>CM039130.1:31825807-32369646 GCA_022036555.1 Microstegium vimineum
CTTCTTCTTCTTCTTCTTCTTCTTCTTCTTCCTCTTCTCAAAGCATTCTCGTTTGCCTCAATCAAGATTCTAAGGTGTGTGAAGAATTCGTGTCTGAGGGTGCTCGTCCGTCAAAGGAAAAAAACCCCCCAAGATTTGGGCTTGGTTGTTCAGTGCATCGTGGAGTCTAGCAATTTAGGTAGTCTCAGCTGAGGCCTGACAGGACTTGGGGGATAGGAACGGGGAAGACGACTGTCGTGCTTTTTTTGGGTGGACAAAGTCCTATATCAAAACTGAGGCTGCAATTTCTTAGCTTGATTATAGCGCCAAGGTTTTTAACCTGGCATTGCCATGGCTTAAGTGTGTGATCATGCTTATCCGAAATGGAGAGTTTTTAACAGTCCGAATGGTCTTTCTATGAGATGCATCTTATCAGTCAATATTTTTGTCCCACAACAAAACAACCAAAAGCAGCATCAGCCACAGAAACCATCACTCGAACAATAC
Organism: Microstegium vimineum; assembly: GCA_022036555.1. Classification (NCBI taxonomy): domain Eukaryota; kingdom Viridiplantae; phylum Streptophyta; class Magnoliopsida; order Poales; family Poaceae; genus Microstegium; species Microstegium vimineum. The sequence goes on from CM039130.1 coordinate 31,826,294, forward strand.
AACAGCTGGGATGATATTAGACACTAGAACAACAATCCAAAGTCAAAGTATGGAAGACTATGTGGCACTTCACTCTGACATGCTCAGCTGTGACAATAAGACTGTACCGTACCGTAGCGTGAACAAAGATTAGCCTAAAATAACCCCCACATTTTTTTAATGCTGTTGTAATTGAATTATCTCAGAACAATTTTAGGTTACAGTTGATCATGCTCCGATGCGATGGTTTTGAGTGTAAATTTCTCTGACTGAATAGGCTGAGGCTCTTATGCAACCGACTTACACATGTAATGGAACTCAGATAATTGCAGGCCTAACCGGTGCTCTGCGGGCAGCGTCTAGAAGTAAGTTTCTTGAGAGGAATCTTTTTACGGGGTTTTATTAAGTGATTTTTGCTTTTGTAATAACACTTGAAATTGGTTTTGTTTAGGGTCATATGCTAATTTCTGCAACTTCCGAGCATCAGGAAACAATGTGCTTCTTTACAGAAGGGAAAATCCTCTCTCCTTGAGATACTCTTTTTGCTCCATGAAAGCAAGAAACAACCATTCATCAGGCGTTGCACCTAAGGACTACTGTGAAACTTACATCCAGTTTTTGAGAGATAAACGGATAGTTCCTGATTCAGAAGCCCCAAGCTCTAATGATGTGGACCTATTATATCAATTTATTGATAAGAGGTGGGACTCTCCTTATTTGAATCAACTTGTCATTTTCCTGAGCTGTAGTTGAAGTGAAATAAACTTCATTACCTTCTCTCTTTCAGTAAAAGGCTCATGGTAGTAACTGGAGCAGGAATGAGCACTGAATCTGGGATTCCTGATTACAGGAGGTATGTGCATCGTTGTATCTGTCATGGGACCACATTCTCAGCCTTCCATTACTCTTAATATTCTAACTATCAGAATTCTTATTTCATCGCAGTCCTAATGGTGCATACAGTACAGGTTTTAAACCACTTACTCATCAGGTGTGCCCAGCATTGCTTGTCAAATGATATCTCTTGTTGTTTTTCATATACATTTACAGAGATTTCTTTCGTTATGGTGCTATTTTAAAAGGGGGCACTGACATCTTTTACAAAATTATTTGAATTATCGGACCGGATTTTTCAAATTTGCATCCTAAAGATAACAAGGTTATGGTTCTGTGGTTATTTGCATCCATTACCTTTTAGAGTGTTTGATTTGAGGAATCACTCCATCCTAGATGAGGTGGTGCATCATGAGCCAATTCTTCAAATTTGGTGGAATGACTCCAATCCTCATACTAGTACTATTTATTAGGTTGTGAGGAATGAGATGATGATGCATCAACCTATTCCATAAACTAAACAAAAAATGTGAGGAATGAGTAGATGATGGACTAACTCATTCCTCAAATCAAACAGCCTATTTATGTGTGAGAAGGACTCCTAAAAAGAAGCTACTTGTGTTACAATCAGCTATATTCAATTACAAGTTAACTTTGCTCTCTTCACCTTTGTTCAGCTGTATAACTATCTGGAGTAATGACCCCAAGCTAAAAAAATGATATTTTGGTTCTTGAGCAAACATTTTACCTAAAGAAATCATTCAATAGCATGCCCATCAATGATGTTTGGTCTATGTACGCTTCACCATTCTTCTTTCTTGCTTTGTTACTGTAAGCTGTTCTGTGACTTGTGGCATTCTTTTATAATTTTACCTTATGATTTTTGCAAATTTGGTTTTGGTTACTACTGATTAGTCGAACTTACTTTTGTTATGAAATCATTCTTGCAATCACCAATTTGTTCTTCATTATCTTGTCCATGGTTACTTACTACTTGAACAACATAGGAGTTTGTTCGCTCAATTCGAGCCCGGAGGCGGTACTGGACTAGGAGCTATGCTGGATGGAGAAGGTTTAGGAGAGCACAACCAAATGCAGCCCATTACGCTCTTGCGTCTTTAGAAAGGATTGGTCGTGTTCACTCAATGGTTACCCAAAATGTGGATAGGTAGTGAGCTGTGCCTGTGTTTGTTATTAGGTAAAAGAATTGTATTTTTCATCTTCACTTGTTGCACATGTAACTTAGGTTGCATCATCGTGCTGGGAGTAATCCACTTGAGCTGCATGGGAGTGTATATGAGGTAATTTGTTTAAGATGTGGTACATCCATCAGCCGAGAATCATTCCAGGAGGAAGTGAAGAACCTAAACCCAAAGGTTTGTTGTCTATTTGATACAAATTATATTTCTCATTTAAATTGTATTTGTTTGACGTGAACCATTTGAAAAATATATTTGTCATACAAGTAAGTTAAGGCTTATCGTATAATTTGGGATATGTTGCCTTTGCCTTTTGAATCATTAGACATGGTTCCACTGTAATGATCATTTAATCAGCCTCTACATGAAACGTTAATGTTGATCAGTAGAGCAATTCGTTTTTATGTAGATGATTGTGGCCACTTGCTACTCAAATTTTGAAGTAACGTAATGGTTATTCTTTTTCAGATTTGAATTAATCGTTCTGTAGGCCCTGACAACTGATGATTACTGTTTCTGCAGTGGGCTCAAGCTATCGATAATTTGGAAGTAGCGCAACCAGGTTCAGACAAAAGTTTTGGAATGCAGCAACGACCTGATGGGATGTTGAGATTGATGAGAAGTTCTGGGAGCAAGATTTTGAAATTCCTAGCTGCCATCAATGTGGTGGAGTGCTAAAGCCTGATGTGAGATTCTCTTCACCTGATACTTGTAGGATTAATTTCTTCATGTATATAAGTATGCTCAGTTGCAGTTTTGAATTATTAGAAGTATTCTAACCACATCTAGCCATCTGGGTTTAGTGTTTTTTCTTTGAGCTAATCCGCACCCTACAGGGGTGGTCTTGTAATCCCCGCCGTAGGCTTCTATTGTTTTGAATTAGCAACATTAATTTATTTAGCATCCTATATATCTCTTTAATCCTTAGTAATCTGTCTAGCAATGACTAGAACTGGGATGTAAGGTTTCAATATGTATTGCATTTTCTGGCATTCTTTCACAAGGCTATGTGATGTTACTAAAGACGTACGATATCATAACTGAGATTTTTTTTTAACTTATATTACTGATGTTTGAAGGTCGTGATGTTCGGTGATAATGTTCCTCGAGAGAGATCTGAAAGCGCTAAGGAGGCTGCAAGAACCTGCGATGCACTTCTAGTGGTTGGTTCGGCAGTAATGACAATGTCTGCTTTTCGGCTGGCAAGGTATTATTAGAAATATATGATAATATTTTACACTCTCTTTTGTACTACATGATCAAGAGCTAGTCATGAAATCTATTTTAAGATTCTTTCTTGGAAAAGTCTGTCAAATTGGATTGAATTGTGTCTGGTTGATTATTGTTATTCAGGCTGGCACACGAAGCAAATGTTCCGATAGCTGCAGTTAACATCGGGGAGACCAGGGCTGATAGCATTTTATCACTAAAAATCAGTGCGAGGTGTGGGGAGGTTAGTGCCTCTTACTTTGAGTTTCATACATGTGTACCACAGCATGGTGTTGTTCTGTTTTATTTACTCTGTTGCAGCATTTTCTTCAGATATTACCCAGAATACTTCAGATGGGAAGTCTGGTGGTACCAAACGTAAACTGAGCATCGCTCTCAAATTGTCAAGTCGTCTTATGTGGTGCCTACCATCGCCCATAATTAACCTTTGGAGGACTCAGTTAGTGGTGAAGAATACAAGAAAAAACATGTACAATTAGTTGTAGATAATTCAACATGTCATTGGAAGGCAAAGGTCAATGGCCTTCTGGTTGTTATATCCAAATTGTTCATAGGAGATAACTAGTAGTCATTCCTGCAGCTGATGATAATAATCATGTAACATGGACTCACCCCATTCCAAATTATAAAACATTTTGGCTCTTCTAGATACATTTCTTTTACTATGTATCTAGACATCTATATATCTATATCTAAGTGTATAGAAAAACAATGTATTTTTTTTTCGCGAACAGAAAAACAATGTATTTAGAAAAGCCAAAACATCTTATGTTATAATTTGAAACGTAGAGAGTATATTGCAAAGTTGTTAGATGCTTAATGTGAGGATGATGTTTAATGTTCAATCAGGGAGCCATAAATCGTTCGTCTTATGTCAATTGTTTGGTTAGGTCGGTCATAGTGGGGGAAAAAAACTGCATGTGTTGAAAATGGTGTAGATAAAATTTCATTTTATCCTATGAATTTTTTATCATCTCACTGTTATCTATGCTATGTCGTCTCATGAAATTTCCACTGAGTGAGTTACTTTACTAAATTTACTCGGTGCCAGCGTGACAGGCTCCAGCGCTGAAACTGTTGAAGAAGAAACGAGCGCGGGAGAATTCCGTTGGCGGGGAGTAAAGAACAAGTGGGCTTGTTGTTAAAAAAACAAACAAACAAGTGGGCCATGTGCAGTGTTAGGCTGTTAGATGGCGAGTGAGTGCATGTTTCATGTTTGGGCCTGCTGCATGGCTAGTTTCGAGGGGTTATCCTAGTTTATGATAGGATATACAACTACCTCCATCCTAAAAAAACAAACGCTTCATGTTTGACTAGATTTCTAAGAAATAGTATTCACATTTTTAACTCTAAATTAATTTATTATAAAAATATATTTCACAATTAATCTAATAATATTTATTTGATATAAAATTATTTATACTTTTTAATATATAATTGATTAAACTTGGTATATTAAATCATGATATTATTGTAGAATTGCATTCTTTTAGGGATAAAATTTAGTATCAATTAAATGGAGAAACTTTTAATGATTTTACTACTATGAGTCTGCTACTGGAGCTTCAGGAAACATGGTTTTCGGTAATTTTGTAGGCAAAATGGAACATAAATTCTATTTAATATCACACACAAGTAAGGGTCACTATTATATTGCCAAAGTGAAAGGCTATATTTAAGACAATAAATATTCATTGTTCTTTTGTGCAAGATGCAATTGGGTCTATAATTAAGATTCTTTAAGAAAAAAAAATAGTAGGTTCTTAAATTTACCAAGTACGATGGACATTACATATTGTTTTGTAAGAAATGGGATAAGCTACATGCATAGCAATAGAGTGTTTCAATGCCCTTTTTGACACCTAAATTTTCACTCCACCATCTCTTTAGCTCTGCAACTTATATCACGTTCTTTGGCTCATTCACATATAGCTAGCAGGTGTATCGCATAAGTATCTTCCTCATGTCACTAATAACAACATACAATATATTCCTCATCTTAACTTAATTGATATGTGCCTAAATTGTAATTATTGAAATATATTTTAATTCTAAGGATCTAAATGGACCTTGTTAAGCCCTAGTTGTGCTCTGCGATGGATTTTAGAGCGAGTTGTGATTAAATTCACGTGGTGGTTTAGCGCCACTTTAAATATGCTTTGATCGAGTTGGCTCAGCGTTGCATCGTGACTAATGGTTTTAGGCTCTAGGTCTACTCTCGAGGCCCACATTGAATAGAGGTTTTGTAGAGCGTCAGGTTAACTTACAGAGATGTCAGCTACACTATTCTACGAAAAGTTGGAGTTGGAGGCTTGTAGCTACAAAAAAAAAGCACCCGTACACATTCATGTGTTATGACCAAGGTTTTAAATGTCCGGCTAAAGATATTTAACAGAGTATCGCTAAAATAGCTATAGCAATGGCTAAATAGGGTTATAGTCGCTAAGTTGTACGTAACCACAAATAACTTGATCAGCTTCAAACAGCTATAGCTGGCTATAGCGATATCTATAGCTATAGCCGGAGATTTAAAACATTTGATATGACAATTATGTTTGATGCAAAGTCAAAACTGAGATAACATGCAAAAGCAATCTGTGTTGGGAAGAAAGTTGCCTCCTGTACCTTTTTATGTACGTGATCATTCGCTTTTGTTTGAGGCTAACATCCTTATTAATCTGCATAGGCGAAATCTAAGGTCCTATTTAGATTCACTATGTGGTAACAGTTAGCTGGCTAATAACTCCAGGATTTGGTCTAGAGTCTAGACAGTGAGATAATTGATATCTAGAGCTTCAAAAGAGATAGTTATTATTAAATACTAGTTATTATCTATATGGGAATAAAATAGATCCTAAGTAGTTGTCTATATATCGGTCGCTATTGAAGTTATTGGGTGATACACCGAATTTCCGGTGTTTGGTTCGTAGTCTCCATTTGCACTTAAAAAATGACCATCATTTGCTTTTATTTTATTTGTTTAATAAAATTCGTTACAAAACTTTTGTATTTATTTTTCTGAAAATAAAACTTTTAAACCCATACGGTACTGCTAGTGGTTGTTTTAGTTTAAAATTCAGGTTACATGTAGATTTAAATAGGTAGAGACATATGGAGCTACTAGACTTTTGATCCCATCAATCACTCTCTCTCAATTCACCAAAGTACCGGTTGCTTTTCTATTCTTGTCTTGCTATTTCGTTCCAAGCGTTTGGACACATGTTTTTGTCCTGAGGCGTGCGAGCCACCGATTTTGCTCCAGGGTGGCATCCAAACCTAGCTGTCACACTTGCACAGTTGCACTCGCACACCGTGGAGCGTTGGTCTCTGTTGCTGTTCAAAAGAAAACAAAGACGGAAAGTGCAAAAACGGTGAAGCGCTGAGAATCTCGTTCCGTTCGTCAAGCAGTGAAGCTGAAAGAGAGGGAGGGAGAAAAAAAAAAAACCAAAGAGATAACGCGCGGCCGCACGGGCAGTGTTTGAAACCAACCCCACTTCTCCACCCAATGGCGACGCCGCTGCCGCCGGAGGCGGACGCTGGGGAGGCGCGGGAGCTCCTCTACGAGGCGTACAACGAGCTGCAGGCGCTGGCGTCCGAGCTAGGCGGGTCGGCGGCGGTGGCGCCGGCGGTCGTAGTCGTCGGCCACCAGACGGACGGCAAGAGCGCGCTGGTCGAGGCGCTCATGGGGTTCCAGTTCAACCACGTCGGCGGCGGCACCAAGACGCGCCGCCCCGTCGCGCTCCACCTCCGCTTCAACCCGCGCTGCGACGAGCCCCAGTGCCGCCTGCTATCTGCAGCCGCTGACGCCGACGAGCATGACGAAGCCGGGGTTGCCGCGCGCCCCATGCCGCTCGCCGACATCCAGGTGCGTACGTTACGTGACAGCGTGCGCGAGTGCTTGTGGAAATCAAACATATATATCTGTATATATCTGTGAAGTGCAATGCACCCCCTTGTGTTTGTGTAATTGCCTGTGTCCTGTGCTGGAAGGAGGACCTGGGGTGCTCCAGATGGGATTAGCCATTAGGAAGAGAATCAGACGAAGAGCATTTTAAGGAGAAGGGGTGCATGGGATATTTGTAATGCGGCTTGTATATTTATGTGATTGCTCTCTGTATATTTCTATACGACGTTGGAGAAGCTATTTGGTGCTAACTCGATCTATTTATGTTGAAAGTTCGATCAGCATCCAATAGCTAACTTCGTGGTTCTGTATAGAATTTATGAACTTTTAGGTTAGTTTGCTAGAAAAAAGGAGGCATATAGGACAATTGCTACCAAACACCATCTTGATATATGGAACCCATTTGACTGTTCATAATGCCTGAATATGAACTTTTGATTGCTTGATTTACTAGGAAATTGTTTCTCCATTTTGTTATATTGTCAAATTGTAATGCGCAGAAGGTTGGATCACTGTTGCATTAAATGATTTCTTATTCTTATTTCCCCAAACTTTTGTCGCACAAGGACATTATTTTGTAAACTCTGCTCAACTACTTTCAGGCATATATTGAAGCTGAAAACCTGAGGTTGGAGAATGATCCATGCCAATTTTCAGAGAAGGAAATCATAATAAAGGTAGAATACAAGCATTCCCCCAATCTCACCATTATTGATACTCCAGGCCTCATCCTTCCAGCTCCTGGCCGTAAAAACAGAGTTTTGCAGGTACTTTGTTTTCCTCTGCATCTGTTTACAGTAGCCCTTTTTACCGTTTTAGGTGCATCTGATTCCACACTGAAATTGCTCCATCCTTGGCAATCTTGTCTTGTGACATGCAGAGTCAGGCTTCTGCTGTTGAGAGCCTTGTTCGTGCTAAAATCCAGCATAAAGAGACCATTATACTGTGCCTTGAAGATTGTAGTGATTGGAGTAATGCAACTACACGGAGAGTAGTGATGCAGGTTGGTTTTAAAGTAATCTTTTTTTATATGCCTAATTCCTCTAAGAATAAACATTTGCTTGATTTTCCACCAGTTATAGTCATAACCTATTGGTTTTCCATACATAATCGAAATACAAAATCACTTTCTGGACTTCTAATCCTTCAACCAGAGAGCTTAACCTAGCACAACTCTTCTGCAACTGATAAAATGTTTCCACTAAACGGAGTTTCTCTTTTTCCTTTTGGTACTGCAGGTTGATCCTGATCTCGCCAGGACTGTTCTAGTCTCCACAAAACTGGACACTAAAATACCACAATTTGCCCGTCCCTCTGATGTTGAAGTGTTTCTTCACCCACCAAATTGTGTGCTAGATGTATCCTTATTGGGAGATTCTCCCTTTTTCACATCAGTACCTTCTGGTAGAGTTGGTTCTTGCCATGAAGCTGTGTTCAGATCAAATGAAGAGTTTAAGAAGGTATCACAAGCCAGTACCGCCTAAATTCTTTAGAGCTTTGTGTTTCCTTTTCCTCCTGTGAAGTTTTGAATTATATACTGTATAAACATGCTTGAACTCTAGCATTAAGCAGACTCTGAGTTTTATCCTTCTGTGCCAACAAAGCCACTGGCCATTTGGTTTCATTATGTACCTGACAGAGCAATTTGGTTAAACTCAAGAGCGAATGTGTAACTCAGTATGATGTAAAATCCCTTACGAGAGGATTACAACTAACTGAAAAGATGTAGGTTCTAATAGCTTTTTAGGGACTCAAGTTACACATGGAAGCCACAGACTCCCTCATTTTCATTCTGTAAGGTTTGCACACAACCTAAGATTCAAACTTGTTAATCTTTGATTAGCACGTAATCTATAAGAATTTGTAGATTATACCATAGAAATAGAAATTTGATACCATTGGATTTATATTTGAAAACATTTCAATAATGTCAAATTCATATTCATGAACATAAAACATTTGAGATATTAGTGGTTAAAATGTAGTATTTCTTTTCTTCTTGATAAAATGATATGCAACTTTACTGCATTTGAGAAAAAAATATAATGGCCAAATGTGTCATTGGTGACCGCATGGGGTCATACCATGCCTTACAAAAAGGAAAAGGAGGGAGTACTTTCTGTACCTTTTAATTACATATTGATTTTGTTAACTCAAATAGACATGCTTGCTTTGACTTTTGAAGCTTCTCAGACTCCGCTTCGAGGTGCCACTCCAAGTGTATGTGCGGATGTGCCTATATTTCTATCCGTTTTTGTAGGGTAAAGACTAGGCCAAGTTTGTTTTACTCTAGGAATAACCTGTGACTAACAGATAGGTTTGTACTTCCTGTGGGGGTTAAGAATGTAATTGACAACGCTTCTATTGTGCCTATGAAATGTGTGCTGCTATTGGATTTACAATTCATATTTGTAGGATCAAATGACATGCTGTGCCCCTTTCATGTAGGTTGTCTTTTTTAACAACATAATCTACAATAAGGAATGTTGATGATAAGCTTTCATAGTAATATGTTAGTGAAAATTTTAAAAGATATTATATTGTGGAAGTACTGTCTCATAAAGAACAACGAACGTTATTGTTTCCAGGGGCCACATTACAATTACATAATGTTACTAGTTTGCAATTTAACCTTGTATGTACATAACCGCCTTTATTTTATAACAAGCCTGTGCTGAACTTCCCCACAGCTTTTCATAAAAAAAACCAACAGAGTTTGACTACTGAATTCCTAAACACAGTATATTTCAAAGGAATGGAATAACATAGAAAGAAAAGAAGTGCTTTTAGGGAATGTTCTAACTGAACTGCTTTACAGAACACAATGCCTGTGCTTTACTGCTGCTTTTTTTCCAGCATTGCTCATTAGATATCCAAATTTGAGTCTTTTCTCTTATGTGTGTGTAATGTAAGCAGGAAACCTTTTCACAAGGCCTCTAATGTTTTTTTATTGTGTCATCATGAAGGCCATCTTATCAAGAGAGTTGGAAGATATTGCATCTATTGAAGATAAGTTAGGAAGGTCACTTACAACCAAGGAGAAAGGTAGAATTGGAGTGGGTAACTTAAGATTATATTTGGAAGAGTTGCTGCAGAAGAGGTATTTACTGTACAACATAATGCCTTTTGTCATTCTCATACCTTTCTTTTTAATGATACAAATGTTGTTTCTGTTACTCAAAGGTATGTTGAGAGTGTTCCATTAATCATTCCACTTCTTGAGAAGCAACATCGAAATACAACAAGTAAATTGCGTGAAATCAGTCATGAACTCAGGTGATGTTTTAGACTTTTAGATGATTACCCTGTTCAATAAAGTGGATCCTTCCTAGTGGGTTATGTGGTGTTTCTGAAGCTCAACGCTTTGACGGAAGGCTGGGTTATGTTCTTCCCATACGTCCAACTTTACATGCTCATGATAATATACTTGTTATTCAAGACGTATTATTTATGTTGACATCCTATATCTGAACAGTGATCTGGACGAAGCCAAACTGAAGGAGAAAGCTCAGCTATTCCATGACTCATTTTTGACCAAGGTGCTTGTTCTACATATTATAAGGAAAATAATACATTACTATTACTTAGATGATGCAATCTTCTTGCACTACGGCATTTGATTCCACGAGTTGTATTAGAATGTTGTATTCAGAAATAAAAACTGTTAGAGATAGAATTAAAATTAATGCCAGATTATTTCATTTCAGTTATCTTTGCTATTGAAAGGCATGGTGGTGGCACCTCCTGATAAATTTGGTGAGTGTTTAATCTCCTGTGATTTATTTTATGGAGCTCTTGAGGTTCTTGCTACATTCTGCTTTACTGTGACATTTAAACTGTTGGGCCACAGGAGAAACTTTAGTTAATGAGAGGATTAATGGAGGAACATTTACTGGAAGTGAGAATTTCCAGCTCCCAAACAAGATGATGCCAGTAAGTTTTTTTTTTTAAAAAAAAATTGGTACTAAAGATGCACACTACTAGTCTACTACTTTTAATCAATTAGTACTTAGGAGTGGCACACTGATTTCAGCTACTTGGGTAGTTGACTCCATGAAGCCATGATCTTTTACACGTTTTGAACATTAAGCATTTGTTTTCTACAGAAGCTAAGGGTATATTTTATCTCCACTACTCATCTAGTTGTATTAGTTTATTTGTTTCGCACACACCATATTCTACTACCTTGGCTACAGATGTAATATAGATCACAATTATGTTAAGTACACTTTTAATTCATTTATCAGATGTTTGAAATATTCTTTTTGCAGAATGGTGGCATGCGTCTTTATGGTGGTGCACAATACCATCGGGCAATGGCTGAATTTCGTCTGGTAGTTGGTAGTATCAGGTGCCCTCCAATAACTAGGGAGGAAATTGTCAATGCTTGTGGTGTTGAGGATATTCATGATGGGACAAACTACTCCAGGTACTCTGTTTCTTAGCGTTATGACCATAATATGGATCCTAGGATCCTACATTCCTATGATCACATTGAAGTAAAATGACATCAGTGAAACAGATTTAAATCTGCAAACATAGGATATTGTAGGCTCATGCTAAGGGTAGGATATTATATTGACAAGAGATTGCATGAAAATGCAATGCGAGGTGGTGTTAATTAAAGTTCTATCTGTCTACTATTCGTTCTTTCTTCAGTTTTTTTGTGGTTTCTTTATTTTAAGAGATAAATGCACCGTAGGTCCATCAACTTTTCATGGTGTGTCATATAGGTCCATCAACTTTCAAACTACATTTCTGAGTCCTTAAACTTTTAAAGTGGTTTACCGGAGGTCCATACCCTTTATTTAGCCTATAGATCTGATGTGGCCTGTCAACTCAGCAGCCCACGTGGCATGTAAATCATAATAATTAGCCCCTTGAGTCTTTTCCTCGTCCATGACCGCTCGACGCATGTTAGCCCAGTCGTCACGCCATCGCTCAGCAACAGCAATAATGCTGGCTTCTTGCCATTGACGTGCAAGCGCCCACCGACGCGAGGCAACGCTGTTGATGCATGCCCGTTGCTGTGACGCATGCGCCGTCATGTGCTGGGCTTGCACCTCCATGGCCTCCTCACTCGTCTCTCTCTCTCTCTCTCCGGCCTCTAGTGCCACCATCATCGCCATCCATGCTTGCGCTTGACGATGATAGTGCTCCTGCCCTATATGCTAGTGCTCACCGCCGCCCAAATTTCTTTTGCTCAGTGTAGGTACACGGGCATGGGTGTAGGTACACGAGCATGGGTGCTTGGTACACGGGCAACTCCTGCTGGCCGCCGCCGCTGCCATTTGTGGGGCCACGATTGGGCTAGCCTTGCTGCCTATGCTGGGTTCGGCATGACGTTCGCTCGCCGCCGGTGATGGGCGGAGCCCGTTCACGACCGAGCCAGCACCCGTGGTGCGCTTGTAAGAGCATGCCGTAACAACACCGTTGTTGTGCGATCCGCTCACCACGCTGCTCGAGACACCATCATCGAGCCTGATAACAGTGCCACCGCCATGGGTGCCATCGTCGCAGTCGCGCCCGGCCCGTTTGCACATGGTCACGCACGTTGTTGCAGCAGCCGCACGAGCACGACTTGCTCGCCTTGCACCCAGTACCGTGGTCCTGCTCACGATGCATGTTGATGCGCCGCTCGAGCGTGCCATCGTCGTATGCGCACTCCGTTGCCGCGAACACGCGGGACACGCTCGCAGCTACCCGGTCTGCATGCGCATCGCCCATAGCGTGCCCGCCAGCGTGCGCCGCCGCCGCACACCGCTTGGCACGCGGTCACGCCCCTCCCAGCACGTGTGGAACGGAGACAGCCTCGTCTGTGGCGCGGCGTGGCTAAGGGAGAGCGAACGGAGACCGGCGACTCTGGCCACTTGGCTAGGCTGGCCAGGACAGCACGGCGGCTTAGCGGGACGAGCGCGAGGAGCACCAGCGAGGTCGTGGCCAGGCCACGAACAGGTTGCCATGCAGCTCCTCACAGCATCTTGTCCATGGCAGTGGCCGCCTGGCTGGTCTCCTCCACACGCACAGAGAGAAAAGGAGAGGGTGATGATATCCATAAAAAAAATGGCCACTCAGTGCTGTCATATGACACAGAGTGTACGTTGGGATACTTACATGGCTTGCCACATCAGATTTATTCTCCAAACGATGAGAAATGGACCTCCGATAAACCACTTAAAAAGTTAAAGGACTCAAAAATGCACTTTGAAAGTTGATGGACCTGTTTGACACACCATGAAAAGTTGATGGACCTACGGTGCATTTATCTCTTATTTTGAAGATGGCAATCTTATATTGCACATTTTAAGTGCTGAGCTTTTAGAACCGTACAGAATTTAAAATTTAACTTGACTGAAATTGACCTGAGTAAAACTGTACGTCTGTACTTACTTTGTTTTCTTGAATTGAATATAAATAAACACATTTCATTCAGAAATAATATAGTTGCACTGTGTATATTTTCATCATTCTGAACATTTACTGGTTTTATTAGGACTGCTTGTGTAATTGCTGTGGCAAAAGCACGTGACACATTTGAACCATTCCTTCATCAGGTTGGTCAGCTTGCTTCAAGTGTGGGTTCATTATTGATCTGCCATTTGGATTTCATCATGTTCCATTTCCAGATATATTTGTCATACTTTGTGTGATTATGTTTTCGGAAACCTGCAAGAGTCATTTTCATGATATACTCCCTCCGTCCCACAATACTAGTTGTTCTAGCACTGGACAGCCACCAAGAATCAAACCAAAAGTCCTACAAGCCCCTACTCCATCCAGTACTTCTCTTCTGTTAGCCATTCATATCAGCATCACTTCAATCCTCCACGCAGCAGACGGAAGGAAAGGAAGCCTGCCCACCGTCACTTTTTTCATTTTTTTACTGCCGATGGTCATGATGGTGGACGGCAGCAGACCTTTTGGACCTGGGAGGTGATGGATGGGATAGATGCTGTACTCAGTATAGAGTAGGTACCAGCTAAAACGACCTTCTTTACGATACATTTTTTGAATCCTACAACGACGTCTATTGCGGGACAGAGGGAGTATGCATCTTTTTCATTTGGGCTTCTTGTGCAAGACATTCCCTTTCTAAAGTATGTGATATTAGATAGTGGTACCAATAGCATGATCAGCAAAATAATTAAATATTTCTACTATTTTGTAGTGGTTTGGTAGGTTTTGATCTTGATTTGATTACTATGTTTCTGAACTGATAACTGTTACTCTTAACGCAGTTGGGTTTTAGGCTTTTATACATACTGAAGAGGCTGATCTCAATCTCTGTTTATCTGCTGGAGGTACTAATTTGTCCTTAAGTTATTCAAATGATATGATTTTTCTGTCTTTTGAAAAAAAAAAATGAAATTACTCTGATGGAACTTTGCAGAAAGATGGTGAGCACTTTAGTAGCCATGAAGTGCTTGTAAGGCGTGTTCAGGAGGCATTCAAGAGGTTTGCTGAAACCACTGAGCAATCATGTTGTCAAAGGTAATAACCTTCCAGATTCTGAATTATATGAATGGCTTTCTTGTTTATTTGCTTGTGTGCAATCTAGTCAAAATACAATTTATTTGCAAAGGCAATGCTCATACATCTTGCATCTAGCATCTTTGAGTTGAAACTGCAGACACCTCTTCTAGCATTTCTTGTTGTCAACACTATGGATCACCTTTTGAAAAATATAGGTTGGCTATTTGGCTTTATCTATGAAGTGTTAAAACGTTTTTCACTCATTTACTTAGTTATGCTTGTCATCTGTCACTTTCCAGTTTCCATAAATTGATCTTTAAGATTGAATGGAATATCATATTTGATGAAAAGTTGTATGGATCCTTCTCAACATATGCTCTCAGTGGTGGGCAGGGAGTTGACTAGTTAGAATACTAGTCATTTGTTTCACATTTATGGAATGATGGAGTTATTTGGTCTAGTAATTATCTCTAGTGAAGGCTGTTTTGAGTTTGTCACAATGGAAAGAATCAAAGAAATGCATTCATCAATGAAGAATGAAATGTAAATGGTGGAATGTGGATATCCCAATTCTTAGTTTTGTACCATCATACATTTTACCTCTGTTTGATCTGTTGATGTCAAATCCTGTGTCCCTGAGCATTTTGTAATAACTAATAAGTGATTTGAGGGGTTTGTGTTTTTCAATTAAGTGGATTAGCAAAATAGAACTATGCTTTCTTTGTTTTAGCTCACAGTTTGCTAAAATCCGCCTCCCATTTGCTTGCAGATTGTAACAACCTAAAATTCACTGCCCACAATCTGCAAGCTAAACAAACAAGACCTTATGGATGCAGCTTTTAAGAGATATTAACTGCGAATGTGTTTGTTAGCTGTTGTTCATGCTCGTTTCTTACTCCTTAGTCATAACTGCTAAATCACATCCTTTGTGTTTCTACTGATGTGCTTCTATAGGTTGTGTTAATTGTTACATGGGTAATATAGATTTTTATTTCTAATGCAGGTGTATGGAAGATTTGGAGAGTACCACTCGTTATGTCACTTGGTCCCTTCACAACAAGGTGCAAATTTTACATCTCAGGAATTTTAAATACGTGCTATCAGCATGTGTGATGTTTTGCTCTATTGGATGCAGAACCGTGCTGGATTGAGACACTTCCTTGATTCATTTGTTGCACCAGAGAAACTATCAGTAAATACACTGAACGAGCAGTTTTCTGGGTTGAATGACAACACACAGGATAGGGCAAAGGGTGACTCGAAGTCAAACCATTCTTCAGACACAAATTCATCCAGTGCTGTGCCGGAGACAAGGCTGGTAGATCTATTGGATAGCACACTCTGGAACAGACGACTGGTGCCCTCATCTGAAAGACTTGTTTATGCACTGGTGCACCAGATTTTTCATGGAATCAAAGAGCATTTTCTTGTCACCACTGAACTGAAGGTCTCCCTCATCCAAAAGAACTTGTTATACACTAGCTCACCAGATATTTCTTACTAAGTTGTTCCTTTTCTTTTGTTCATGGCATAACGCTTTTGGTTCATGAAATTGCAGTTCAATTGCTTTCTCCTCATGCCGATTGTTGACAAATTACCAGCGCTTCTAAGACAAGACCTTGAATCAGCTTTTGAAGAGGAATTTGATAGCACCTTTGATGTCACTCAGCTGCGCCAGTCACTTGGGCAGAAGAAGCGAGAGCTGGAGATCGAACTGAAGCGGGTATGTCGTTCTGTATAAAAATAACTACAGCTTTAAATGCTTACCATGTTAAATAATTGGGAGTAATTAGTATTGTTTTGCTGGATTCAGATCAAGCGCTTAAAGGAAAAGTTTGGGGAGATAAATAAGAAGCTCAATTCTCTTCAGGTTAGGCAGTAGCCCAAAATTTAGCAGTAGATTGGTAGGCTAGGACTCCAGGTAGAGTGTTTCTAACTTTTTATGCTGTAATACAATCATCGGTCATGTGACTCGTATCTTTTTAGTTGTAAATATGAAGTCATCATATATCCTAATGTATGTAGTTGCTACACGGTTTTCTACATGACCAATGGAATGTGTCCGTCTCACAGTTCTTAAATCCGAGTGGTTTTGCAACCACAGTGCTGCCAGAGAATGATTCGTTATTGAAGTGTTGAACTGATACTGTTTACCAGGTCTAGTAATATTGCATGAGCTATAGATGATCACATGCACACTGCAACTCCAAATCCCAGTTCAACACGGTAAGCACAAAAACAGCAAGCCCCAATCCCAGTTGGACATATGCGTTTCTGCCGGAGGGTATGCTGAAGGGAGATTGCTAGACACGGATATGCCGTTTCGGGTTGTCTAACAAGGACATTAGTTGATACCTTCAGAGCAGCATATCAATCGCATGTAAGATACATGTTATCTCAATGAAAACTCAAGTTTGAGTGCCATAAGATTTGCACATGTAAAGCATAAATGACAAACAGCGTTAGAACAAAATTTGGTCCAATTCGGTGCGAACATTATCATTTGGTAAGCTGAATGCAGTAGCATACAGCAACCAAGGTACGTCGGTTAGTATAATAAATATTTATCCTGAAATGACGGATGCTGCTTTATTCATAGTGTAGCATACTACTCAAATAGAGCATGCCGAGCACAAAAAAACTTCCTTTAACCAGTGAATCCAATTTGTGGAGCTGTCATTGAACTCAAAACAACTTTTCCTTGTAAAACCTTGGAAAATGATCGCCCAAAAGGAACATGATCTTGTCCTGTTCAGTCACCTCCATCCACACCTACTCAAGTGAGATGCCCTGCAAACAATTCAATGAAAAGCATGTTACATTACCTGAGAACGTAATTATTTTCTACCTCACAAGAATGGAAAGTGTCTTGATTCCTTTTACCTTTGGCGGGTCAAACTTTGCCCCAAGATTGCTTAATTTGGCATGAGCTTCAGCGTAGTCCTCGAAAAATGCGTCCTGATCCGTGGCATATTTCTCAGCATAGACCTTCAAGTATGAAAAATCATCATGACATTGGTCCAGAGAAAAGCTAGATATGTGCAGTTGTTTGCAACATGAGAACCTTCACTAACCTTGAATGAGGAATCGTCAAACAGCACAGCATCAGTAGGCAGACTTAGGAGGTCCTCATCTCGCCTTTCTTTGATAGCCTGAATTGTTATGCCCATGTTTTTTTTAAAGCTACATGATTGAAGCCTTTGAAGGTAATCCTATAGCAAACTTATGGACAATACCTTGAAATAGCTGTTGTCAAACTTGAGCCATTGAGATGTCCAAGATTGCCCCCAGGTGCACCAGGCCCATCTTTCTGGCATATCAAACAAAAGAATAATTAACAAACGAGTGAGATAACACCACTCCACCATTCAGCAAACAAGACTATGAATGTGAAGATACTAGTACTGTACTAATCACACAAAGAGCATCTTTACAAGAATCATGGTGGGGAAAATAGAGATAAGATAGAGGGAAATGCTAGCAGACACACCACAATATAGTGGAAAGCAATTTTGAGTGCAGAGTAGATAATAATGTCTTATCAGAGATCAGCACAGACAAGTAATCAAACATGGTGTCCATGAGCAAAAGCGTATAAGCGAGACTAACTAGTAGGACAACCAAACAAGAAATTAACTAGCAGTTTAGCACGAACAGAAAATATAGGTTATGCTCACATTTTACTGCCTAATATAATAAGTAAATTATGAAGAACAGGCATGCAAATGCAATAACTGAAAAAAGGACAATGCATGATTAAAGCTGTAGGTTACATACAGTGTATTTTGTTTCAGGTTTACCCCAGCCACTACGCTCTGGTCTTGCCCGTCCAAGTGTATGAGCTCCTGACAGTGCAACAATTTCCTACAGAGCACAAACTAGTTGTGACTAGCAAATTCAGGATTATGCCAAGTATAATTTAAACACACTTATCTGTTCACACCTTGTCGTTCAGGCCCATTCTGTAGAATACTTCACGCAAATGTTCCGCGGGTGAAGGTGGGCCAGCAGCTGAATGGGTGAGAAAATAGAATATGAGTAATCCTGGAATTAAATCTTCTGTATACAAATAAAGCACTAGCACATCAAAGAAGCAAGCAGTAGAGGATGTTAAACTGTCAAACTAAAATAATTAAATGACATAGGAAGAGATCAATCAGGAACCACTGGATAGGGGTGTTTGGAATCATTGCAATGCTTAGGAAGATGATGTGCACTGACATTTTTAATTCTATAATCTAAAGGCAATAGTATGAACATGATTCTATTCTAGGCACACAGCTTCTCAACATTTTGTTACATTGTAGGTGCAGGAACTTGAAACAATTTATCTTGTGCACTCTGCATGTTTTCAGCCATTTGATTTGACCACACTGTAGATCCCACAAAGGTAATTCTTTAAATATACTTATGCTTTTCAGATCACATAACACTGTTCTATGACTTCAGCTTGTTTGTACCTTCAAATCTTACTAATTAAATTCCAAAAGAATATAGATTAGTCTGTCGGTCTGTCCTAACCATCTCAATTGCTGAATCTTGAGGCACTACAAATAAGTAAATAACCCAACAGACACTGGTGAAATGAAAAGGGATACCATTACAAGTTAGCCAGGACTTATATGCTGTATTTACAACCTATACTTGCAATATTGCATCAGTATTTTGTTTGTATTTTATCTTTTGGTGTGCCAAATTTGCACCTTGCAGACAAATAAACATTAGGCGCCATAAATTTGATAGGATGTATCTTAGCATAAAGTGGATGATGTCCAGGACCAGGACAGAGTATATTTTCTGTGACACGGATCATAGAGACATAGACTTTGGCAATACTGATCTGTTGAAAGCTGCCAGTGTACTAACATGCGAAACTTTCATGAACTAAGCCAGTATATACAAGTCATCTGTGGGTTTAAGTATGATAATGATTTGATAAGAGATTGTTATCAATGTTAAATGCTCCTTCTTAGATGAGTCTAGATTGCAAGCTCTTAGAATGTCTGAGGATAAACGCTCTTCTTTCCTCCTTTGTTTAGATCTCTTTTCTTAATTTTCTGGCTACCAAGTGGCTCTCTCAGCTTCCTAGGTGGTTTTTGTTGTGCTCGTTCCTTTGTGCAGTTCTTACCTTTTTTATTTATAAAATCTCACAGTGGGGGTTTCCCCTGCTGTATTTTACGCTCAAAAAAAGTTAGCTGAAAGTTTTTTATGTGGTGGAACTCTGAGCACAAGCATACAAGGTTAATGAATCAGATAGTGATTTTTGGTGTTTCAACCACTAAGCAATGATTGCAGCAGTATGCTTGGATTAACATAAAATGAAACTATTGGAACAACCCTATGTTCTAGGTTCTGGATTCTGAACCAGGCTCAATCTATATGACATTTGAGTTAAGATCAGTCAAAAAACCATTATTACTGACCAGGAAGCCTCCCCTCTGGTGGGCATTGTTCAGGGGCAGTAACATCAACCCTTCCATAGATCATGGGAATTTTGGGGCCACCTGCTTCCTGAAATGAAAGAAACCAGAACAACCAGTCAGGCAGTCATCATTAATAAGAAGAAATTTGTGAATAACTATCACTTAATCAGTAAGCTGGAGCAATTTTAAAGGACCTCAATGGCTGTGGCGCTGGCAAGCTGAAACAGATCTGCATAGGTAATACCTGAAAACTTGTCCTTGATCGGCTGGATCAGCTTTAGAGCATTCACAAGACCTGTCATCAAACTAAATGTAAGAGTAGTCCCTCATCATGAAGTTACAGATGATCGATTGAGAAGAAGCATTACCAGCATTGGCCCCGTGCTTCAACTCAACTTCAAATCTCAAGCTACCATTAGCTCCACCGCACTTGGGCCACTCAGTAATGTTCTTGTCATAGGTACCAGCATCATGCCAACCTAATCGAACCTGAACGAAAAATATAACTCGTTACATAAGTCATAGTGTCTAAGAAACCACAAGCCTGAATCAGCTAGGGTCACGAAGAGGAAAAAAGTAATGTGCACACAAAGCAAAAAGAACAAAACTGATCTAGCATATACAGAAAGAACAGTTCATCTGGGGCACTACACTAATGCATCTCCCAAATCCAATTCTTTTGCATCAACAGATGTGTAGTCAGCTGAGTAAACATATGTGGCCAACTAAATTGCACGAGTTCTTTCCTTACCCAATACAAAAGGTTGTTCCTTCCTTACCCAAAACAAAAGCTTGCAGAGTATTAGTTCATCATTGCACATTTGCACGAGACATGAGAGAAACTTTGTAGAGATGCAGAATATCTGGGTGGCTAGATGATTAGATGAATAAACAAGATCCCACGGTACAATCACTTGTCTGCTCCAACCGCAGGGAGCCTCGGCACGTGGAGAAAGAAGTACCGTACCAGGATGGGATGGCAGGAGGTGGTCTTGAGCAGCTGCCTGACGTCCTCCCGCGCGCCCCTCAGCTCGGCCGCTGCGTCTCCCGCCGCCGCCGAGCTCAACAGACGCCGTCCAAGCTCCTACGCCGCCGGGAAAGAAGCAGACAGGACGCACGAAATCAAGGACCAGTGTGACGCCGAGGGCAGTGGGTGTGGGCGAAGGTAGGAGCCGCCGGTACCTGGGAGCCGAGGAAGAGGCCGCGGAGAGGGTGGAGCGGGGAGCCGCCGGAGACCCCGCGTCGGAGCAGGTGGTGGACAGCCATGTCGGCGCCGGCGGCGGGGGAGAGGAGGGGTTTAGAGGAGGTGCGGTTGGTGGCGAGGGGAATGAAACGGTGGACCAATAGGAATTTTTGCTGCATTTGTTCTTAGCGACCGTTTGCATCTTTCAATTTGGAGGAATTAAAATCTCTTTAGCGGATTAGGTTATTTGATTTAAAATCCATATTTTACAGCTATATAATTTTCTCCCTTTATGACTATATCAAATTCGTAGGATAGAAAATGAAATTTAATTTTATCATGCTTCTATTCTACCAATATAATTTTCTTCTAGGCAGGACTTATCTGTGGCTAAATTTAATTTATGTGTGAGAGAATAAGCTTAAATAAGGCTAAAAATCTGACACGAACAATTAAATTATTAGAATGAATTCAATTTCAAAGATTTAACCGGGGCATATGAGAAATTGCCTTCAACTCAAGGTCTTCATATCATTTCACTCCCTGGCCTTACTTCACAGACTCCTTTCCCTGTTTGAACTCTGAAGCCAATTGAGTCTTGTAACCGCAGTCTCCGATAACACGGTGCAGCAGATCCTATCTATGGCTCCTTGGCCACTATCGGTGCAGTTTATTTTTCTAAGAATCTATCACCGTGATTCATGTCACCGCTACCGCCACCGCCACTACAAGATAAGTGAATCCAAACAGAACCTAAACCTCGTAGCTGCAGAAGTTAGGGAACCTTCAATGTGCAGATCGAACCGAACTGACATAATTGCCAGCGTGAGATATTGTTCGATAGATGCAGTGTTTGGTTCCAATGGTGAGCCTACGTTTTAGATTAGAAAAATGAAAAGGCATCAGCTTTCTCCCATTTGTTGGCAGAGCAAAGTGCTGGCTTGAGACCTCCATGTATGGCTATCACACGCTCTTTTATTTTTTCTATTCAGCGTGGTTCGAACCGTCTGCAACCTCCGAATTAGAGAAAATCAATGTGCAAATCGAATCATACTCCTCTCATGATTTGGTTTTGAAATACACTACTGGAGGTGTGTACTCTTAGGAGAAACTTTTTACCAAAAAAAGGAGATGTGTACAAGGCATGTCCTAATTTGGTGGCTTCGCTAGTGGCTCTTTTAGGCCACCTAGGTTTGGACGCTACTGTGTGCAAAAGTTAGGTGCTCTATACCGAGGTTATTGTTATCTTAGGAAAGAGAGGGTCGTCCACAGTTGAGAGAGAAAAATATGCCGTAAATAGACTTTGATATAGTTGAATCTTGTGTTTGCGATGGAGAAGTATTAGTTCATTAACCTCGGTCAACTTGGAGCAAAATAATTTTTAAAAGCCTATTGCCTTGGGTTGGTGAAACCCTAACAGAAAATGGAGTTCCGTGGTGTAAGCCACATAGATGCTCCTACAACTAAAAAGCTCACACAAGTAAGATAACGACTTTCTCGGTCTAAAAGTGAACGATGAATCAAGTTTCACGTACTTTTTCCTTGCCCCATACAATTTTATGAGCATCATGCCACATATCAACCTCTAGAGAAACTCAGATTAGAAACACAGTTGTAGCCTATCAAATATCGGTAACTCATCTCAGCCTACTTTAAAACACGACACTTCTTTGTCCTTGACATGCTTCTCCTCATCTATACTTATACTATATATATGGGCCTATTTAGATTATAATCTACTCCCTCCGTCCCTTATTAAATATCGTTCTCACTTTCCAAGAAATAACTTAGATTAATTTTATATAAAAACCCAATAATATTTATGATACATAATTTATATTATTAGATAGATCTTTTGATCTAGTTTTTTAATAAATTTATTTGGAGACACAAATGTTACACGTATTTTGTATAAATTAAGTCAAAGTTGTGGCTCGACAACTCAAAATGACCTTTAATAAGGGACGGAGGGAGTAGCAGGTAACTTGCCAGCTAGACATTGATTTCAATAGCCAAACACTCAGAATCGACGTCCTGAAACTATTCATCTAAACGGTTGTTTAACATGTTTACAAGTCATTTAAATGGTACTTTCTGTTTAATCGATTGTTTATCCATTTAAACATCCATTTTATGTGAATAATGAGCTAAATGGTAGGTAACCGACTATTCACCCGTTTAACATTTAAGATAACACTAACTAAAAACAGCCAGGCAAGTTTGCTAGTCCCTCATGACTCACCCAAACCAGCTCTATATATGCTACTGAATTAAATCGCATGTTGCATCAGAATATCGATCTATTAAAACAGGCATAGCGGATATTTACGTAGTGTTTAATTAAAAACCTTTAAGTACTACCTTTGATTGAAAGTTACATGAGAAATCGTTCATTCGTTCCTTGTATGATCGCAAAGGGACAGAACGAAGGGGTACTCTGAATAATACTATTAATTATCAACCTAATTATAGTTTTGTGTATTTTACTCAACTTGATCACTAGTTCTGTGATGATCGCTGCAGTACGTTCATGCATGTTTACGCTCTACTTCCTCCGTCCCTAAATGTTTATCATTACGATTTACGTGCGTCGATGAGTTTGATTTAATTTATAGAAAATATAAACAACATTTATATCTCAAATAAACTTATGAAAAACTATATTCAAATATCTATCAACGATATTAATTATATATCATAAATATTAATATTTTTTAGTATATATTTAGTCAAAATTATTTATCGAGAAATAAACATGCCGTACATTTAGGCAAAAGACATGTTTAGGAACATATGGAGTAGATCGCTATGACTCCGTTTGGATGTAGATATTGAAGGTGTTGGCATTGAATTGGATACAATATCAAATCAACCTGGTATTGAAAATAGCTTACAATACCAAAGCTATTGTTTGGATGGACACAAAATTGATCCATCTCTCTCTCCCCGTATCCACCGCAGCCAGAACAAGAGGAACACCAGAGCTCGCTGCTGCCGGAGATGGAAGAGCGGCAACGACGAGAGGAGCTCCATCCTGGCCAACATGGTGGGCGGATCTCACGCCGCCGGTCATGGTGGATCTCGTGCCGCCAGCCATGGGGACGAAGAGGAGCTCGTGCCGCCGGCCATGGGGGGAAGAGGAGCCCGCATAGCTGGGCTCGGGGAAGAGGACAGGAGCTCGCGTTGCCGGCCGTGGGGAAGAGAAAAAGGAGGTCGCCGGTCGTGGGGAAGAGGGCGCCGCTAGCCATGGGGACGAAGAGGAGCTCGAGCCGCCGGCCATGGGGGGAAGAGGAGCTCGCGCAGCTGGCCACGGGGAAGAGGACAGGAACCCGCGCCGCCGGTCGTGGGGAAGAGGACAGGAGCCCGCCGGTCGTGGGGAAGAGGGCGCTCGCCTGCTCCTGCTCGCCCACGAGGAAGAGGCTCGTGTCTGATTCTAGCCAATACGGAGGGGTCGGGCTCCGTATTGGGATAAGGCCCTTTCAGTTATAGGTCAATACCAAGAAATTGAGCCCTCAATGTCAAATCTCAATTCTATGTACATCCAAACAATGACTTTGAAAAAATCTGATTTCAATTCTAATGTCTAGGCTCCAATATCTATATCTAAAACGAGGTGTAAGTGAATCTGCTCTTAATCACCATCTCCACGGACGCACGCAGAGTTGACACAAGGGGTGTGCATGAAAAAGTGTACGCACGAAAAAGTTGGTTAACCCGATAAGAAAAAAGTTGGTTAACGTGCTTCCTTTGCACGTGTCAACTATTAATTTCCACTATTTTGATTTTTCTACTCATCCGTTCCAAAAGATCTTGGAAATCAAAATAGGTTTATTTATTAAAATTATAGAAAAATTATAAAAAATTATGATAAATAAGTATCTATCTATACTATAAAAGAGCGGAGGAATTGTAAAATACCTGTCACCTAATTTTTTTTCTACCCACCTAATATCTCTACCATCTGATGTGTTTTGATCTTCGATCTAACGCTGGATAATACTTTGATAGATGGGTCCAACATAAACACCACATATATACACGTGTGTTTCCTCCTACATGTGTCTCGCGCGCATGATTTTTTCACACCGACACTTTGTTTACCCACCCGCGTACACCCCTCCGTCGCACGAGATTGTCATGTATCTATCCACCAAACCTTGTGCACCTGTCGCCGTGACCTTGTGCCGCCGCCGCCACTTCCAATTCTCTCTGCGCTCACCCACCATGGCAGGCTCTGGTGTGCCGACTCCTAGGGACCACGGACCCCATAGCCGACCACCTCTCGCTCGGCTTCGTCCCGCTGCCCAACCCCTGTGTGCTCGAGTGAAGGGAGCACATAATCCCACCAGGTGCTCGGTGCTATGGCTACAATAACCGAGCGCCCGTCTGCCCAAGGGAGGAGGAGCGGTGTTTTCTGCCCGCGCATGTCAGCACGCGGACATGGCACGCTTGGGTCTTGTGGCGCGGAGCAGCGGCAGCAAGAGCCAGGCAGCCGTCAGCCTGCATTCAAGTATGAGACGTTGACACGAAAAAGGACAAACGCTAAATAAGATTGAGCACTCAGCTCTTCATGCCTCTTGATCAATCTAAAAAAGGTATGCATATTTGTAATTCCTGTATGCAAGTTATATTTCAATTATTTACAGGCTTATTAAAGTACATACTAGCAGCAGAAGTAGCTTTAGTCCTTTGCAAATTTTTAATACAATCGGTCTGTTTTATGCTAATTAAATATTTTAATTTATCTTTAGGATTGTAATTGCAAGATATAAAAAAGAACATTGTCAATGATTGATTAATTGACACATGGATCCATGTCTAGCGTACATTTAGTGTAATACCAGGTTTTAAAGATAAATTTTAAGGTGTTACAGTTAGCGTGTCACGCAAGCTTGTAGATCGAAGCAAGTATGTCAGACTATATTTAGATCGGGATGACATTGCTGATCGAATTCAGGGACCTACGGTGATTATTTTGACACTCTCTTGTTTAGATTTTTTTTTACAAAATTTTGAACTGTAGCGTTTTGTTTGTATTTGGTAATTATTGTTCAATCACGAAGTAACTAGAGTCAAAAGATTCGTCTCGTGGGGATAAGTGATTCGATGTGACAGAGGATCTTGTAAAGTTTTGGAATTTTGAAGGAAACTAAACCTGGTTTGCTAACTTATTTTAATTGTTTCTGAGATTAATCTTTTTAACCTTTTACACTTGCAGGGATAAGTGATCGGAACCATTATTACTGTTAATTGTCGGTTTTATGATGCATCAAGTAAAAACGGAAAAAAGTGAACTCTCCAATGTCTTTTCAATGTTATTTTGAGCACCTCTCTTTTGTTTACTTGAATTGAATGATATCCCATCAATGCTGATTACAACTACATCTTCATGGATCAGATAATCTGATGAGGTTTATAAGACACAAAATGCACTCAGTGACAAGAAAAACCTCTAAAAGGTTATCCAATTTCATGGTCTTTCGGAAATTGATGAACTTTATTATATATATGCAAATAGTCGCAAAGCTAGGGGTGAAATAGAGGAGTAATTACATACTACACTAACAAAGCCTGTCTTCATGAACCGGTCCGATTCAGTCCATAGCATTTTCTCATATATATTTATCTTTTCAATGTTTAATATATATGTATATATAAATATTATGTATATTACTCGAGGAAATTCATTAACAATAAATTCTCGTTTACAACCAAATTAGATTATAGATGAAGGGATCCATCCAAATTAGCATATCATGAAGATATATGTATACATGTAAATTCGAGGTGGATTCAACAAGGTTTAATTTCTCTCTCAAAATGTGTGCTCACTACTTGTGCAGCAGGGCGAGTATTTGCAGAAGAGCAAAATTTGGTGAGAATCACCAATCTTCTTTCATAAGTAGATTTTATTATTAATGTTATGTATTGCATTGAAATCCATCGGCCTGCATTTGACACTCAGTTTGGATGCCTATTAATTGTTGTAGTTGTTTTCTGAGGTTGTTCTGCCCTTGCCCTTTCACTTTAAAAAGATCAGTGTAGGTATTCTCATTAACTTTTTTTCGTTATACAATTTAACAGATATCCTCTTTTGTTCTTTTGTCAACATTTTTCTTGTTTGAGTAAGTCATGGTCATTGACTCATCCGGATGTGAGTTGAGACCTCTTGTTATAGTAATAAGTCATTGACCTCTCGCTGTTTCAGTAAGTCGTCAACTAGCAAAGATATCATAATAGGTGTTGACTTGCATTGTGTGTAGAACTATCGAAGCCATTAATTATTTAAAGGTTAATAAAGTAAAAAAGTAATCATAATACTAAGCATTATCACCATAGGATACAGTTACTTGCAGCTATTTGTCACACATAGTTCACTTGCAACTATTCTACAGTGATAGTTTAAATTGCACGTATGTCCTATGCTGCAGAGAGCCATGTTCTTGTCTTGGCTGGTTTGCATTGTTTGGAAATCAAACTTCAAGATTTCAAATCAAGAGTGGTGCATCTTAAAAGTTTTATATTAATTTTGATACTCCTCTACTAATATAATTGTTTTCATATACACGTGCGTGTCGCACGTGCATGTTCACTAGTACTATGAAAATATGCTTGAAGAAAAATTTAATAATATTTAGTTGATATAATAAATGTTTATTATATTATCATGTAAATTTAATTAAATTTAAAACGCTTGGATTCTCCAAAGTTTTTAAATTGATTTACAATGTAGGACGGCAGGAGTATTAAACAAGACGTCGTAGTTTCTAGTTCCCTCTTGAGAAATGGACTTAAAATATTTGATTGATGTGACTGACGTAATAAAACTGTATCCTTGTTGTTCCAATCAGGTTACACGTACAATTCGGTTGATCATTTATGTGACTGATAAGTTAGCTAGTGTTATTTTTATCTGTTTTGTTGTGAGAGAAAAATACTATACCAAGACTGATAAGCCAAGCGAACAAGACGATATTTTTTAGATAATTGACTAATGGTTAGTGCATAGAAACTTATAATAAGTAATGAGTAAGAAATTGACTAATGGTCGCTTGAGGGCTCCTGGTCGAGGAGGACATCAGTGTGTGTGTGTGGGGTGGGAGGGGGGCATGCCAACGGGGTGGGACAGGAGGACACCAGGTGGGGGAAGGAACCATTGGTGTGTGTGTGTGGGGGGGGGGGGGGGGGGGGGGGGGGGTGGTGACGAGCTGCCGGGGTGATGAAGGAGGGTGTCGCG
Source organism: Microstegium vimineum (assembly GCA_022036555.1). Classification (NCBI taxonomy): domain Eukaryota; kingdom Viridiplantae; phylum Streptophyta; class Magnoliopsida; order Poales; family Poaceae; genus Microstegium; species Microstegium vimineum. The sequence continues at coordinate 31,854,756 of CM039130.1, forward strand.
GTGGGGATGAGGACATTGGGGTGGGTGAGGATGCCGGTGGTGGCCTCGGAGAGAGCTGGCGACGCACGTGATGAAGAGGAGTGGGCCACCGTCGGTCATGGAGGGAGTGAATGACACACGCGATGGAGAGGAACGGTCGCACGGTATGAAGAGGAGCGGGGTCGGCCGACAGAAAGAGAAATATGTCAGTTATTTTTTTCACCATTCCTATACATTTGTGTTCTCTTGAGATGATGTGGTATCTGGCAATCATTCTTGGGATTTGTGCGCTCTGTTTGGATTGATATTAATCTACAAGCTACTAACCGTTGCCTAAACACAGAGCGAGAAAGCAGTGTCTATGGAGAGGGAAAGACATCCAAAAGAAATGTGGTAATTTAGTTGCCTGAGAAGTAGTCACACAGCCCAAAACAAAAGGAGGTGTAGACGTTCTCAACCTCAGACTACAAAATGATGCACTACTTCTCAAGCACTTATTCAAGTTTTACAACAAAGTTAACACACCTTGGGTGCAGCATATATGGAACAAATACTACACCACCAGAGTACCTCATGCTACCAGAGAAGTTGATTCATTCTTGTGGAAAGATATCCTTGGTCTCAGCGTCATTTTCAGAGGAATAGCTAAATGCACCATTGGAGATGGCTCCACAGTCTGTTCTTGGGATGATACTTGGAATGGAGTCAATTTAATCGATGCATATCCAAGACTAGCCTCCTTTGTGACTAATGACAGGGTTTCAGTGATGGAAGTCATGCAAGCACATAAACTGGATATATGACCTCTTCTTTCTCCCCCTTTCACAACAGTCTTTTGAAGAATATGAACTCTTGCAGCAGCACCTACAAAGTTTCCCCTATGATGTTGACGCCAAGGATAGCTGGATACCTACTTGGGGCAAAGCATACACCTCACGATGTATGTATGTACATGCATTCAGCTCTGTTGAGGCCATCCGATTTTCAGAGCCCTATGGAAATCTAGGTGCACCCCGAGGATTAAGTTCTTCGCATGGCTTATTTTGATGGATCGTTTAAATACCAAATCCATGCTGCAAAGAAGACATCTAATCATACAAGATGACAATATATGTGTAATGTGCAATAGTGGTGCAGAAGAGACTATAGAGCACTTGTTCTTTGACTATCATTTTGCGAGGGAATGATGGACCCTCATTCATTTGGATTGGGATGACACGCTACCAATCTTCGACAGATTAATGCGATCAAATGGTTCAATCAATGCTGGTTTCCTCATGGAGGTAACCCTGATTGTTGCTTGAGAATTATGGAAGATAGGTAATGACAGAATCTTTGAGAGGCGTGCTCCAACTCCGATGGCGTGGTTTGGCAACTTTAAGAGTCAATGTCTTTTGCAATCAGTTCGTTTTAAGGTTGATTTGATATCATCCTTTTGTGTTTGGCTAGATTCCTTTAGCTTATTTTTCTGTTTCTTTTCTGAGGATGATAAGTTTGTAAGTCTGTAAGTTTTGTCCCTCCTTTTTTTAATATAAAATCTCACTGTGAGGATCTCCCTCACAGTATTTTACGACAAAAAAAAAACTGTTGCCTGAACAAAATACATATTTCGGGCGCCTGAAATATAGCATGTCCCTATTTTTTTTTTAGTTGGCCCATGGGGGAAGCGGTCCGGGCAGATCAGGGAGGCGCGTCTGGATGGATGGACGACCAAGCGTGAGTATTATTGTTAATAAACTATATAAAAAGTTGCTAGATTCCCATTGATAATGATAAGATGGTGATGATCCTAGCAAAGCCGACGCTAGATTGCATCTCGGCGGGTTGTTGTATGCCAAACGCCATAGACTGCAGGGTGTAAAGTTTGGACGAGGCCTCCGGCCTCCTATCAACCGAGTAGCTTGAGGAACTCAGACTTGAACGCGTCCACATGCTTCTTCTGGAGCATGGACACCGACGCCTGCACCCCATGGCCATCCCTAGAGCGGACCAGAGCCAGCTGCCCGTCGTGGTTCATCCTGATGGGCTCCGTCCGCCTGGGTCTCCCCCACCCAAAGTCGGCAACCTCATACGCCATGAAGCCCGGTGACCCGGACACGTTCATCATCCGTTCAAGCCGAAACGTTGGGTCGCCGGCCAGCCTGAAGAACTCCCACCCGGGGTAGCAACCAAGCGGGTCCTCCACCGCCTTCTGCACCGCCGACGCCGCGGCCGCCAGCGCCGCCTCGCCGTGGAGCTCCCGCGCTGGCAGCCTCACGAGGCATCCGGTGAGACAGGCTCCGAAGTAGTCCGCCCCGGCTGGAGGGTCGAGCCGGCCGCGGGCATCGGCGAAGAAGAACAGGAACACGTCCTCGTCCTCGGTGAGGTCGTCCCTGGAGCGGACGAAGCACGTCCACGCTAGCGCGACGACGGCGACGAAGCTGGATGGGGTGCGGCGCAGTGGCGCGCCGTGCGCTTCGCCGAGGTGGATGATGCGCTGCTTCAGCCGCTTCATGTCCTCGGCGTCCAGGGTGAACGTCCGGCGGGTGAACCGCAGGCGATCTTCTTCATAAGTCTCGGGCGTGTTAGCCTGGAGTGGCGACGAGAAGAGCACCAAAAAAAAGTTGGAAAAGCAACCGGTTTGGTTGGAGGAGACTGTGCTCTCTGGGGGGACGTCGTGCACACGTACCACGGGCAAATGTGGCGCGTACTTGCGCAGGATGCTCCGGGCCAGTTCGTCGCCGGCACCGCCGGGGCCGCCGGGCAGGCTGACACAGGAGCGGTCGAACACCGGCGGCGCTGGCAGCGTGTCCCCACGGCACGCGGCGGCCCAAGCCTGGACGAACCTCCACAGCGAGCGGCCGTCAGCGACGCCGTGGTGCACGCTGACCCCGAGGGCCACCCCGCCACCTCCACCTGCGAGGCGCGTTGCCTGGACGGCAAGCAGCGGCGCCGGCAGCAGGCTCATGTCGAGCTCCGGAACGAGTTGCTCGAACGTGAGCACGTCGTGGTCCTCGTCGCCCGCGAGGCGTCGGACGTCGGCGTCGCACTCCGCGGCCACGAACCTGACGCCGCGGTCGTCGGTGCCCGTGGAGCGGCGGCAGATGGCGACGTCGCCCGTGTCCGCGAGGTAGTGGAGCTTGCCGGCGAGCGGGGCGTGGGTGGACAGGGTCGCTGCGAGGGAGGACCTGAGGGACCGGAGGATGGCGTCGAAGGGTGGTAGATTGTCGCCCTCGAAGAGTAGGAGGTGCTGCAGTAATGGAATCACGACCCACTGCGCCTCCATGGCGTTGAGCTTGATGACAGACTCGGGCGGCGCCACAGCGCCATCCGGAGCAGCGACGTAGGTGACGTTGGTGACCGTCACAACCGGAGCTGCCATGGGTTCTGGGTGGTCCTGATTGCCTACCTGAGCTGAGCTAGAACTGGTGTTCGAGTTTGTGGAAACCGTGGAGGAACCCGTATCTGATACACAAGGTTTTAAATCTTCAGCTATAACTATTTTGAGAAGAATTTAACTAACTTTTTACCTATACAAGTTACCTCTTAGCTATCGCTATAGCCTATTTTGAGACATATAAAAAGCTAAATACCAAAACCAGCCATTTAAAACATTGGATACGAATACGATACTAGAAGCCATCAGTGACACTGTGAAGAGTCACGCGTTCGTCGAATCTGGCTATCGTCTGGGCCGCTGGGGTCCCGTCATGGTCATGTCTCCATGAGTGGGTGCAAGTGTCTACAGCTTATAGTAAACAATAATGTTCGTCAATCATGCTATTAGTATTCAAGACTCTACCAGCACCCATTTTGTTTTACCAATGGATACACGCCACCTACCCAGCTTCAATGTATTATACTACAACATTTGGTGCATTTCGGGTGCCCTATCATGATTCGAAGAACAGGATTACTTTTGATTGCCATGTACGAGCAATAGGATAATAATAAATTAATATGATACATACATATTTTGCAACTACAATCAATATAAATATAATATACAATACATAAGGATTGTCGAATAAGCACTTGTGATTTGGCAATCGTCTCTCAATGCAAGTCTCATTGACTAGAATCTTGTTACTTTCTTCTTCACTTTTCATGACTACTCTTCTCGAGTCTTGAATTTCAGCATGTCCATCACATAATCAGGTTGATCACAGAATCGCCGCCTCATGCATTTCTAGAGAGAAATAGCATAGATGATTCATTTTCATGAAGAAACACAAATGGATTGTGTTCATGAGTTTGACATCTAAAGCACTCCAAAAGAGATGGATCGATGACAAAAACCAATAAGTCAATAATAGTTCCTACCAAGCAGACTCATGTGTAGTGCTATCTGACAATGTGCAAAATAATGAATGTGACAAAGCAACATATATAACATACAAATTCAAAGCTATTAGTATGAAGGAATACACTTATATATGTGTCTCGGCAAACATGCTCTTATACATAAATTTGCACATACAAATTCAATATCATACTGGGTAGGGTAGAGTTCCTAAACACCAGAGTCATCACTCATCTAAAATCATTGTTCCAAACGAAAAAACACTTCATCATTTCTTATATGATCTAACATAGTTTATTTAAGACATTTAATCTCCTAGGGTCTGGTCTATTGAATCAGAGGGGTGTATATACGCCCAACTGGCAATGAGCATCACCAAAACTGTAGTAATTTTAACAAAAGAATTCACCAATGAACAAATTTATTTAGGAGTTTAGACACAGTTTTTCCTAAAAAAGCTGAAGATAAAATTTGTGATCCATTATGCATAACGGTACATCTAAACTGATAGTTATGTACCCTGCATTTGAGAGAGAAGAGAGAAAAAGACTCAGGTTTTGCATTTCATATGCATTCCACAACATTTGATCTATTCAAGTATTAACTTCAAAAAGTTTTGAATAATCCATCTAATCTAGACAGTTCTAAGCTTCTAGTAGATTCTAAACCTCATGAAAATGGCTGCTAGAGTAAACCAAAGAATTTTACTGAGCACTTGAGCATGATTATAGAAACAATTTTATTTCAAGATTGTTTATACAGTGATAAAGTAATTATTTAGTGCCTAATAGAAGTTTCTTTTGATTATTATTAGATCAAGTACTACTAAATAAAAAAATATTAGTGCATTCCAATTATACTAACATGACATGTTGAAATGGACTCACATTCATTAATCATGTCAAAAAATCATGACAACAAACATAACCATTTCTTGACAAAACCTATAATGTTCCACTTGCATAGGATGTGTAGTTTTATTCACAGCCTCACGGGTTTAGAAATACCATCACACACATGGCACGATGCTAGTGGACATGCACGTGAGACGCACACGTGTTTATTAATAGAGCAATATACGAAAAAATCTCAATTCTTAGTTTTTTCCTAACAATGCAAATTATTAAAACCAAAATTCAAAATAAAAACAAAAAACAATTACATCGAAGCGAGTATGTGCACAAGATCTACTTAATTGCACAATCATTACAACACTATAATTACTTCATATTTACCAGGATAAACATCAAGATCTCCAATAGAAGTACCCCCTAATCAGTTTTACCATTATCCAACTAACCAAACAGGATATGACAATTGCATTGTATTATACTAACATGAAACAAAGCAACATAGTATTTCATTGGAAGAGGAAAAATGGAAAGAAGACAACATTATACTTTCCGACAAATATTACAAAATCGAGGAGAAGTAGATTTTTGTATGGAATCAAATATATATGGTGTCAAGGTACATTATACTTGAAGTCGTGTTTGATGAGAAATAGATATGGGACACCTTGAACTTTGATTGTGTGTGGACTTGCAGCATTTTCATGGGGAAGGAAAGAGAGGTGGATCCCGAATAGGATGAAAGGAGCTTCACAAGGGAGAAAAAGGAAGGGATATGTGTCTGCGGGTGAGTATAGGTGGACGGGTACACTGACATTCAGGTGCAAAAAGACAATGAAGGGCGCGGTTATCGCTTGCTATAAGGGACAAATATGAGTGTTTCTGGACGTGCAAAAGCCTAGGTTGCTGCAAAACTTAGTTGGGTAGAAAGATATAAGGTGCTGATTATTTTCAATTTTTTCACTCGTAACAGTAAACAAAAACTTACACCACTATCAAATACCAACAAATAACACATCTCCTAGTTCAGCAAATATATTGAAAGTTCACACCTAATGAGATTTTGAAAGAAGATACCCCCTAATAATTATAGCTCTCAGCATGCATACCTTTTCTTTATTATTAACTGAACACCCATGTTTTCAGGACGGCTGGTCGAACCTGGACGCTGGGGGACCGTCCAGGACGATTAGTCGTCGTCCAGGATGTCCCCTGGTCGTCCTATCGTCCCCTACATATGGGGACTGATATACACCATACATCATCTTCATCGTGCAGTCCTAGTCCTCCTCCCTTGCTGTAAGCCCAGGGGCGGAGCTACGTGTTGTCACTGGGTCAGCTGACCCCTATGACTTTTACCAAATCCTATATAAAATCAGTGTTCAACCGTAGATTTAAGTTATGATTCAGTACAACTGACCTGATGATTTTGGTCCCTAGCTCCGCCCATGTGTAAGCCTGCGTGCCTGCAGCAGCAGCCGCCTCCTCCCTTACAGCAGCAGCCTGCGCGACTTGCTGTAGGGCAACTAGAAGGGAGGGAGGAGCAGCTAGGGACCATAAGAGAGAGAAGAGTGAGCTACAAAATAGCAAGCATGGAGGCGGCGGCTGCTGCTGGACAGGAAAGGTGAGAAGAGAGAAGAGTGCGTGTGTTCTGCTGACTGCTGAGTGAGTGAGTGAGAGGCTGAGGGAGCGAGGGGTAGGAAAGAAGAGAAACCCTAATGGGCTTGGGCCAGAACATAAGACAGGTTGTAAGGCCCAACTCTGAGATGTAGCCCAATGTCTGGCTGGACTGGCTGGACGACCGGATAGCCTGGACGGACGACTAATCGCGATTGGACGACGACTAATCGGATGACCAGGTTTCTGGACGCTCTGGTCGAGTAGCTACAACCATCCAAGATGATTAATCGCGATTAATTGGACGTCCTGAAAACATGGCTGAACACATCTATTCAATCTTTCAAGCAATGAAAATACATTCTCAGTCAGATATTTCGTACCCACCTACATTTTCTCCCATTAGATCAATTTTAAACATAGATCTAGAGGCTTTTCCCTGTGTGCCATGACGTTTATCTCTTTTGTCCTCCACGCCATTCCGTCAACATTCTGTTAGATTTCCACTGTTTCACAGATCTGACACGTGGGACCGGGCAGCGGAAATGTCCTTAGTACCCCTCCCATACTTGTCCGAGCTCAGCAACGCACGCATGCTGCGACCTGGACGTGGAGGTCCCCGCCGCGCTGCTGGCGTGCTGGCTCCGCGGAGATCACCCACGGCCGCGCCCGCATCGGCTGGGGAGGAGCTCTACCACGGGCGCCCGCCCCGGATCGCGGCCTCCCTCCCTCTTGCGCCGAAGCTTCGCGCGCCAACCTCGGCCCATGCCCGGCCGCCGGTGACGAGCGCCCCCACGGCCGGCCATAGGCTGCGTGCACGGATGCCCCATCACCTCCAGCCCCGTGCCTGCCGCCAACTCCTCCCGCCGCCGGGACAAGCCCGCGGTCACCCAGCCACAGCAGGAAGGTGTCGATTCCTCCTCCGCCGCCGCGGTGCCGGCGGACGAGGCGGCACCGGAGCAGCAGGCAGCCGAGAAGCCCGGGATGGTCAAGCGGGAGCGGCGGTCACGGTCGTCGCGCTCCGCAGTCGCGGTGATGGCGGCGCACGCCAAAGTGCGCCTGGGCGGGAGCTTCGCCAACAAGGCACGCGGCGAGCAGGTCAGCGCCAGTTGGCCTGCCTGGCTCTCGACCGTCTCCGGCGAGGCCATTAATGGCTGGACCCCTCGCCGCGCCGACTCCTTCGAGAAGATCGACAAGGTGCAGGACGGCCTTCCCGACGAAGACGTGGCGTCAGCAGTCCTCGGCAACGCGCGCGGAGGGAGCTCTAGGTCGCTGTGGACCGAGGGTGGCGCGGAGCAATCGTCCCCGATGGCTTGACGACGAGGAAGCTGAGGCCTGGCCGGGTGGGTCCAGCCGGTGCGTGGCCGCTGTTGGGGTTAGTCCCACATCGAGAATTGATGGTGGGGAAACACAATATATAAGACGGGGCGGTCCTCACCTATCAGACTAGTCTTTTGGGTTGAATTAGGCCCAAGGCCTGTATATGTTGTGACTCCGGTGGACATGGGCCGGAGCGGCGTTGGTCGTCGATACGATGGGCCGGGTCGGCTCTAGGGAACCTAAGAGCGTTCGTCGCTGCGGCGCAGCAGCGGATCGAGGGTGGAGGCTCTGGCGTCGTGCCGCCTCCGGGGGCCAAGCCAGAGGTGCACTTCCACGATCCAAGCACCCCCCGGCCGCAGGACATGTACAAAATCAAATTGGATAACTACAAGCCCGTTCGTCGAGTATGTCTGGCTAGAGCGCTGCGAAGACGGCACCCGACGTACGTGTTCACCCGCTGGTCAGTGATAGACTCATAGACTATCATGTTTGCCACTTCTCAGTTTGGGAGAGCTAATTAGTTTTTTTTTAATTATTTGTTTTGCTTTTGGTAAATGTTCACTGGTTGCATCGCAATGTGCCCTGTACCGCTCATCGACCGCTCGCCCAGATGTCCGCCATGGCCCTGAACCGCTCGGCCAGCAACTCGGAATCTTCGTCGCGGCGTGGATAGAGCGCTAGCGGCCACACGGCAGGGAAACGAGAAAGCAATTGTGTATTAGTGCGTTTATTTTCTTTTTTATTTCATAAATTTTTCTAGCTGGCGTTTGGTTGGGACACGAGCACATTGCATCGTTTGAAATTAGCGCGGTAAAAAATGATCAACAATAATCACTCTGGCGTCAAAAAACACTCAACCAGGAAGTGGCACGTGGGAAAACAAAACTTTATTTCGTTTCTCAGTACGGGGTCATTTAAGTCTTTTCTCAGCGTCAATTGACACCGTTAGTAGGAAAAATAGACGGAATGACGTGGAGGGCAAAAGAGATAAACGTCATGACACATAGGTACGAGCCATCTTTTTAGTGGCATGGAGGCTGGCACCATCTTTTTAAATGGCACACAGGAAAAAGCCTCATAGATCTAACGCATGTGATCTCACACCCTGAACTAACGAGCGGTCCTGGCCGAAAACTATCTATATTTACCTTCTCTCGGTACCAACCTTTGGGATTTTTTTCTCACCGTCTTGCACCCTACCCGTGCTCGCATACGCACTCGCTTTCTGTGGCAGGAGTTCCAAAGCGGCGTGCGCTCACGTACCCGCTTGCTTTCTACGGCAGGAGTTCCGAAGGGGCGCTTGCTCGCTGAAAGGACCTTGATGTCGCCAACAAGACTAGAAGGGGGGGGGGGGTGAATAGGCCTGTTTAAAATAAACTTGCAAACTTTCTGTCAGCACAGTTCCGGCACTGTCGGGGTGCCCGACACTGTTGCTCTAAAGCCCGACAGTGTTGGCCTCCAGGACAGAACTAAGCACAATTCAAAATGTATAACTAGAATGTAAATTGTGCTTGAATGAAAACCTTCCTAAAGGTGTAGGGAACCTCTAGCACCACTTAGAAAAGGTAGGAGCTGCACCACCAAGTAGATCGGGACCAAACCCTAGAAATCACCTTGAGGACAAATGCAAGTGAAGCAAACAATACAAACACAAGTGACACAAGATTTATCCCGTGGTTCAGCGTCGCCACCAAGGCTGGCCTAAGTCCACGTTGTTGAGGTTCGCCACACAAGGCTTGCCTTTCCCTCGTTCTCAAATCAAGAGAGTGAACTCTTGAAGTGAGAGGTGATTTACTAGCTGCAATGAGATGATTACAAACCTCCCGAGGCTGCCACACAAGTTGACAAGCTTCACGGGCGACACTCTAGCCGGCTAGGAGCAAGCTCCAAGAGTAACGAATGCAATCCACCGGCTTAAACGCGAACCAACTGCTCTAGGTAATGAAGAACAGTTTGGGCTGCTCTCTAATGGAGTTTGGAGGCTCAATCTCTCAAAGGATTGAAGAAGAATCAAAGAGAGAAGCTTGAGGGGCTCCAATGGAGTTAGAGAGAGGGAGAGAGCTTTCTGTTTCTGCACTAGTTGGGGAAAGGTCGAGATGACCGTTGGGAGCAGCAGGAAAGGGGATATAAATACCCTCTGCTGTCCAACGGACACTTTAAGTCCCGACATTGCTGGACTCAGGCCCGGCACTGCCGGACAGGTCTGGCACTGCTGGACTTAAGCCCAGCACTGCTGGACTCCCAGCACTGCTGCTAAGGGGAACAACACCGCTGCGCTGCCCAAAAATGCTCCGAAAGAAAAACTGATTTGCAGGGAGTCTAGACAAGGTATGAGAGGATGTTTGGTAGAATTTGAGCACTTGGTTGCACATTTAAGCATGTACATTGCTTCCCCTTTGTAGTACGGCCTTTCCTAAACTCAAATTCAAAACATCAAATAAATTAAAAGCCTTTGAGTTGGTCACCGTATCCTTTGATAATTTGGAGCTGCACCATTGAATGTATTATCCTTATTCTTGTAATACCTTGAGCATGTGTTTGCAATCATCCTTATCTCATCTCGATGAGCAAACACACCTTAGAGCTTGTGACTTGAATCTTTTCAATACATATGAATTCAACCCATGGCTTGAAGTCACTTCTAATAATAAATTGATCCTCAACATAATATGACTCCTCATAGCTTGATTAGTACTTCGAGCCAATGCAAGTACTCTCTTCTTCACCTTAGCCATAGTACCTCGGTCTCCTTGACCTTCACCTTTGCTTAGTACCTCGAAGTCCTTTCCTTGCTATCTTCACCCTATCAAGCCATACTCAAGTCACATCATATTAAGCACCGATTGGAAACCATTTCTTCAATATTGTGATCCTTGCTTGAATATCCTATAGATATGAATGTTGAGATCAATCAAGCTTCGATATATGAGACTCCACATAAATATGGTCAAGCCAATTCACAATTCCTTAGATCTTCCTCATTTTGGCTTGACACTCCCATCATTCACTACAATCTCTATCTTCATACTTCTAGCTTGATCATATTAATGTAAAGTGATTTTCCACATCTTTGTCTATACAAGCAAACTAAAGTAGAGACCATCTTATATCCAATATACATTGTCTCCTTTGTCATTTGACCTTTGCTTGGTGTTTTCTCACTAATGCACTATTGATTCATTATTCATTCCTTGATCAACACTAGTCCACTATCCAACTCTTCTTGTTCATGCAAAGCACGCCAATATAGAGACCAATCCATAGCTATCAACTCATGTCTCATTTGCCATTTACTAAACATGCTTGCTTTCACATGATACTATGATATCCCACAACATAGAGGTCATTTCACTGATTCCATTTGCATTGTTGTCTTTTGCTTGAACTAGATTGTTTCCATAGTCTTCCAATGTAACAATACACAAATTGACCTTCATCTCAACACTGTGTGAAATACCATCAAGTTTGCTTTTCTTGTTTAACCTTTGATACACTTAGCAAACTTGTTAGACCTTTAATTGTGTTGTCACTCAATTCACCAAAACCCACTAAAGGGCTAGATGCACTTTCACTAGCGCACCCGTTCCAGCGGTTGCCATGCGGAACGACACCAACTTGCAATTTCTACAACATGGTTGGCGCACACCCTTTATCATACGGTGTAGTTTGTTCCGTGATTCATGCAGGTAAAAAAACAATAGTGCACGGATTTTAAAACACTAGGGCATGAATTTTGAAACACCCTAGCACAGATCTTAATGCAAAATGAACGCTAATAGATAAAGAGAGGGCACACAATCCATTGTGGTTTCCAATTTTGGAGGCACGAGTAGTCGAGTACTCCCTCGTCCATGCCCCTCTCTCCCCCGCTCTCCCTACCGGTCTCCGCCGTCTGTGCTCCTCCCCCTTGGTGGTTTCCGTCCTCCGCCACTCTTCAGTGGTGGTATTTTCTAAGCGAGGAATCTATATTAGTTTTTGTCAACTTCTACATGTGATTCAATCTCTGAGAGATATGGTTTAGGTGCGTACTTTTATAGGGGAGGACATGCCTATTTACCGACATCAATCTATACTATGTAATTGATAAAAAAACAGGATGCTGAATCAAAGAATGTGTCACCGGCAAGAATACTGAATCGGCCTCTGGCTCTGCTCGCGAAGAAGAGAAGAAGCAAACACGGAACAGGTGGCCCAGCAGCCGAGTTAGCGGACCGGAATGGGTCAAGTGAAGTCGACCCACTAAGTTGAAGCCCATAGTATGAGCATTATTTCAGTACCTGTTAGGCCCATGAAACGGGCGAGGACGCCGGATGGCTCCTATGTACTGCCTTCGTCTCCGAAGGAAGAGGGGAAAAACGGAGTTGAACTCTCTGAACCGTGCCTTCGAGGCCGGCGGCGACGATCTCTCGGCTCGGCCGGAGTTCGAATCTTGTTAAACTCGGTTTCAGTTATCTAATCCATAGCAGTAAGGTTACATATGGTATCAGATTCGTTCGATCATCCACATTCCGCACCCTCTGATCCCCACCAAATTCCAACCCAATCAGTCGCGCTCGGTTGCCTTGATCTCTCAAATCCATCGGTGCGCTCTGCAATCGCTTCGGGTTCGATCGAGATCCTGAATCGCAGTGAGCTGCCACGGTTTGGTCGATTTCACCGTAATTCCCAAGCACGCGAGCTAGCTTGTGGTGACATCAGAACACTGGAGCTGCCTCTGCACAACACTCGCCACAAATCGACCATGGCAACATCGGAGGAGCTGTATGGGAAGCTACTCACGCTTCTAGAGAAGAACGCCACAGGAATTGGTGAGCTCCAGCACTCAATGGTGGAGATGCGAGCTCTTCGCACCAACATCAATCTCTGGAAGCCATGTCAATGATCTGGAACTCGCGGTTGAAAGGTCCTAGATGGCTAGAGGGGGGGTGAATAGCCTAATAAAAATTGTACAAACTACTAGAGCAAAGGTTAGATTAACACTTAAGCGAAGCTTTTTGCTCTAGCTCTAATAGGGATGCAAAGCCACCTATTCAAGCAATTCTAGTTAGTTAAGTGCCTAACACATAGTAGCAAAAACCTAAGGCACTTAACACAAGCTAGTAAGAACAACTAACAAAGAAACTAACTAGCAAGCTAACTAGACAAGATAAGAATGAATATAAATATAAGAGAGGAGGTGATTGATATATCAATGCCTTGTGATGTAAGAATGTCACAATAGAGAGCCAATCACAATGAAAGCCAATGAGTAGCCGGGAGACAAGATGAACACAAAGATTTTTCTCCCGAGGTTCACTTGGTTGCCACCAAGCTAGTCCCCATTGTGTCGACTACTCAAGTGGTGATTCGGTGGCTAATAGGCAATCACAATCCTAGCCCAGTACACGGGCGCCACAAGAATCCACCCAAATGAGAGTAACTCAATGACACGAGCAATTTACTAGAGTTACCCTTTGGCGCTCCGCCGAGGTGGGTACAAGCCCTCTCACAATCACCGGGATCAACCACGAACAATCACCAACTCGTGTTGACTCCTCCTTCTTGCTCGAAGCCGTCTAGGTGTTGGCAAACACCAAGAATAACAAGAAAATCGCAGCAAGAACGATCACCAAGTGCTACTAGATGCAAATCACTAAGAAATGCACTTGGATGCACTCTATCTCTTTTGGAATTAGCAAAGGATCAAAGAGATGAGTGGGAGAGGTGCTTGAGAGCTCACAAGAGAGTATAGCAAATGAATGGGGCAAGAGAGTGAGCCCCCAACCGGCCAAGGGCCTTAAATAGGCGCCCTCCAAAAACTAGCCGTTATTCTCTGCGCCGCGGGTGTCGAACGCTCTTTAAGTTGGCGTCGGACGCTCCGTCGCCAGCGTCCGTCGCGCTTCTAGTAAGCATCCAGAGAGGGTCGAAGACCATCGGACGCATCCGTTGCCTGCGCGTCGGATGATCTCCAACGTCCCTCGCCGTTGTGTCAGTGAGTTCCTTGATCCGTCGGACGCTCGCCGTTGTTCTGCTCATCGTCCGTCGACATCGTCCGTCGCAATTCCCGAGAGTATGCAGAGAGCATCCAGAGAGCACCTGGGAGCGTCGGACGCGTCTGTCGCCGAGTCGCCGGACGCTCTTCAGTGTCCGTCGCGAAGTCTGTACTACTGCTGAGTTAGGGTTCGCGTCGGACGCTCTGATCCAGCGTCCGTCGCCAGCGTCTGTCGCCCTATTCTTCCTCCTTTCTTGTCTCTTTCTTTTCCAACCTTGCTCCATTGTGCCAAACACTTAAGGTACTTCCTTAGAGCAGATGTTTAGCATATCTTTTATGAGTTTTAAGCAAGGCTATGTTACTAGGTGAATTTATGCATATGCAAGAATGACAACACCTAGTAGCACTTGATAACCGCAATCACAACACGTTTGTCCCTTCTTGATAGTACGGCTATCTATCCTAAATGTGATCACACTCTCTATAGTGTCTTGATCACTAAACCATAAAATGGCCCTATGATATACCTTTGCCTTGAGCCCATTTTTGTTTTTCTCTTTCTTCTTTTCCTTAGTCATGGAGCACTAAATCCATCATGATCCTTCATCTAGCTCCACTTTGACAATTTGGATCACCCTAGCTAGATCACATGCTTAAGCCATAGGGTTAGTCCATGGATGTCATCAATTAACCAAAACCAAACTTGGGCTTTCAGCGGCACTCGAACTCGGCAACAAGGTGGAGAAGGCGTTGAGTGGTCTACCTCAGGCCGTACCGCTCTCTACACCGGATGTCACCATCGTTTCATCAATCGTCTCAGAGGTCAAGCCACCGCCTCCGCAGACGTAGGCGCCGAGCTCGGCGCATCTAGAGCCAACCCCACCTGGGGCGGTGTCGGGGTCATTAGACCGAAGCAAGGCGGCCTACGGGGTGGTGTTTACCACTGCCCCGGGCCAACATCGGCCAGCAGGTGAATTGCCACTGCCCAATCCTATGCATTCTCAGTTTGTTCCACCTGTTGGTTCATTTTGATCACATATGCATGAATAGGAATTGTGGGAGAGTGAGTGCTACCAAATGATTCTAAGGTATAAGGGATGGATCTTTGAAGCGTGATACCAATCGGAGTGCCATTTTATACCATCCTTAGCACCATGAATGCCTAGAAACCACTTGAAAACACTTCGAGGGGCAAACTTGAAATACCACTTGAAAGATACTACTTAGAAAGATCTAAACACGCTAGTACTTCAATCATCAAGATAATTATGTTTCTAGCATTCACCACACAAGCATGTCATGAATTTAAGTACATATGCAAGCAAGCACTTATGAATGCACAAAGATATGCAACAACTTGATTCATAGGCTTGCTCCCCCTACTTATGTGCTTTCATTTTCCAAAATTTTCAAAATATTTTCTTTGTGTCTTACTTCTCCCCCTTTGTCATCTATTATCATAAAATATGTGCTCAACGAGTTGATTATTGGAGAGAAGCTTAGTTGTGGTCCAACCTAGATTACTTGCCCCAAACATTTTAACTCGGTTTAAACCATGGACAAGCTTGTTCACACATCCTAGAATGGTTATCTTGCCCATGTTGAGCTAAAAATTTGAAGTTCATATTCTAGATCAAACACTAGGATTGCAAGCCCACAAATATGTCATATGCTACCACTAGATCATATCAAGCATAGAAGCAATAGTGGTACCATATAAGCATCAAAACTTTTGATTTTTCATGAAAGATCCTAATGAGTTGATGTCTAGATGCACTAACACGTCCTAATATTAGATGAATGACATGTCAAACAACTTTTACCTTGCTTTGCTCGAAGGAGAGGCATGTCATATATGGGGGTGCATCAACACATGTTTGAATAATCAAGAATGTTCAACTCATTTATTAGCTTGCAAAATCTCTTCTCATCAAGTGGCTTGGTGAATATATCGGCAAGTTGATCATCGGTGCCAACACTTGTGATCTTGATATCACCCTTTTGTTGATGATCCCTTATGAAGTGGTGCCTTATGTCAATGTGTTTGGTTCTTGAATGTTGGACCGGATTGTTGGTTAGCTTCACCGCACTTTCATTGTCACATAGCAATGGCACTTGCTTGAAATTGATTCCGTAGTCATTCAAAGTTGCCTTCATCCAAAGCAATTGAGCACAACAACTACCCGCACTTATGTATTCGGCTTCGGCGGTAGAGAGTGCCACACTATTTTGCTTCTTTGATGACCAAGATACAAGTGACATGACTAGCATTTGACATGTGCCCGATGTGCTTTTTCTATCAATCTTGCATCCCGCATAGTCGAAGTCTGAATATCCAATCAACTCAAAGTTAGACCCCTTGGGATACCACAATCCAACATCTTGTGTATTCTTCAAGTACCTCAATATTCTCTTTGTAGCCTTCAAGTGACTTTCTCTTGGAGAGGCTTGGAATCTTGCACACATGCATACACTAAACATGACATCCGGCCTTGAAGCGGTCACATAGAGTAGGCTCCCAATCATAGACCGATACAACTTTTGATCCACCATATTGCCACTAGCATCACTATCCAAGTGTCCATTAGTGCCCATAGGAGTGCTAATGCCTTTTTGAAAGGACCTAATTGGCCTAGAGGGGGGGGGGTGAATAGGCGTATCTAAAAACTTATCGCAAAGGCTAACCGAAATAAATGCGGAATTAAAACTATCGGTCTAGCCAAAGCAACACCCCTTTACTTAAAACACTAGCAACTAGCAAATTAAGATAAGAAGGCTTACTACGGTGTCGGGCTAGGAAGCTTACCTAACAAGTCTAGGTTGCAAGGTCACAGAAACCTAAGCAACTAGTACTCTAAGCAAACCGGGAGCTCCTACACATGCTAGTGAAGGCAAAGCGCACAAAGCCTAAGCTCACTAGTAATGCTCAATAGCAAGGCTACACAAGCCAAACTAGAGAGCTCAAAAGCTTAGCTACACAAGCTAAGTAATGTGACTAACAAGACTACACAAGCCAATTAGACACTCAAGAACTACTTCTATGCTACACAAGCAAGAAGGTAGCTAGCAAGATACGCAAGCTATACTAGTTACTAAAACAACCACTAAACACTAGCACAAGTATGAAAAAATAATTATAAGCTAGTGAATAGAGAGTGCAAACCACTAATTTGTACTACCGGCAGTAGGACCGGTACTACCAGTGAAGGCAGACCGGTACTACCGGTGGCACGCTGTAGCTCCGAGATCCAAGGAAGATGAGCTTTGAATCCGGATCCGAGCTTTTCCCCACACTCCTTGAGGTTGAGGGTGATGATGTTGAGCTTTGCTTGGATTGGTTCCTCTCCAATTTGTAGATCGGGCCTTCCCAACCTATGAACTTTGAGGGAGAGAGGAAGAACACGAAGAACACAAGAACAAAGGATAGTCGAAGTTATCTCCACAACATAAAGCACGCGAGACTCAAGATTTATCCCGAGGTTCGGTCCCCACAAAGGAGTTCCTAATCCTCGTTGTTGAGGTGACCACAAAGGTCGGAGTATCTTCCACCTCCTTGCCTCCCTCAAGCAACCACAAAGGTTAGCCCAAGATTTCCCTCAAGCAACCACAAAGGTTAGCCCAAGATTTCCACTAAGGATCAAAGGGTGATACAAACGATTCAGGGTGCCCTCACAAATGAATCAACATGGGCAATCTCGAAGAACACCTAGACAGCTAGGATTCCAAGAATCCAAGAGTAACAAATGCAAAACATACCGGCAAGATGTGGAATCCAAGTGCTCAAGTCGTAGATCGAAGCTCTCCACTCTCTAATCTCACTTCTCTAGCTCAAATCTAGCAAGGATTGAAGTCTAGGGGCTAAGAGGGAGAGAGAGGGAGTGGGTCTAATACTTGGGGATCTTTTCTCAGATGTGGAGTCGAAATAATGGGGGTCTCCACTGTCCCACGGAAGGGGCGGCCTATTTATTCCCGTAGCTCTAGATGAACTACCAGTACTACCGGTGGTGTCCCACCGGTACTACCGGTCCAAGATTTCCGACCGTTGGAGCCTTCCGACCGTTGCACAAAGTTAGCCAACCGTTACTACCGGTCACCATCGGTACTACTGGTGAGGAACCGGTACTACCGCTAGTTCAAAATCTCGCAACTTGAGACGCGCAGGAATTTTTCCTACCGGTACTACCGGTAGTTCATTTTTCAGCACACTAGATCTGGGCGGGGAAATGACTTACCGGTACTACCGGTCTTCCACTGGTACTATCGGTAACCACCGGTACTACCGGTCTCTCAGACCAGTACTACCGGTAGTTTATTTTTTAGCACAACTTCAGCACCCAGCTAAGCCTTTGCACCCTGGCAGAAACACATCTTCTAAGTGCCCGTGAGTGCAAGGTATCTCTCGAACGCATATAGACCTTTGACATGAGAACTCTTATCCTCATCAAGCTACTCTACTATGCATCCCTCTTGATAGTACGACTTTTCCTATAACTCAACCCGGTCAAACACTTCTCTAAACATCTATGACCGGTGAAAAGAAATGCTCTAAGTTATACCTTTGCCTTGCGCATTCCATTTCATCTCTTTCTTCAATGTTGATGCAACCCATGCACCAACCTATCACAAATGATATGATCCACTTCATATCATCATGTGACATATTGGTTCATCGATCTTGACTTCACTTGCCCTTCACCGTTGCCTTCGTCCATCGGTGCCAAGTCTTGCTCAAGCCTCCTGTCACGCGGTCAAACGCTTCAAGCCTCTAGCTTGCCCTTCATGCTTGCAACCGGTCCATCAAGCTAAGTCATGCCTTGACCTTCTCCACCTTGTCACATGACTCCATGTCATGTTTCTTATGCAATCAACTCCTTCATCATCAAGTTGAGCACCATAAATATGTACAAGACATCTATTCATGACTTTATTGGTTGCTCACACTTGTGTACCTAAGGACTAAATCACCTGTGTGTCTCATATTAAACACATATTAGTCCACCTAAGTTTTCACTCAATTACCAAAACCAAACATGCACTTTCACTTTTGAATCTTCTAGGCTAAACTTCTTCATCATGTCCTTGATGTACTTGCCTTGACTCACAAAGGTGCCATTCTTCAATTGCTTGATTTGAAGTCCAAGGAAGTAGCTAAGTTCACCAATCATTGACATTTCAAACTTATTTTCCATCATCTTGCCAAATTCTTCACAAAAATCTTGATTGGTTGAACCAAATATGGTATCATCCACATAGATTTGGAGCACAAATAGATCCTTACCAAGCTTCTTGGTGAAGAGAGTAGTATCAACCTTCCCCATGATGAATCCCTTTGATAGAAGGAAATCCCTCAATCTTTCATACCATGCTCTAGGTGCTTGCTTCAAGCCATATAAAGCTTTCCTTAACTTGTACACATGATTGGGCTTCTTGTCATCTTCAAATCCGGGAGGTTGCTCAACATATACTAGCTCATTGATGTATCCATTCAAGAATGCACTCTTCACATCCATTTGGTATAGCTTGATGTTGTGTGCACATGCATAGGCCAATAGGATTCTAATTGCCTCTAATCTTGCAACCGGTGCATAAGTTTCTCTAAAGTCAAGACCTTCAACTTATGTGTAACCTTGAGCTACCAATCTTGCTTTGTTTATCACAACTATACCATCTTGGTCTTGCTTGTTTCTAAATACCCATCTTGTGCCAATCACATTATAGTTCTTGGGTCTTTCAACTAGCTCCCAAACTTGATTTCTTGTGAAGTTGTTGAGCTCTTCATGCATAGCATTAACCCAATCAACATCTTGTAAGGCTTCTTCAATCTTGGTTGGCTCTATGGATGAGACAAATGAATAATATTCACAAAAGGATGCCAATCTTGATCTTGTTTGAACACCACTTGTAATATCACCAACTATTTGATCAATGGGGTGATCTCTTGCAATGTTGGTTGGTTGAAGGATAGGAACTTGATTGCTTGAGCTTGGTTGAGATGAACTAGCCACTTGTTGATCTTGCAATTGAGAACCACTAGCTTGCACATTAGGTGAGTTGAGCACTTGATCTTTGTCATCTTTAATGTCAATCACTTGTCTTGGCCTAATATCACCAATATCCATGTTCTTTATAGCCTTTGACAATTGAGGTCCACTCACATCTTCTAGATTCTCATTTTTAACTTGAGAGCCATTGGTTTCATCAAATTCAACATCATGAACCTCCTCAAGCACACCACTAGCTGAATTCCATACTCTATAGGCTTTGCTTGTGGTAGAGTAACCAAGTAAGAACCCTTCATCACATTTGTTGTCAAACTTTCTAAGTCTTGTGCCTTTCTTCAAGATATATTATTTGCAACCAAACACTCTAAAGTATGCAATGTTGGGCTTTCTTCCATTCAATAGCTCATATGGTGTCTTCTCCATCAATGGGTGACAATATAGCCGGTTGCTAGAGTAGCAAGCGGTGTTGATAGCTTCGGCCCAAAAGGAGTGACTCACATTGTACTCACTAAACATAGACCTTGCCATATCAATCAATGTTCTATTCTTCCTCTCAACAAGGCCATTTGATTGTGGAGTGTACTTAGCTGAGAATTGATGCTTGATTCCAAGCTCATCACATAGCTCTTCAACTCTTGTATTTTTGAATTCACTACCATTGTCACTTCACACTTTCTTGATGGTGGTATCAAACTCATTGTGATATCTCTTGACAAATGACTTGAATGTGGCAAATGTATCACTCTTGTCATTGAGAAAGAATACCCAAGTGTATCTTGTAAGATCATCCACTATCACAAATCCATACTTGTTCCCACTGATGCTAGTGTATGTTGTTGGTCCAAATAAATCCATGTGCAATAACTCAAATGCTCTACTAGTTCTCATCATGCTCTTCTTAGGATGGGTGTTACCAACTTGTTTGCCGGCTTGACAAGAGCTACAAAGTTTGTCCTTCTTAAACACAACCTCTTTCAAACCTCTTACCAAGTCATGTTTAATCAATCTATTCAATTGCTTCATTCCCACATGACCAAGCCTTCTATGCCATAACCAACCCATACTTGATTTAGTGAGCAAGCAACTTGACAATTGAGTTTCACTAGCATTGAAATCAACTAGGTAGAGGTTTTCCTATCTAAATCCCTTGAAGATCAAGTTTGAACCATCCACACTAATGATATCAACATCATCTACCCCAAATATGCATTTGAATCCAAGATCACACAATTGAGCCATGGATAGAAAATTGAAGTTCAAGCTCTCAACTAGCAAGACATCTGATATGCTCAAATCATTGGATATAGCAATCTTTCCAAGACCCTTGACCTTGCCCTTGCCATTATCACCAAACGTAATACTATCAATGTCATTGTTGGTGTTGGAGTTGATTGATTTGAAC
This sequence comes from Microstegium vimineum, assembly GCA_022036555.1. NCBI lineage: Eukaryota > Viridiplantae > Streptophyta > Magnoliopsida > Poales > Poaceae > Microstegium > Microstegium vimineum. The sequence continues at coordinate 31,876,180 of CM039130.1, forward strand.
ATTCTAGAATCCCCGGTCATGTGTTGAGTGCACCCACTATCAAGCACCCAATGCCTTCCTCTGGCTTTGTAATTGACCTACAAAACAAGTTAGTTCTTCTTAGGTACCCACACTTGTTTGGGTCCTCCAAAGTTAGTGACCAAGGATTCTGGCACCCAAATAGCCTTCTTCTTTGGGCCAACAATGGATCTGCCAACATACTTAGCCATGATACCTTTAGCACTTTTGGTAAGCATATAACAAGAATCAAAGTGCATGGAGGTGGATTTAGCAAACTTGGTTTGGCTCATGTTAAGTTTGCAATATTGGTCAACATGCCCCACTTGCTTGCAACTATTGCAATACCGACCATTGCTTCTCACAAAGATAGGCTTTGGAGTTACAAAGCCAGCCTTGCCTTTCTTGGGGGTATAGCCCAATCCCTCTTTGTAGTGGAAAAATCTTTGGCTACCCAAGCACTTTAGCAAGCGGGCATCTCCACCATATGCCTTACCCAAAGCATGAGTGAGTTCATTAACATCATTTTTCAACTTTTCATTTTCACTCACTAGTGTAGCATCAACCTTTGAGCTCTCACTAGTGGATGTGCAAGTGGATGTGCTACATTGTGTTTCGGTTGGGGTGACAATGATAGGAGTGAAAAATGATTCATCACGAATATCAGAAGTGACTCTAATATCACATGATGCCACAACCTTATCCTTATTTTGCTCAAGGAGGGAGGAGTGAGCCTTTTCAAGCTTGTAGTGAGTCCTCTCAAGCTTCTCATGGGCTTTCATTAGCCTCTCATGAGATCCATTGAGCTCATCAAAGGATTGTTCAAGAGCCTTAAGCTTCTTGTTCAATTCTTTGCACTCCTTCCTCTGTCTCAAAGCAAGCATAAGTTTGCTTCATCATATCTACTAGTTCTTCCTTGGAGTACTCCTCCTCATCATCACTACTATCATCATCACTATCACTATCATCATGAGATTCTACCTTAGATGGCTTAGCCATGAAGCATGATGGAGTGTCGAAGATGGATGGCTTGTTGTTGATAGCAATGCTTGCTAGACTTCTTCTTCTCATCATCACTAGAATCATCATTGGAAGAATCATCACTATCCCAAGTCACCATATAGGATTCACCCTTCTTCTTCTTGGTGAATGATAGCTTCTTCTCCTTCTTATCATGCTTGCTCTTCTTCTTCTCATCATCATCACTATGATTGGGGCAATCCGCAATCATGTGATCGGTGCTCTTGCACTTGTAGCATTTTCTCACATACTCTTTGCTCTTGATGTTATCTCTTCTCTTTCTAGCACCATAGCCCTTTTTCTTCATGAACTTGCCAAACTTGCGCACAAAGAGGGCCATCATCTCATCATCAATGTCACTTGCTTCTTCATCATCACTAGATTCTTGCTTCTTTGCTTTGCCCTTGTTCTTGGATGATGATGCCTTGAATGCTAAGCTCTTCTTTTCCTTCTTTTCTTCCTTGACCTCTTATTCTTCACTTTCTTCATTGTATTGCTCTTCGGTCATGATTTCTCCAAGCACTTCATTGGGAGTGATCTTGTCCAAACCATCTCTCCTAATTATTTGCTTCAAAGTCTTGTATTTCTTGGGCAAACAACCAAGAAAGAGGTTTGAGAAGTCTTCATCCTTGACCTTCTCACCCAAGCTCTTGAGATCATTGATGATCACTTGGAGCCTATGAAACATCTCTAGGATAGACTCATCATCCTTCATCTTGAAATGAGATAGCTTGGCCTTGAGCATGTACAACTTAGCATTCTTCATGGTGGCGGTGCCCCCATATGTATCCTCAAGTCTCTTCCACACTTCACTTGCCTTCTCAAGATCCTTGATTTGCTCAAACACTTTTTAGTCAATGCCATTGTATATCACATTGAGAGCCATCGTGTTGCATTGCCGGTTCTCTTGCTCTCTAGGTGTGGGAGCAGCTTCATCAAGAATGACAAAATCATGTTCGGTCACACTCCACACCTTCTCATGTATTGAGCCTAGATGCATCTTCATCTTCCTCTTCCAATAATCAAATGATGTTTCATCAAACATTGGTGGTTTGCTTCCAACATGGTTGAATTGTACTTGAGCCATCACTAACACCGAAGGTTGTTAAGCCTTGATAATAGCGGTGACCACGGCTCTGATACCACTTGAAAGGTCCTAGATGGCTAGAGGGGGGGGGGTGAATAGCCTAATAAAAATTGTACAAACCACTAGAGCAAAGGTTAGATTAACACTTAAGCGAAACTTTTTGCTCTAGCTCTAATAGGGATGCAAAGCCACATATTCAAGCAATTCTAGTTAGTTAAGAGCCTAACACACAATAGCAAAAACCTAAGGCACTTAACACAAGCTAGTAAGCACAACTAACAAATAAACTAACTAGAAAGCTAACTAGACAAGATAAGAATGAATATAAATGTAAGAGAGGAGGTGATTGATATACCAATGCCTTGTGATGTAAGAATGTCACAATAGAGAGCCAATCACAATGAAAGCCAATGAGTAGCCGGGAGACAAGATGAACACAAAGATTTTTCTCTCGAGGTTCGCTTGGTTGCCACCAAGCTAGTCCCCATTGTGTCGACTACTCAAGTGGTGATTCGGTGGCTAATAGGCAATCACAATCCTAGCCCAGTACACGGGCGGCACAAGAATCCACCCAAATGAGAGTAACTCAATGACACAAGCAATTTACTAGAGTTACTCTTTGGCGCTCTGCCGAGGTGGGTACAAGCCCTCTCACAATCACCGGGATCAACCACGAACAATCACCAACTCATGTTGACTCCTCCTTCTTGCTCGAAGCCGTCTAGGTGTTGGCAAACACCAAGAATAACAAGAAAATCGCAGCAAGAACGATCACCAAGTGCTACTAGATGCAAATCACTAAGAAATGCACTTGGATGCACTCTATCTCTTTTGGAATTAGCAAAGGATCAAAGAGATGAGTGGGAGAGGTGCTTAAGAGCTCACAAGAGAGTATAGCAAATGAATGGGGCAAGAGAGTGAGCCCCTAACCGGCCATGGGCCTTAAATAGGCGCCCTCCAAAAACTAGCCGTTATTCTCTGCATCGCGGGCGTCGAACGCTCTTTAAGTTGGCGTCGGACGCTCCGTCGCCAGCGTTCGTCGCGCTTCCAGTAAGCATCCAGAGAGGGTCAAAGACCGTCGGACGCGTCCGTCGCCTGCGCGTCGGATGATCTCCAGCGTCCGTCGCCGTTGTGTCAGTGAGTTCCTTGATCCGTCGGACGCTCGCCGTTGTTCTGCTCATCGTCCGTCGACATCTTCCGTTGCAATTCCCGAGATTATGCAGATAGCATCCAGAGAGCACCTGGGAGCATCGGATGCGTCTGTCGTCGAGTTGCCGGACGCTCTTTAGTGTCCGTTGTGAAGTCTGTACCACTGCTGAGTTAGGGTTCGCATCGGACGCTCTGTTCCAGCGTCCGTCGCCAGCATCTGTCACCCTGTTCTTCCTCCTTTCTTGTCTCTTTCTTTTCCAACCTTGCTCCATTGTGCCAAACACTTAAGGTACTTCCTTAGAGCAGATGTTTAACATATCTTTTATGAGTTTTAAGCAAGGCTATAATACTAGGTGAATTTATGCATATGCAAGAATGACAACACCTAGTAGCACTTGATAACCGCAATCACAACACGTTTATCCCTTCTTGATAGTACGATTATCTATCCTAAATGTGATCACACTCTCTATAGTGTCTTGATCACTAAACCATAAAATGGCCCTATGATATACCTTTGCCTTGAGCCCATTTTTTGTTTTTCTCTTTCTTCTTTTCCTTAGTCATGGAGCACTAAATCCATCATGATCCTTCATCTAGCTCCACTTTGACAATTTGGATCACCCTAGCTAGATCACATGCTTAAGCCATAGGGTTAGTCCATGGATGTCATCAATTAACCAAAACCAAACTTGGGCTTTCAGTGGTACTCGAACTCGGCAACAAGGTGGAGAAGGCGTTGAGTGGTCTACCTCAGGCCGTACCGCTCTCTACACCGGATGTCACCATCATTTCATCAATCGTCTCGGAGGTCAAGCCACCGCCTCCGCAGACGCAGGCGCTGAGCTCGGCGCATCTAGAGCCAACCCCACCTGGGGCGGCGTCGGGGTCGTTAGACCGAAGCAAGGCGGCCTACGGGGTGGTGTTTACCACTGCCCCGGGCCAACATCGGCCAACAGGTGAATTGCCACTGCCCAATCTTATGCATTCTCAGTTTGTTCCACCTGTTACTATTCGTTATGGCTCCCTCAAATTCATTCATCATCATGCTATGCCTGATATCACTTTTCCACCATTTGATGGTTCCAACCCTAGATTATGGATTAAAGATTGTCTTTCATATTTCACTATTTATCAAGTTGATCCTACCATGTGGAATAGATATGCTACTATTGTTGACACCGTTTTTCAACACATGTGAAATGGGCTGGGGCTTGACTGGTCAGTGGCTATTCTCCATCGATATCAGGAAAAGTTTGAGCCGATATTGCCGATGGAAGAGTGCTGCGGGAAGACCAAGTGCGTTGCCGATGAAGACTGGATGATCTTTGGCGACAAAGGTCAATTGGTGAAGTCTTGCTGAAGCTGATTGCCAAGGAAGTCATTGCCGATGGCCAATGAAGAGTCATTGCCGATTGCCGATGAGGGGTCATTACCGATTGCTGATGAAGGATGGTTGCCGATTGCCGATAGGGGATTGGTGAAGTTACCAGCGCAAGGTCGCTGATCGGAAATGTTGCCGATTGCTGATCGGGAAAGTGTTGCCGATGCCGATGGGCGTAACTTAGCACTTGGTGGCAGCAGAAGACTACAGGTGGCCAAAGAAGGAAGTTGCAGGGATCTGCCGATGGAAAGCTTCCATCGAGGAAAAGTATTAAGGAAACTGGTGTTTTACCAGTATTGTTATTATGGTAGTTTGAGTCCGGCTCTTGCATGAGTCATTTATCTTCCTTTAAAATAGGTGTGTTCGTTGAGGAAATAAATATTGTTATCCGGCTCCTGCGCGAGTAAGTTTCCTTTAAAGTAGGAGTTTGTTTTAGGAAGGATACGTGTCGTGTCTTTGTACAACTCTCCATGCGGGTGTATAAATATGTGCCCGAGGGCTATGAAAAGAACAACCCAATCCAATTCAAAACAAGCCAATTTTATCTTATTCTACTTTTTATCGCAATTTACCCTTTTACTGCATTAGCTGTAGTTTTCAACGAGTTCTTCAAGCTTTCGACGGGCTGCATCATCCTGATCTCCGTCAAATCCTTGCTAGTTCCGCGTGGGAGTACCTCTGAGCTTTGGCAATCCGGGCGCATCGCTGTTTGCCTCGTTCAGCTCTGCTCTAGTTACCCTTGATCAACCTGAGCCTTGACGTCCGGGCGCATCGCTGTCGTCTCGTTCGGTTTGTTCTAGTTATCATCCTTGTCGATTGGTTGGTCAAATCGACTGGCACGCCTCCGGAATACCGAGCTTTGGGTAATAGCCCGAGGTGTTCACAGATCTAACGCTTTTTGTGTCAACACCTCTTTTGGCACTGTGCCCGAGGGCTATGAAAAGAACAACCCAATCCAATTCAAAACAAACCAATTTTATCTTATTCTACTTTTTATCGCAATTTACCCTTTTACTGCATTAGCTGTAGTTTTCAACGAGTTCTTCAAGCTTTCGACGGGCTGCATCATCCTGATCTCCGTCAAATCCTTGCTAGTTCCGCGTGGGAGTACCTCTGAGCTTTGGCAATCCGGGCGCATCGCTGTTTGCCTCGTTCAGCTCTGCTCTAGTTACCCTTGATCAACCTGAGCCTTGACGTCCGGGCGCATCGCTGTCGTCTCGTTCGGTTTGTTCTAGTTATCATCCTTGTCGATTGGTTGGTCAAATCGACTGGCACACCTCTGGAATACCGAGCTTTGGGTAATAGCCCAAGGTGTTCACAGATCTGACGCTTTTTGTGTCAACACCTCTTTTGGCACGCTCGGTGGGACCCGATTATATAAATCTACGCATTTGGCATGGGTGATCATGCCGATGTCAACCAGAGGAATGTCATTGAAGTCTCTGAGGCCGATCTGAAAGATGATCAGAAGCAGGCCATGGAGCGGGCTATGGAGGAATACAAGCAGCTGTATCTCAAGTCCTTCAGCCTCAGCAGGAGTGGCGAAGCAATTTAGAAGCAAGATCCGCCGTTGCCACGGCAGGTCACGTACGACGCCAACCCTGGTAAACTACAGGAGATGGTTAATGCTGCTGTAAGTCAAGCATTAATTAGCCACTCCAGCGTGCTGTCCAATACTGTCTACAATGCTGTCATGCAATCATTCAAAGAAGGGCATGCACCGCGATACGTCGGTCCAACGTACCATCAACCTGGATTGGCATCTACGAGCCCATCGGCAGCCCCAATGGCGTCTTCCATCCCTGTGGAACCGTCTGTCGATGTGGCTACATCACCAAGCTCAATCTAGATCCAGCTGCGTCGGCAACTTCGGGGCCAGCCCCTGCTAACTGGTGGGGATACGGTATGCCTCCGAATCTATATGCCGGTTCTAATCTGGTGCAGGGAGACAGTTCAGCTTGGAGGAACTCCACGGCATCGGCGACGCAATCGTAGTCGATGGCCCATATGATGCACAACTCTGCGCCTGCTCCAACCATACAAGTGCCATCAGATGATCTCCAAGTAATCCCCAAGATACCTCTGATGCCACCATCGGCAAGCTCTGTGCCGATGCAACACATTATAACCACCGACAGTCAATCTCTGGTGTCAAATTCTCAAGCTGGAGTGCCGGTCCCCTAGGGTAATCTGGTGATTAATTGCTCTAGAATTCGAGAGCCGCATGCTCCGGTCAGCTATCAGCCATCGGTAAGTCATATGCCGATGCTTTACAATCCTGGATGGGTCAACCAGCCGCCGGCTCAGCAGCCTGGCGTGTCAATGTATCATTATGGAGGCCCAACTTACACTCAGAGCGGACCATCGGTACATCAACCGATGAATGTGACAGTTCAGCCAAATCCGCCAAGTGTGCAAAACTATCCATCGATAAGTCAACCGATGCATAGTGTTCGGATGACTGGTGCTGCGCCCGCAACTACTACGCATCTTCAAGAGGCGCATCAGCCGACTCCACCAGTCGATAACCAGCCAATGAGTCGGCAAGAGCAGGATGCATACTGGGTCGGTAAGATCGCCGAAGTCATGAAAGAGCAATTCGGCATCAAACCCAAGGTCAACATGTACTCTTATCGGACTCCGTATCCCCCCGCATATGACTTGATTCCTCTTCCAAATCGGTACAAGGTGCCCGCTTTCACCAAGTTCTCCGGCCAAGACGACACGTCAACAATGGAGCACATCAACCGCTTCATTATCCAGTGCGGAGAAGCTGCCAGCAGGGAGGAATTAAGGGTGAGATTGTTCTCTTCATCATTGTCTGGATCGGCCTTCACATGGTTCATATCGTTGCCTCCAAATTCTATAATTACATGGGCCGGTCTAGAAAGGCAATTTCACAAGTATTTCTTCGCTGGCATACATGAGAAGAAGCTTACCGATTTGGTCAAGATGAGGCAACGCAACGACGAACCGGTGGAAAGCTTTGTGAAAAGGCTATGGGACGTGAAGAACAAGTGCTACAGTCTGGTGCTTGATGATCAGCAACTAGCAGATTTGGCCTTCCAAGGATTGCTGCCACACATCAAGGACAAGTATGCGTCCCAAGAGTTTGACAGTCTAAGTTATCTGGTGCAGAGAATTGCCGATCAAGATATCAAAGCCTTTGAAACCAGGAAGATTTGGAACAAGGTGACCTTCATCAGGAAAGAAGAAGATTCTGGATCGGATGAAGAGCTGAATGTCGATGCGGCCGAATGGGTGAAGGATAAGAAGCCTGTGTCTTGTCCGTTCGGCCAAAAGGAGACTGAGAGGTTCACCTTCGACATCACCAAGGCCGATAGGATGTTTGAATTATTGATGCAAGAGGGGCGAATCAAGTTGGCGCCCAATCAAGTAATTCCATCGGCCGAAGAGCTCAAGAAGATTAGGTACTGCAAGTGGCATAATGCGACCTCGCACAGTACCAATGACTGCAAAGTATTCAGGCAGCAGTTGCAGTCAGAGATTGAATCTGGGCGTATCAAGTTTGAAAACTCTAAAGTCCAGAAACCGATGAAGATAGATCAGTACCCGTTCCCCAACAATATGGTGGAGATCAGCGAAAAAACCAGAGTGCTGACATCGGAAGCTGCCAGAAGGAACTCATCGGTAGACCCTAACTGCCAAGTGCCTGAGCACGACGCAAAGAGGTTTGCCAATGACAGAAAGGGTAAGAAGGTTGCCGATGAAGGTAACAGTGCCGACAGGGCTCCTGGGGTTGTGATCACGCACAAACAGTCAAGGCGAAATCATCGGCAATCACGTGAAGAACGGTATCGGCAAGAAGAAGAGGAGCATCGGGAATGGCTTCGACACAAGGACCACTGGAGGTGTCCCTTCTTCGTTCATTGCTGGGAGGAAGGTATCAAGCTGCCCACTGCCGATAACTGTCCAGAATGCAATGGGTACTACACAGCCGATCGGTCAGGTAAGAGACCTTATTTTGATGATCAGGCACCCAGGTACGCCAGGCCACTGAGAGAGAATAGATCGGCACATGACCGACTGGGGGGCAAGCTCGGTGCCCATGATCGGCTTGGCAGGCGTGTTGACCAGGGGGAGCTGGAGGAGATGGCCAATGCTAGAGTGCCCGACGAAGAGATATTCTCCAGAGATCCCAACATCGGAAGAAGTGCCGATGTAAGCGGTGGGAAGCAGCACCAACCTGTCTGGAAGACCAAGCTTCCTCCATGGTGCCCTAAGGGTTTGACTAAGACCCAGAAGAGGAGGATTCAGCGCCAGCGCCGCGACGATCTGTATGACGGTGCAGAACCCTCAGGAGGGAAGCAATGGAGGCCGAAGCGCAAGGATAGGGACCCGTCAGCGATGATGAAGAGGCTGCCTATATGGCACAATTGGTGCTGGATCCGATGACGGCTATCTTTGAAAAGCCTACCGAAGACGAGAGGCAGCACTTAAGGGCTCTGTTTGTTAAGGGCAAAGTGGATGGTCAGCCGATGACCAAGATGCTAGTGGATGGTGGCGCGTCGATCAATATAATGCCCTATGTCGTGTTCAGAAAGCTTGGCAAAGGTGACCAGAACTTAGTCGAGACCGACATGAAGCTCAAGGATTTCGAAGGCAATGTGTCAACCGCTATGGGAGCCGTATGTGTTGACTTAACCATCGGTAGTAAGACTTTGCCGACAACGTTCTTTGTAATCAGCGGCAAGGGCACTTACAACTTGCTCCTCGGAAGGGATTGGATCCATGCTAATTGCTGTATCCCTTCTACTATGCATCAGAGTCTGGTACAGTGGATCGGGGACAGAATTGAGGTCATCCGCGGTGAAGCCCCATCTACTGTTGCATCGACAGAGTTGGAAACTTATGAGCAGACCAGGTGTATATCTGGCGAAGCCTGGGATAGAGAGTTCCTCAAAATCGCCGATTACCGCATCAAGTTGATCCAAGCAGTCGGTCCTGAGGAGGAGTCTTAATGGATCAGTTCGCCGATGACGGAAAATTGGGGCAAGGCTTTACGTCTGCCGATGACTTGCTCGAGATCGACATCGGCGATGGTAGTAAACCTAGGCCTACTTTTATTAGTGCTAAGTTAGATTCCCAATGTAAGCAACAGTTAACCGATTTATTGAAAGAGAACAAAGATTGTTTTGCTTGGGATTATACAGAGATGCCTGGTTTAGACCGATCGATAGTTGAACATCGGTTACCCATCAAGTCTGGTTTCCAGCCACATCGGCAGCCGGCACGCCGATGCAATCCTACTATCTTACCCGATATTAAGGCTGAGATTACCAAGTTGATCGAAGCTGGATTTATTCGGCAATGCCGATATGCCGATTGGATTTCTAATGTGGTTCCTGTGTATAAAAAGAATGGAAAACTTCGGGGTGCATTGATTTCAGGAACCTTAACAAGGCTACGCCGATGGATGGCTACCCGATGCCTGTTGCCGATCTGCTGATCGATGCTGCTGCTGGACATCAGATTATTAGCTTCATGGATGGTAATGCTGGGTATAATCAAATATTCATGGCTGAAGAAGACATATCCAAGACTGCTTTCCGATGTCCAGGTCACGTTGGCTTATTTGAGTGGGTGGTCATGACTTTTGGCTTGAAAAATGCCGGTGCTACTTATCAGAGGGCGATGAATTTTATCTTTCATAAGTATATCGGCACAATAGTTGAAATCTACATTGATGACGTGGTGGTTAAGTCTAGAGACTTCAAAAAGCATCTTGCCGATTTGCAGAAGATATTAGAGTGCACAAAGGAGCATGGGTTAAAGATGAATCCTAACAAGTGTGCATTTGGCGTATCGGCAGGGCAGTTTCTAGGTTTCATGGTGCATCAGAGGCATTGAAATCGGCAGAAAATCTATTGATGCAATTAACAAGGTAGTTGCTCCTACGAACAAAACTGAGTTGCAGTCCTTGATCGGCAAGATTAATTTCATCAGAAGGTTTATATCTAATCTATCTGGTAAGATCAAATCCTTTAGCCCTCTGTTAAAATTGAAAGCCGATCAAGAGTTTACATGGAAAGAAGAGCAGCAATCAGCCTTAGAAGAGATTAAGAGATACTTGGTAAATCCTCCAGTCTTAGTTCCACCTCAACACGGGAAGCCTTTCAAGTTATATTTGTCTGCCGATGACGGTGTTATCGGATCAGCCTTAATTCAAGAGTTTGAAGGGAAGGAACGTGTAATATATTACCTGAGCAGAAGATTGGTGGATGCTGAAACCAGATATTCGGCCTTATAAAGGTTGTGCTTATGCTTATATTTCTCTTGCATTAAATTAAGGCATTATTTACTGTCGGCCGAATGCACTATTGTCTGCAAAGATGATGTGATCAAGTATATGCTGTCAATGCCGATTTTGAGTGGACGAATCGGTAACTGGATTTTGGCACTGTCAGAGTTTGACCTAAGGTATGAATCGGCTAAGGCTGTTAAGGGTCAGGTGATGGCCGATTTTGTTACTCAGCACTGCAATATGGTGAGCTTTGTTGAGATTGCTCCTTGGGCTTTATTCTTTGATGGGTCTACGTGCAAGGATGGAGCAGGTATCGGCATTCTCTTGATTTCACCCCGAGGACAGAAGTATGAAATCTCACTGCCGATTGTTGCTACTTCGACAAACAATCAGGCTGAGTACCAAGCTTTTCTTAAGGGGTTAGAACTACTCAGGGAGGTGCGTGCCGATGCTGTTGAAGTCTTCGGTGATTCCATGTTGGTGATTAATCAATTGATCGGGACATATGAATGCCGAAGCGAGGTGTTAATTGCAGCCCATGAGCGGTGTTTGTAGTTGTTGAAAGAGTTCAGAGAATACCACATTGAGCATATTCCAAGATTGCATAATGAAGAAGCCAATCGGTTAGCACAGAATGCCTCAGGATATCAGCCGATTCAAGAAGTCACGACATCGGTAACAATTGCCGATGACTGAAAAAAGGAGATTGCCGATTACTTGAGGAATCCATCCAGGAAAGTTGAAAGGCATCTAAGGTTCCAAGCCACTAAGTATGTGCTTCTCGATAGTGAGTTGTATTATCGGACAATTGATGGAGTTTTACTTAGATGTCTCAGCAAAGAGGAATCGAAAGAGTTGATGGGTGAGATCCATGAAGGCGTATGTGGAGCGCATCAATCGACATTCAAGATGAAGTGGATGATTAGGCGGAATGGATATTATTGGACGACAATCCTTGAAGATTGCTTCAATTATTTCAAAGGGTGCCAGGACTGTCAGAAGTTTGGTAATGTGCAAAGGGCACCTGCATCGGCAATGAATCCTATAATTAAGCCTTGGCCGTTCAGAGGATGGGCTATTGATCTCATCGGCCAAATTTATCCGCCATCGAGCAAGGGGCACAAGTTCTTACTTGTGGCTACCGATTACTTCACCAAATGGGTTGAGGCAATACCCTTGAAAAAGGTGACATCGGCAAACATGGTGGATTTCGTTAAGGAACACATCATTTACTGATTCGGTATTCCTTAGACTATTACTACCGATCAAGGGACCATGTTCGCATCGGGAGAATTTGATGAGTTTGCTGCTAGCATGGGTTTCAAGGTGTTAAATTCTTCTCCTTATTATGCTCAAGCTAATGGTCAAGCTGAAGCGACTAATAAAGGAGTCATTAAGCTTATAAAGCGCAAGATTGAGGAAAACCCTAGAAGGTGGCATGTGGTATTAAACGAAGCTTTGTGGTCATATCGGATGGCTTGTCATGGTGCAACCAAGGTCTCGCCGTATCAGTTGGTTTATGGACACGATGCTTTCCTACCTTGGGAAATCAAAACTGGTTCTAGGCGATTATCTTTTCAGGATCAATTGACGACCGATGATTATATTACTCTGATGAAAGATGAGCTAGAAGATTTGGCAGGTCATCGGTTGAGGGCATTAATTAGTATTGAAGAGAACAAGAGGAGGGTTTCCAAATGGTATGACAAGAAAGTAAAGGTAAAGGAGTTTGCCGATGGCGATCTGGTTTGGAAGTTGATTTTACCGATTGGGACTAAGAGCTCTAAATTTGGAAAGTGGTCCCCTAATTGGGAGGGTCCTAATCGGATAAAACTGTCTGCTCCTGGTAATGCGTACATTTTGGAAACCCTCGAAGGAGTGGCGTTCTCTAGAGCGATTAACGGCAAATACTTAAAGAGGTATTACCCTAGTATATGGGTGGACGCGTAGTGCTCAGTTAAATGCCGATGCACGAGAAGTTGTATAAACATCGGTAAAAACAAACTGGCATTATATTACAAGTCAAAATCAAGTATCAAAGTTACATTCTTGCCGATACAGCAGATATTACAGTAAGGAGTGGATGGCTGATATCGCACGCAGGCGAATTTGCTCTATTTCGTCCATCTCCTTGGCATCGGCATCGGCAGAGCCCTCAACCGGCTTGATTTTCTTCTTCCATAGGATGGCTTGTCGGGCGTTCTGATCCCTTTCTTGCCGCAGGACCTTGATGGAGTCGGATAGTTGGGTTTTCTGATGGTTGGCTGCAGTCAGATCCCCCTCGACCTTCTGTAATTCCGCTAGTAGCTCCTCCTTCTTTGCCGACAGTCGGGAAATTTCTTGATCAAGATTGCCGATGGAGACTTCTGCTTGACCGATGCCTTTGTGCTTCTCATCGGCAATGGCTTTGAACTTAGGCTTTTCTTCCTCGCTCTTGGATTGAGCGGCCCTATCGGCAATGCGACGGGTAAGCTTCTGATATTGGATCTGCTTAATGTCGAGGAAAGTTGCCTGAAGAAGGATTTCTGCCATATCGGCGGGGAGGTGGCTTTGGATGTCCTTGAACGCAATCCTTGCTGCCGATGAATCTTAGATGAGCTGGGACGTTTCTTGTAGCAGCAAGGAAAGCAACCCTTCCAGTTTAGATTTAATCTCTACCGACAAGGTTGGGACGGAGCTCTCCTCTTCATCGTCATCGGGGACGTCGACTGCGAAGGAAAATAGGCTATCCGCTTGAATACGGCCTTGACGTTCATCCTCGTCTTGAGGGTTTAGGCTGTAGGAGAAGAGGCTATCCGGAGAGTCCTGGGCCTGAAAACAGAAGGGTTAAAGTGTGCCGATTATAAAATTATATTATGAGCTTTAAGGTAATCGACTTACCATCTTGAAGCGGATCTCCTGCCTGGGACTTGGCATACTGGATGGTCCAGCTTTATCTTGGACATCGGCAGCAGATGCCGATGACTGGGCCCTTGTTGGAGAAGTAGCCGATGCTGCTGGTGCTGGCATAGTTGTTGCCGGCGTCGCTTCCGATATGGTGGCCGGTTCTTCTGGCGGCGGTCCCACTCTATCATCAGGGACTTCGGCCAACGGTGCCGATGCCGACGTTGCCTCTGCTGCTACGACCGCTGGAGTTGTTGCTTCACCGGGCAATCTGGCTGATGGTGCCAATGACGATTCTTCCGCTATTGTAGCGGGCGGAGTTATAGCTTGGTCTGGGACGTCGTCCATCGGTTGATCAGGCACACGCACTGATGGAGGTTCTGCCGATGACCCGCCGGCAGTTGGCGCAAGTGGGACCGATGATGGTGCCGTTGATGGTGCATCGGCAGCTGATAGTGCAATTGGAGCCGATGGTGGAGGAGAAGCCAGCCTCAGGCGCCTCTTTTTCGTCGGCGCAGCAGCAGGGGAGCCGACCCGCTTTGATGAAGACCGGGGGGCATCGGCAGCTGGGCTGGAAGGTGTTTGTCTGCTGGAAGCAGATGCCGATGACCATAGTGCCTGAAAAGTATAGAACAAGTTATACAAGATGGAATGTTGCCAATAAAACAATATGTAATCGGTACAGGTAAAAGCGAGTTTACTGCATAAACCCGTGTTAGGGCAACGGCAGCGGCCGATGTAGCCTGGGCTTTTGTGGGTGTCGGCGTAGGTACCTGTTGAGGCGTGAAGGCGGCCAGCGTCGGAGCTTTGGTGCCGATGATCGATATGGGGCTCATTATCCGAAGATTAAAGGGCCTACCACTATTACTCATTGTGGGAACTGGATCATCAGCCTGTCAGGCGCAAAAGAGTTAAGTGCTGATACCGATGACAAAAATAAAGTAATAAAATAGATCAGATGGCAGACTTACTGCGTCATCGGGGATGATGTAATCGGCGTCAATCAAGTGCCGATAGTAGTGCGAAGACTTGGGGAGTAGCTGGCACTTCCACTCTTGCCACCAAGACTTGAACTCGTTGGTGATGAAGGAGGTTGGCGACCAGGAAGACAAGTCTAGGTCTAACAGATCGGCATCGGCAGGAAGGTTGACGACTTTGTTCCAGTCTAGATTACTAGAGATTATCTGCCTGGGTCTTACTACCTTAGAGTAGCAGAGTTTGATCGGCAGTTGGCCAAATGCCAGTTGTCTCGCTGCCGCCGATGGGTAGTAGAACTCGTAGGATGGTGGGGCATTCTTCCCAGATCCAAAGATATTTACTGGAATAGCTCGGGGAGTAATGCTGGCCCTCATGATTGCTTGGTTCTCGGGCAGGCTCACATCGGTCAAGTTGAACAGCAGCGGAAACTGGTTGTGTTCATCAAGATATGGCCACCAGGTCCGTTCTGAGGAGGGAAGTCCGTTGTAGAACTTCTGGAAATAATAGCCGAAGTGCTCTACATCAGCATCGGTACCTGGCAGCACTATGATGGCCTCTCCAAAATTAAGCGGAGGGCGAGGGCGATTCATTGTCCGTACGTATTTATATTATTTTAACAATATTGGCGTAGTTAGGTACCCACGGTTCGATGTTTATAATTTAATCTTGATGTACAATCTATACTGATAGAAGTACTCCAGGGTTCATATATTATGGGTTGTAATATTATTTATTTATTCAATGTTGGGCATACCAATCAATTTACTGGTTGCTCTTGTGCATGTGGTCCCCAGGTTGCCAAACCCCGGACCCAGGTTTGACGTGGTTCTCCCAGCAGACTTTGGTACTTGATGTAGAACGGTAATTGTGAAGTATCCGCTAGAGGTAAGCTTGTTCCATGCAGTGTTCAGCAGTGGAAGGTGCATGGTGGTCGGACGTAGTTTATGCCAAAAGGAATTTTTCACTACATGTACAGAATATGGGTGCTGCCTTGGTTACGATCGGTTTTCGTTTCTCTTTGATGTAGCCGTCCAACGCCGATATTTCCAGGTTGTTCTCCTTGTACTCGGCTTTTCTGTTGAAAAGGTTGACGTATCGGCTAGAGGTGATGTCCAAGCCGGTCACTGTAGGACTTCGGCAAGGTTGGGGTAGTGGTCCATGCCTAACAGAAAGCGTCATACTATCGGACCAAAGTATGGGCTGCATCATTAGTTTCGTTCCTCCCTATCGGCATGAAGTAAGCACGATCCAGGTTGCGTTCTGCAGTAACTTGAGTGAATGGGCACTCTAGACAGTTCTTCATCTTGGTGGTTTGGCATGAGCGGATTGTCTCACGTCTATATCAACGTAGATCCAACGGTACCGTGATTTCTGCTTAATGATGAAGGTGGGTTGGATGCCATTGGCTGGCAGCTGAGGTTGGAGCGGCGAGTGGAATCACTACCTTATTGTACAGTTCCTAGGGTTCAAAGAAAAAAGGGATGAATCAGAATGAGGATAAATCTAGATTTTTGCGAAGAACCGTACAGGAGGTTGGATTAGGCGGGGAATAAGCCTTACCTTTGGAATGTCGACGTGGATCGCCATTGGAGTCAAAGGAATGCTTGTAGTTCGTCCTTGGATTACGGAGGAGTACTGTTGCTCGAGCTTGTATTCTTCAGAGCGGCTGGAGGTTGAAGATGAAGGCAGGAAGGTGAAAGTAAAAGTGGGCTCGGGTAAAAAGGTGGTGTGGATCCTGGTAACTTTTATAAGCCTGCTCAGGGGCATTTTGGGGTTCTGTTTCACACTGTGAAGGAATGTGGAGAGGCCCGCAGTAGATGTTTGTGCTACAACCGATGGATTTTATTATTAAATTGCAATTCCACACGCGGGGATCGAGGGAACCGTACGTCTATCTCGGAGATAACGGCTACAGTGGAGAGAATTTCGGCACGTAAAGTATTATACGCTCCGAAACTGGAGGGCATGTGTTGACACCGTTTTTCAACACGTGTCAAATGGGCTGGGGCTTGACTGGTCAGTGGCTATTCTCCATCGGTATCAGGAAATGTTTGAGCCGATATTGCCGATGGAAGAGTGTTGCGGGAAGACCAAGTGCGTTGCCGATGAAGACTGGATGATCTTTGCCGACAAAGGTCAATTGGTGAAGTCTTGCTGAAGCTGATTGCCAAGGAAGTCATTGCCGATGGACAATGAAGAGTCATTGCCGATTGCCGATGAGGGGTCATTACCGATTGCTGATGAAGGATGGTTGCCGATTGCTGATAGGGGATTGGTGAAGTTACCAGCGCAAGGTCGCTGATCGGAAATGTTGCCGATTGCTGATCGGGAAAGTGTTGCCGATGCCGATGGGCGTAACTTAGCACTTGGTGGCAGCAGAAGACTACAGGTGGCCAAAGAAGGAAGTTGCAGGGATCTGCCGATGGAAAGCTTCCATCGAGGAAAAGTATTAAGGAAACTGGTGTTTTACCAATATTGTTATTATGGTAGTTTGAGTCCGGCTCTTGCATGAGTCATTTATCTTCCTTTAAAATAGGTGTGTTCGTTTAGGAAATAAATATTGTTATCCGGCTCCTGCGCGAGTCAGTTTCCTTTAAAGTAGGAGTTTGTTTTAGGAAGGATACGTGTCGTGTCTTTGTACAACTCTCCATGCGGGAGTATAAATATGTGCCCGAGGGCTATGAAAAGAACAACCCAATCCAATTCAAAACAAACCAATTTTATCTTATTCTACTTTTTATCGCAATTTACCCTTTTACTGCATTAGCTGTAGTTTTCAACGAGTTCTTCAAGCTTTCGACGGGCTGCATCATCCTGATCTCCGTCAAATCCTTGCTAGTTCCGCGTGGGAGTACCTCTGAGCTTTGGCAATCCGGGCGCATCGCTGTTTGCCTCGTTCAGCTCTGCTCTAGTTACCCTTGATCAACCTGAGCCTTGACGTCCGGGCGCATCGCTGTCGTCTCGTTCGGTTTGTTCTAGTTATCATCCTTGTCGATTGGTTGGTCAAATCGACTGACACGCCTCCGGAATACCGAGCTTTGGGTAATAGCCCGAGGTGTTCACAGATCTGACGGTTTTTGTGTCAACAACTATGCACCTTACTGGTTCTGCCAAGCTTTGGTTTCAGACCATTCGGTCCAATATATTTGACATGTCTTGGGACAACTTTTGTGCACTTGTTTGTGCCAAGTTTGACAAGAATGAATATGACTTAGTTCTTAGACAATTCTTTCATACAAATCACACTACCACAATTAATGATTACATATAGAAATTCTTTGATATCATCCATCAACTCCTTGCTCATGAACCTACTTTTCCCCCAACTGCCATCACTAATAGATTTGTAGATGGGTTGAAACATGAGATTAAATGTGTGGTTATGATGCATAAGCCCCAAAACTTGGACTCTGCTAGTGCTCTTGCCTTATTACAGGAAGAAGCACTGTATGGACCTCACCTCCATACAAAGAAGACTGAATGACTATCTTATTGCAAGAAGACTTCTTCTGAGCAGTCCAAGTATCTTCACAGTAGTGCTGGATACACACCAAGAGCTATTTCAAGTCCATATGATGATAAGAAGTCAGCTGACTCCAACAAAACAAAGAGCGCCGAAGACAAGCTCAGAACTCTCAAGAATTATAGAAGGGCCAAGGGTTTATGTTTCATGTGTGGTGAAAAATGGCATCAAGGCCATAAATGTCAAACTTTTCTGTTCAAGCTATGGAGAAAGTCTGGTCAGTTGTTCCTGATGATACCACTCCTGTATCAAGTCCTGATCTGGGCCATGACTCAGACTCTAGTGATGAGCTCTGTGAGATCTCTTTTGAGGCACTCAATGGTATTGACAACCATACAACCATGAGGCTTCGAGGGTTTATTGAGGATCAAGAAATATACATGCCAATAGACTCTGGATCTTCTCATTGTTTCATCAGTGAGGCCTGTGCAGTTAGACTCAATGGCCATCAACCTTTACAAGATACTGTACAAGTTCGAGTGGCTAATGGCCAATTCATTCAATGTTCTCATGAGATACCAGATCAACTTTTGCACATTCAAGGAGTCACATTCAAGAATACAATCAAGATTCTTCCTATGGACTCCTATGATGTAATATTGGTATGGATTGGTTATCTATTCACAACCCTATGAACATTCGCTGGGGATAGAAATGGATTATTTTTTACATCAATGGCAAACAAGTCAAAATCCAAGGAATCACTCCAGCTGCTGTTTTGGGGCCTCCTGTTTCTCCAGGGCAACTCTCCTGTATGCTACACCAAGACTCAGTACTCTTCTGCATACAACTTAATGCAGTTCGTTCAACTGAAGATACTGCATAGACCATTCCTACCGATATTCAGTTAATCATTGACAAATACTCTGATATCTTTCAACAATTACCTGGGTTACCACCCCCTCGTGATGGAGATCACAAGATTCCTCTTATGCCTGGAGCAGCTCCTTTCAGACTTCGACCTTACAGATATACACCATTTCAAAAGGATGAAATTGAAAAGCAAATCCAGGAACTATTGGATAAAGGCTTGATCAGGAACAGCTCTAGCACATTTTCTTCACCTGCCTTATTGGTTAAAAAGAAGACTGGTGATTGGAGGCTATGTGTTGACTATAGAAGACTGAATTCACTCACAGTCAAGAACACATACCCTCTCCCTATCATTGATGAACTGTTGGATGAACTCCATGGAGCCAACTGGTTCACTTCACTGGATTTATGCTCTGGTTTTCACCAAATCAGAATGGCAGCTAGTCATGAATACAAGAAAACATTTCAAACTCATAATGGCCACTATGAGTACCAGGTGATTCCATACGGTGTTACAGGTGGTCCTGAAACATTTCAAGAGATTATGAACACCATTCTAGCCCCATACCTCAGGCACTTTGTCATTGTTTTCATCGATGATGTCCTCATATATAGTGCTTCCTAGGCTGAACATCTCCATCACTTAGACTTGGTGTTCCTCTTACTTCAGCAACATAAACTCTATGTCAAGAAGAAGAAGTGCAACTTTGCTACACAGGAACTCACTTACCTAGGCCATATCATCAGCCTAGCTGGAGTCTCCACTGATCCTAAGAAGGTTCAAATCATCAGTGCATGGCCCTCACCAGCAAATGTCAAGGAGCTTAGAAGTTTCTTAGGTATGGCAGGATACTACCGAAAGTACGTGAAAAATTTTGGTCTCATCTGCAAGCCCTTAACCAATTTATTGAAGAAGGGTCAGATCTATGTTTGGAATTCTGAGGCTGAAGCATCATTTTAGACACTAAAAAGTGCACTTATGACAACACCAGTTCTAGCCTTGCCTAACTTCTCCAAGCAATTTGAACTTGAAACTGATGCTTCCGATAAAGGCATTGGTGCTGTGCTGCTACGAGAAGGTCACCCTATTGCCTACATCAGTAAGGCATTAGGCCCTAAGGCTCAAGGCCTTTCAACTTATGACAAGGAATGCTATGCCATCCTGTTAGTTGTAGACCACTGGAGATCATACTTACAGCACTCAGAATTTTTTATTAAAACCGACTAGAAAAGCTTAGTACATTTGGATGATCAAAGGCTGACCACTCCTTGGCAACACAAGGCACTAACCAAATTATTAGGCCTTAATTACAAGATTGTTTACAAACAAGGTAAGGACAAAAGAGTTGCTGATGCTCTGTCCCGAACATCTCATGCTACCCCTCATGATCTAAAGACTGTATCAGTTGTAACATCACCTTGGCTTCAGTCCTTGCAAGCTGCTTATATGCAAGATCCAGAGTGCACAAAGTTACTTCAAGAGCTTGCCATATCATCTTCTTCTGGACACTTTACACTCAACAAGGGTATCATATACATCAAAAACAAAATATGGATTGGCAATGCTCCAGAGCTACAAGGGCAATTACTGCATGCCTTACACAGTAGTCCAATTGATGGACACTCTGGGTTTGAAGCAACTTATTACAGGACCAAGAAGTTGTTTGCTTGGCCTCAACTTAAGCAGATGGTTAAAGAATTTGTAGCACAATGTTCTATCTGCCAGCAAGCTAAAACAAAAAGAATATCTTATGCAGGACTTCTGGCCCCATTACCTGTTCCAACTGGAGCTTGGCAAACTATAACTATGGACTTTATTGAAGGGCTCCCTCGGTCTAAATCTTACAACTCTATACTAGTGGTAGTGGACAAGTTCACCAAGTATGCACACTTCCTGCCCTTATGTCATCCATTTACTGCAATGGATGTGGCCATGCTATTCATGCAGAACATCTTCAAATTACATGGACTGCCTCAGGTGATTGTGTCTGATAGAGACAAAGTCTTCACCACCAACCTATGGAAAGAATTATTCAAGGTGTTCAATACAAACCTCAGCCTTAGCAGCGCTTACCATCCTCAGACAGATGGTCAAACCGAAAGAGTGAACCAGTGCCTGGAAACATATCTGAGATGTTTCGTGCATTCATGCCCCACTAAGTGGAAATCCTAGTTATCCTTGGCTGAATATTGGTATAACAACTCTCATCACTCTTTCTTGGGGACTACTCTATGGCCACCACCCAAGAGAACTGGGTATTCTTCCACCCGGACATACATCCAGTTCTAACCTTGACGACTGGCTCCAAGACAGAGATATGATGCAACAACTAGTACGTCAACACTTGTTGAGAGCTCAAAAAAAAAATGAAAACACAGGCTGACAAGAAGCGCTCCTTTCGGACATTTCAAATGGGTGATTCCGTCTATGTCAAAATCCAACCCTACATTCAGACAACTCTGGCTTCCAGGTCTTCAAACAAGTTAGCCTTCAAATACTTTGGGCCATTCCTCATAACAGCCAAGATCAATGAGGTTGCCTATAAGCTACAGCTGCCTGATACATGTCTTATTCATCCTGTGTTCCATGTCTCCATGCTCAAGAAGGCAGTGCATCCACATATTACTCTCTGCCGTGAACTGCCTGATCCGCATGAACACTTCCAGGTACCAGAACTAATACTTGATCGACGTCTTCATATGCACAACAACACTACTGTTCCACAGGGGTTGGTGAAGTGGTCCAACTTGCCGGTTGATCTTGCAACCTGGGAAGATGAAGAAGCATTGCGACAAGAGTTTCCTCGAGCTTCGGCTTGGGAACAAGCCGTTCCTCGTCGAGGGGGGGGGGGGGGATGTCACCGGCAAGAATACGGAATCAGCCTCTGGCTCTGCTGGCGAAGAAGAGAAGAGGCAAACACGGAACAGGTGGCCCAGCAGCCGAGTTAGCGGACCGGAATGGATCAAGTGAAGTCGACCCACTAAGCTGAAGCCCATAGTATGAGCGTTAATTCAGTAGCTGTTAGGCCCATAAAACGGGCGAGGACGGCCGGATGGCTCTTATATACTGCCTTCGTCTCCGAAGGAAGAGGGAAAAAAACGGAGTTGAACTCTCTGAACCGTGCCTTCGAGGCCGGCGGCGGCGATCTCTCGGCTCGGCCGGAGTTCGAATCTTGTTAAACTCGGTTTGAGTTATCTAATCCATAGCAGTAAGGTTACAGAATGTGTCCATGATTTAGTGAGATTATATTTGGGACAACAGCGAGAAGCGAGTTAAAAGAAACTCCATATTACGGTTCTGCAGCTGGGTGCAGAATAGCTTCTATAGCCACTTTGACTTGTAAATGAATACATAAATTATTATAAATAGACGTGGTTATTAGAGAATAAAAAGGCAAATAAAAAGGCCTTGAATTGTACTATCCCCCACACGGCCACACCCCCTACCCCTTTGTCGTTTGCACGCATGGCGAGGTGGCGCCATAAAACCGGGGAGTGACGCTCGTGGTCGCTCCCATTTCTCCTCACTTGCCGCTACTTCGCATCCCCTCCATCCACTCAAGCTCGATCGCCAATAAAAGAAGCTTCAGATCGGCGCCTGCATGGCCGGTTGCGTGTCGCTGGGAAATAGAAACAGGGTAGATTTGAGGTTGCTGCACTGCATGCTCACCACCCTCCCCCCACTTCGTTCTCCAAGGAATTCAAGAACCTCCGTTCCACCTTCGATCCGTTGGGGGCACGCTGCAAATCAAATCGAGAGGTCATCCTCTTCATCTCAGCGTTTCGCCGTCGGTTCCCGGAGCCGCTGCTTCTTGACCTGGTGATGTTTCTTGATCCTTGCTTGCTTTCTATTTCAGGTCTGATTGGCATTACAGTGCTCAGATTTCGCATTTTTTATTTTGTTGGAGATCTGATTAAGAGATTCCTTTCATTTCTATTTTGTTCGTTCTGAACACCACAATTTCTGAATTTCTGACATTTCGGCACCCATGTTGCATGAATTCCTCTTCAGACAGCGTGAGCCCGTGCACTGCATGAGCTAGCTGAAAGGGTGGGAATCCAGAGATGCCGTTGTTCGAACGGGATCGTTACCAGAGGCTGGACGGCGGGGGCGTCGGCGCCGGTGCCGCCCGGAGGTCGTCGCAACCGTCGTCGTCCTTCTGCTCGTCGGCGACCATCGTCGTCTTCGTCGCGCTCTGCCTCGTCGCGGCGTGGATGATGGCGTCGTCCAACAACATCGCGGTCACCGTGTCGCCAGAGAAGAGCTCGGGAGCCAAGGATCAGGACGGGTCCGTCGACGTCGCGCAGCAGGCGAGTGACGAGGTGGCGGACGATGGCAGGAAAGATGGCGTCGTCGGTGGCGAAGGGGTCGGCGGCGGCGGGAGCACGCAGACGGCGGGGGAGAGTGGGGACACCGGCAAGAAAGATGTTGGCAGCGGTGCGAAAGGAGGCGGCACGCAGTCGACGGAGGAGAATGGGGACACCGGCAAGAAAGATGATGGCAGCGGTGGCGACGCGTCGCAGACGACGGACGACGCTGATGGGGATACCGGCAACAACAACCAGAGCGACGTCGCGGGGAGAACGGACGCGACAGCCAACAGCACCGCCAGAGGCACGGACGCGGAGGACTCCGGCGAGCCTGCCGGCGGCATCGTTGCCGAGGCAGACACACCGTCCAAGAACCAGACTTTCTCCGACGAGAACGGCAAGACGGAGGGTGGCGAGGTAGCGAAGCCGGAGGACCCCGACAAAAAGGTCGAGCAGACGGCGAACGATGCCAACACCACCACCACCACCAACAACACCGGACAGGATCAGGACGAGAAGAACGCCGACAAGAACACGAACGAAACCGGCGGCCAGGTTGACAAGAGCGAAGAGGAGGCGTCCACCGACGACAAGAGCACCACTGACGATGACAACGCCGGCGGCCAGGCTAACAATAGCACGAAGGAGACACCGACAGAGTCAAAGGAGACCGTTGGCGGCGGCGACAACGGCCCGGCCAAGAACCAGACGAGCTTCGACGACATGAATGGAAGTATGGACGGCGCACAGACCGTGAAAGAAGACGGGACGGTCGCTGAGAAGAGTTCCGATGAAAATGCCAGCGGCGACAAGGTGGAAAGCACGGACGACGACGCGGCATCGACGAACGCAACTTCCGGAGGTCAGAACGTCGCGGCCAAGACCATGGCATTTGCAGCCAACGGCAACATCACTCGAGACAGCTACGAAATGAACAGCAGCGCCACAATTACAACTGATGAAGAGAAGAAAGCCGACCTGCTGCCGAGCGGCGGGCAGGAGGAGTTGCTGAACGAGACGGCGTCGGCGGTGCCGGAGAAGAAGGCGTCGTCGTTCCCGACCCAGGCGGTGGAATCGAGCGAGGAGAAGAAGGCGAATAAGGAGAGCAACGACCAGGGCGCCGCCTCCGGCGACAAGGCGTCGACGTACAGCCACACCTGGAAGCTCTGCAACGCGAGCACCGGCGCGGACTACATCCCGTGCCTGGACAACGAGGCGGCCATCAAGAAGCTCAAGAGCACCAAGCACTACGAGCACCGTGAGCGGCACTGCCCCGCGGACGCGCCGGCGTGCCTGGTGCCGCTGCCGGAGGGGTACCGGCAGCCGATCGCGTGGCCATACAGCCGCGACAAGATCTGGTACCACAACGTGCCGCACACGATGCTGGCGTCCTACAAGGGCCACCAGAACTGGGTGAAGGTGTCCGGCGAGCACCTGACGTTCCCCGGCGGCGGCACGCAGTTCAAGCACGGCGCGCTGCACTACATCGAGGTGATCGAGGAGGCGCTCCCGGAGGTGGCGTGGGGCCGGCGCAGCCGCGTCGTGCTCGACGTCGGCTGCGGCGTCGCTAGCTTCGGTGGCTTCTTGTTCGACAAGGACGCGCTCACCATGTCGGGGGCGCCCAAGGACGAGCACGAGGCGCAGGTGCAGTTCGCGCTCGAGCGCGGCATCCCTGCCGTCTCCGCCGTCATGGGTACCAAGCGCCTCCCTTTTCCCGGCAACGCCTTCGACGTCATCCACTGCGCCCGGTGCCGTGTGCCGTGGCACATTGAGGGCGGCACGCTGCTGCTCGAGGTCAACCGCCTCCTCCGTCCCGGTGGCCTCTTCGTGTGGTCTGCGACGCCCGTGTACCGGAAGGTCCCGGAGGACGTCGAGATCTGGCACGGTGGGTTTGGTTGGGTTGAGTTGGGTACCCTGCTTGCTGCTTCCAATCCATGATCCCCGTTCCTGTTTGCAACTGCAACAGCCATGGCGGCGCTGACCAAGTCCATGTGCTGGGAGATGGTGAAGAAGACGAGCGACACGGTGGACCAGACGGCCATGGTGGTGTTCAAGAAGCCGACGAGCAACGAGTGCTACGACGCGAGGACGACGACGCGCGCGGAGCCACCGCTGTGCGAAGACTCCGACGACCAGGACGCGGCGTGGAACGTCACGCTGCAGCCGTGCATGCACCGAGTGCCCACCGACGCGTCCGCCCGCGGCTCGCGGTGGCCGGCGCAGTGGCCGGAGCGGCTGGCGACGACGCCCTACTGGCTGCGTGCCGACCAGGTCGGCGTCTATGGCAAGCCCGCGCCGGCCGACTTCGCTGCGGACCAGGAGCACTGGAGGAAGGTGGTGGACAACTCGTACCTCCACGGTATGGGCATCGACTGGAAGAACGTCCGGAACGTCATGGACATGAGAGCCGTCTATGGAGGGTGAGAAATCTTCTTTTAGTACTCGTGCGTGGAGCATGCTCCATGGGCCATTCGATCTCACCGCCGTCGTCATCGTCTCCGGTCGATCGTCTTGTCGTCGTCGATCGGCAGGTTTGCGGCGGCGTTGCGGGACATGAAGGTGTGGGTGATGAACGTGGTGACCGTGGACTCGCCGGACACGCTGCCGGTCATCTATGAGCGCGGGCTGTTTGGGATGTACCATGACTGGTGCGAGTCCTTCAGCACCTACCCGAGGACGTACGACGTCGTGCACGCCGACCACCTCTTCTCCAAGCTGAAGAGCAGGTGAGTGAATTGAAAGCTCCATCAGATCATGCAGGTACTACAGCCGATCGAGCCATGGCCCCATGGATTCCGATCCTCTCGTTTCGTCGTGAACGCCTGCAGGTGCAAGCTGCTGCCGGTGATCGCCGAGGTGGACCGGATCCTGAGGCCGGAGGGGAAGCTCATCGTCCGCGACGACAAGGCGACGGTGGAGGAGGTGCAGAGCATTTCGAGGTCGTTGCACTGGGAGGTCAGGATGACAGCGTCCAAGCAGGGGCAGGGGCTGCTCTGTGTCAGGAAGACGATGTGGCGACCCACACAAGTCGAGGCGCGGAGCTAGTGTAAGTTCATGGTGGTGGCTGCTGTTGTTCTTTTTCTTCCAAATAGTTGTACCTAGCAAGATACAGAATGTGGCATTCCCGTCACGTTGCAATAACCAAGATAGCTATCATGTGTTACTCACTCCGTCTCAAATTATAAGGTATACTTAAGAATTTTAGAGAGTCAAAACATCTTAAATTCGACCAATAATTATAGAGAAAACTATAAAGATTTATGACATCAAATATGAAGATATAATTGATAACGAATTTAATCATACTTAGTTAGCATCATAATTATTATTATATTATTATATAAATTTGATCAAACTTGAGTTATTTTGACTCTCTAAGATTATTAGAACGGAGGAAGTATAATAAATACTTTGTTACCGAGTTTCGTAGTTGTAACCTGTTACTTAGTATTTAGGCGGAGCCACTATTTGCCACTAATTACCGAACGTCTTATCTGGTGAACGATTTGACAACCCCATAATTTTTCATTTTTGGTAATTTTTTTTTCACAACTTTTCTTTCTAGTTTCCATTTTTGGCATAAAAAATTCTACAATTTTCATTTTGAGAAACTTACAACGTTATACTCACAACTTCACGTATAATTTCTAGAACAAACTTTAATGTATAGCTTATACAAATAACTTATAGACATGACTTTAACATATACTTTTAATATAACAAAGTTACGCACATAACATATCTATATATATATATATATATATATATATATATATATATATATATTATATATATATGCATAATTTTTATGAACAAACTTATCAACATAATTTTATAGAAAACTATAAAAATTACACACAAAACTTTTATGTATAACTTAGATATATAAATTGATGAATGACGTAGATATAAAGTTGGACGTATAAGTTCTATTTAAAAATTTAAATGTACAAAATTAATATCATAACATATTATTAGTAGAAACATGAAAACTATGTACGAAAAATAACTATGATTATAACTTAAAACTGTATAAAAAGAGTAAAAATGGTAGAAAAAATAAAATAAAGGAAGAAAAAAGGAACGTCTGTGCATGTGTAGCCATACCACCAACGACCAGAAAAAAGTTATTTAACATAACTTATATGTATAAGTTGTATAAGATATATGTTATAAATTAATACACATAAAGTGCTACTTGAATAAAAAAATATTTGAAACATATGTAAGTGGGTTCTAGTTTTATTCGTCTCGTCACGTAGAACATACTAGTGCTAATTAGAAATACACCATTTAGAAGTTATAGATTTTTAAAATAAATGTTTTACCATTTTAACTAACGTCAGTCAAGTCAGTGCACATTAGGCTGCAGTTCCATCGTTTGCTATGTTTGTATCGGATGAACGGCCGCTTAAATGCAATTGACTGGGGATAGGGCATACTACTACATGATTTACTAACAGAGACAATCGTTTTTGATTAATGGAGTGGGCATAATGTCCACCTCGCATCAAAATGTCCATATTAATCAGATATTGGAGGCAGACACTTGATTAACGATGTCCAGAAAACCTGAAAACAAAAACACCATTGCACCACACAGTCATTCATTTCTATATGTAATATGCTATTATTTTATACCAAAATTTTGTAATTTTATATTACATATTTGGGCTCTTAAAAAAACTCAAATGAAAAATCTTTTAACTACAAAGACTTAAATCTTATCAAGTACTAAAGCTTTGGTAAAATATGTTGTATTTCCATATGAGATTGTTTGATTTTTTTTTAAAATTGAATAAAAAATATGTGAACTAAAAGACATTTTAAGACTAAATATGTCGGTGTCTAAAATTGCGGGGTCTAGACAGCCAACGAGTAAATTTCTAAGCGTGTCGGAGTTCGGATGGTTACGCTCGGAGGACACAAGATTTATACTGGTTCAGGCTCGAACGCCCTACGTCCAGTTTGCGGCGGAGTCGTGTTACCGAGCGCAGGGAGCTCGTAGTGGGGAGCTACAAGCAATGGTGAGAGAGGGAAGCGGGTTCACAGGTCTCGTGCTTATGAGGTTCTTGGTTCTGGTGAGAGCTCACGTGAATGCGAGTGTGAGCGTGTGTGAATGAGTTGAAAGAGTTTTCAGAGAGAGAGAGCATGGGAATCCATTCTCCCCTTTATACCTAGGGAGAGATGGTGGAGTACAGTAGAGAGAGATAATGTGGGCCCGGCTTGGGCTGTAGTCTTGGGAGTGCTTCGGCTTCTGTCCGCCTTCCTTCCCGGGAAAGATTGCGCCAGTAGACATGTGTCCGGGTCCTGTTCGTCCTTGATGGAGCTGTAGCCATGCACCTTGAGATTGGGAACACCGTTGTTCCCTTACTTGGGCATGGGCGGAGGTTGGCCGCACAGGGCCAGGCACCCCCGTGTTTTGTCACACAGGGCTGACGATGCCCTAATCCCTGTTCAAGTGTCCGTCGGTGGTATGGCGCAGGTATGGTGCGCGTAAGTCGTCGATTAGGCAGGACAGGACCTTGTACCGCAGGGGGATACAAGGGCAGGCATGGCGGCTCATGCCTTGGAGCCCCATCCCTAAGGACGAGGGGCACTGTGGACCTTTTGATTATATGGGCTAGGGCGTCTCAAGCTGCTTGTGGTGGTGAGGCCTCCAAGGGTAGGAGGCGTCATGGATGACGTCACCCTGGCTCGGACGGGGCGGAAGAGCCTCCGAGGGCAGGCAGCGTCAAGGATGACGTCACCCTAGCTCGGGCGAGGCGGAGGATTCTCCGAGGGAGTGTGGTCTTTTTGGTTGGTTGGGGGGCGAGAAGCCCCCGAGGGTGATGACGGTCACCCTGGCCCGGACGGGATGGAGAGTCCCGAGGGTGATTTTGTTTTTGCGAAGTGCGGTATTTAGGGTACCCCATTTTTAGGTATCCGACAGTATCTCCCGAGCCTACGATGTAGTGAAGGACTACACCGGAGGCTTCCGAGAGTGTTTGATGATATTCGGCTGAGTTTTTGGATTTCGGTGGATGCGCACGAGCGCACCCGCCGGGTGTAGCCCCCGAGGCCTTAGGAGAATGATTTTTCCTCCTAAGGGCTTATTCGGTAGACTTTGTACAGTGCTTGGCCCTTCGCCCTCCCCATGAGGTATTGGGGAGGGGAGAGGACCGCTCCGTACGTCGGAGTCAGAGCTTCGCTTGCACGCCTGCCCTGCCACGGGGCGCACTGTTGGGCTTGGGCTGACGCGCCTTGAGACGACGAATCGGCATTGTGCTGTGCTGCCACTCGATTGCGGGGTCAAGTGGACGAGTTGATGCTGTGCCGTCGTCCGAAGAACCTGGTGTTTCCCCGTGTCGGTCCAATACGGGTGCGCCGTGTTTTTCCGTCAGGGTACGGCGCGGGGCGCAGCTCACTGCCGGTCAAAACTCCGAATGGCGAGCCCTGAACCTTGGGACTGTTTGGCCATTTACGGCCCCGTTGCGTCCCCTCAGAAACTAGTGCTGGCGCATAATGCGGTTTAATTGGTGGAGGCAAGTGGTGCGGCCTTTGCGGGCCGGTTGCCGCTCGGGTGCCCCGGCGACTATAAATAGGGACGGATATCTGCGGGGTAAGACTCACAATCCCGCATCATGGCATGCCCCGCCTTCTTCCCCCGAGACCTCGTCGGAGACACCCTCAAGGCACCCTGGTGAGCAGCCTTTCTGAGAGCGTACCGAGATCAGAGGAAGTTCTGCGTTAGGGGTGCAGGTGTCCCATCTCGGCTAGTGGCGGAGGTCAGAGGAAGCTCTACGAGGTGCGCAGAGCTCTCCCTTACTCCGGCCGCCGGTGGGCCGGGAGGTTGTCACCACCCCCTGCACGCATCACCCCTAAGGGCGGAAGGTGTGGAGTCCATCCTTTCGTCGGATGGATCCTGCTCTCTGCTTTTGGGGAGCGGTGGCGTGCTTTTGAGGATGTGTCCACTGGGAAAACCATGGAAGTTCGCCTGCATAGCCCTAGGTGTTGGCCCATCCTTGGTTGTTGGTTGATGGCGATGTCGCCATCGGCGAGATTGGCGGGCTCGGGGCTGCCAATGCATGGCGGGCTCGGAGTCTCTCGCCGCCAGCGTCCTTTATCACGGAGCAGCTAGGGTGACCTAGCTGCCTAGTGACCAGCCAACTCCAGAGGAGGGAGAAGCGTCGTTACGGCCCGGGGGTTCCTGAAGATGAGGCGGCCGTTGTTCTCCCACAGCTGCAGCATGCCTGGTCAGGGTGGCCGGTGGACCGTGATGCCGCTGTCCGACGTAGTCTCGGTGACCAGGCAGGCGCTCCCCGGGCCCCGCGGCTGGGTTGTCTGACCTGGATAATACAGGCGTCGGGCGACGGCGCCCTTATCGTGGGCGTCGTCGTGTTCTAGCTTTTGGCCGTTCGTCCAGGGATTTCCCTTCAGCCCACCTTGTAAACGTTTTCGTGTTTTTGGTGTCTGATGATCGGGCTTAGCCCTCGTGGCTTTTAGAAAGCATGTAAGTGTGTAAACCCTGCAAGGATTAATGCATACACACACACACACACACACACACACACACACACACACACACACACATATATATATATATATATATATATGGGAAATTGAAATGTGTTTGCTTCGTGTTTACCTTGGCAGGCCTCTGACGAGTGAGGCTCGACGCGTTTCTCCCTCCGGTTACCCAGTTGCTTGAACCGGGGCGGGGGGCGCGGTGGCAGCCCCCGAGTCCTTACTCGATGCAAGGAACCGTCTCGGGTCTGTACTGTGTTTCTGTGCGTTCCCCGCACATCTCTCCGCGAGAAGGGGAATGTGAGCCGAACCATGCTATCCTCGAGGCGGCCGAACCATGGGTGCTCATCGAGTTCATAACGGGCAAATCTGAGTGGGCTGCTGGTTCCCGTTCGATAGGGTTCTGGCTAGTGGCCCATGTCGTGGCTCACCCCAGATCGGATTCATTTAGTAGCTGGGTCCGTTCGATAGGTCCCAGGGGCCTGTTACCTTCCTTCGGAGGAATACCATGATCCAATCATCTGTGAAGACGGACTCAAATACGAAATCTGGGGGTGGCCTTAGCATCCGATTGCCAGGCTGATGACCGCTAGTGTGTCCATCCCCTATTCGCCCCTCACTCTGATGTCCTGAGTCAGCCACTTCGAGCCCCGCTGGGTTGGCCTCCGTATCTTAGGACCATAATGGGCCGTCGGGGCGTCTATATCCCCTATCCCTTTAGCTTACCTGGACTCAGAGGCCGTCGCCGCTGGTTGCGCCACGTGGGCGTCCCTCCGACCTCCGCGTGCATTGGCCGAGCTCGGACGAGCCGGATATTTATCCGAGGCGTGCTCGTGCTCGGAAGGTGTGTGCCTTGGCTGAGGACGCGTGAGAGAAAATCTATGCGCGCGGCGTGGTGGGCCCGGGATGGATCCTGCAATGATGATAGACACAGGGTGCGGGATTTGGAGCGAGGAAAAAGGCGAGTGGTGTCAGTTACCTGCCATCATGCGCGCCGCTCCTGATATATCCGGGGTCAGTGGAGAAGACGTAACCGAGCGGCCGCATTTAATGCGACTCGGGTCGTGGGGTCGTGCCGCAGAGAGTCACAGAGGCGCCGCTCCGCCTTCCGCCCCCCATATAAATATCTTCGTGCCACATCATCCCCCGTGAGCCTGCACTGTTTGCCTTCTTCGTCTCCTCGTCTCGCCCGTGCCAACTTCTTGGAGCCTAGGCTTTGCGCCGCCGCCCTGACTTAGCCACGCTTTCCGTTGAGTTGCGAGCCATTCCTCGAGCGCATCCCCAATGGCTGGAGAACATCCGGTGAGGAGTTGGGCCCGATGCACGCTTGAGTACGAGCGGGCGCTTGAGTTGGTGGACGTGGGGCTGTTGCGCCCCGAGCTCTCCGCAGACGACGACATCAAGTGGATCGTCCCCACAGGCGCCGACGTGCCGGACCCACAGGTCTCCTTCCTTCCGTTCCACAAGCGCGGGTTCGGCACGCCGCCATTCCGCTTCTTCCACGGCATCCTCCACCACTACGGGATTGAGCTCCACAATCTCAATCCCAACTCCATCCTCCAAATCGTGGCCTTCGCGGCCATGTCAGAGGGGATGTTGGCGACGGAGCCGGACTTCATCTTGTGGAAGTTTTTCTTTAAGGCAATTGTGTTTCTCCTCTACTCCGACGGTACGAGATGGGTGGCGCCAAGCGGGGGATGCACCATCAGCCTCCGCTTGGCCAATTCACATCTCTACATGCCGGCGCGGGCGATTTCGTCGAACCAGGGATGGCACTCGCAGTGGTTCTACATCCGGAACCACCCCGAGGCGCCGCTCCTGGTTTACACGGGCCGTCGCTTTGCCGAGGAGCTCCCCAGCTGGCACGACGGCCCGACCCCCCAGGAGCTCGCGGGGATAGAGCCCTATCTCCGGAGCTTGGCACGACTCCAGGACCAGGAGCTGAACTTCTCGGGGGTCGTCGCGCAGTTCCTGCAGCGCCGGGTGCTCCCGCTCATGGATAGGGAGCGCTGGTTGCATGAGATGGTGCCTGGGGCCTCGCGCATGTGGTCCGCCATGGCGAAGGTGGACCTGAGCCTCGAGGACGCGATTGCTGTCGTCCGGAGGCTGCTAGGAAACGCCCTGGATGAAGACGACGTCTATCGTTGCCCGCCAATGCGCCCTGACCTAAACTTCGTCGATCTAGTGAGTCCGAACCGCGCCATATTGTCTTTTCCCGTGCTTCCTTCGTTCGGTGGTATCGACTCGTGTGCCCCCCGTCCTTCTTCTGCAGGGGCCCGTTCGATGGCTCACCATGTGGCCGCCCCCCTTTGAAAGCCCAAGTTTGGTTTTGGTTAATTG
Organism: Microstegium vimineum; assembly: GCA_022036555.1. Classification (NCBI taxonomy): domain Eukaryota; kingdom Viridiplantae; phylum Streptophyta; class Magnoliopsida; order Poales; family Poaceae; genus Microstegium; species Microstegium vimineum. Next base: position 31,909,436 of record CM039130.1, read on the forward strand.
ATGACACCCATGGACTAACCCTATGGCTTAAGCATGTGATCTAGCTAGGGTGTTCCAAATTGACAAGTGGAGCTAGATGAAGGATCATGATGGATCAAGTGCTCCATGACTAAGGAAAAGAAGAAAGAGAAAAGAAAAATGGGCTCAAGGCAAAGGTATATCATAGGGCCATTTTTGGTTTAGTGATTGTTGGCACAAATTATGACTAATTTTAATATTGCCAACAGACTCAGGATCAAGGATAAACAAACACAACATGAGCATATTTTATCAAATAACTAGTTCCACATGTCCATGGAGTGTTTGAATGAAGTAATGAAGAAATGGAGCAAAAGAGACCCAGTGGGACCCACAAAGGGGGTCGGCCGACCGCCCTGTGGGCCCACCAGGCCTCCTCCCTTGGCCATGATCCATGAGAAGCATCTCAGAGTGATTTCCAACCCTTGGATCACTCTGTGCTTTCTCTCAACGGTTCACAAACAAGGTACATGGATGCATGGGCCCACACCAAAGAGATTAACACGGCAAACACCTCAGAATGAACAACCACAGTGCATGACAAGTGGGGCCAACACCAGGAAGGACGAGGTGGGCCAGAGGGGGGTCGGCTGACCACCCCCTGGGCCCACCTGCCCCCCACTCAATCCCTGACCAGTGGGACCACACCTATCAACTTGCACATGCTGGAAATCCAAGCCATCCATCCTAGGCGGTTCTATGACAGTTTGATCCAAGGGAGGAGGATTGAAGCTCCCTGGATCGATGACGTGGCACTGGAGTAGCCCCTACTCCACCCCCACTATAAATAGAGGCCTAGACCTCCCTCTCTAAGCATGATGTAATCCATACAAACCACTCTTGTTCTCAAGTGGATATTAGTCTAGTGGTGTTCTCTAGTGTGGGAGTTAGAGTTGAGTTGAGCTTTGCTCGGGCTTTTCCGGAGTTGTCTTCCCGGAGGATCTGGTATAAGCTCTTGTATCTTTTCCCTTTTGTAAGACTTTACTTATTTGATGCAATATTTCCTTCTCTACTTTACTTAGTCTTTACTTTGTGCAATATTATACTTGCTATAGTATTGTGTGGTTTATCTAAGTCATTTAGTTGTTATAAACTAAATTGAGATCCTTGTGGCCTTTCCTGTATGCGATCATCGCCTTTCATAGGGTGCTCTAGTTGACGTATACACGATTAGAGTAGTAAGAATAGGTGTAAGCGTGGTGCTTATACTTAATCTTGCCTTTGGTTATCGCTTGCTGCACGGATTGTTTGTGGTAGCTAGCAAGTGGTGACAGCCTTGTCTAGTCGTTGTATTCCACCACGTGTTGTCTAGGCAAGTTCTTAAAAGATAAGGCCCTCGAAAGAAGAGGGCGCGGTCCGGTAGGAGTTTTGTTCTCCTACTGATCTATCCCCTCGCTTAGCATACTTGTATTGAGGAATCAATCGAAGTTAGTCTCAATTGAGTGTCATAGTTAAATCCACAAAGGTAGAGTTGGAATCACAGGAGTCCTTTTACTCTCTCATTGTCCTCCCACATAGTTATACTCACTAGTCATCTCTTACTTATCTTTACCGGTTTGTTACATCATCACCTTCCTATCATTATACCGATTACCCCCTTACACTAGTTGGTACTAAATTGAGGTGATCTCTAGGATCTCTCTTTTATTATTATTTCTAGCTTCACTTTCCCTTGGGAGAATATAAATCACGATACCCTGGAATACTCCTGGGTGAAGTGCTACAACAGTATAATCTGTGCGCTTGCGGATTTATCCAATAGTCATAAGAAATACCAACAAGCATTTCTGGCGCCGTTGCCGGGGAAAGCATAGCCTAGAAATTTTAATAAAATTGAATCCAGAGTTTACTATCAAATTAGTTATCAAATAGTTGTAGGGGCTTACCCCTTGCCTTTGTCTTTCTTAATTGTGAAGCAAGGCATTGTATGAGTGAGTTCCAGTTTTGAGCAACCACATTTGAAAACCCTAAAAGTTTCCGAAGGAACTCTAGACATCGTCTAGTGTCCCCTCGAAAGCTTACCTCAAACTCGGATCCACTCAAGGAAGGAGGCTACACTCCGTTTATCAAGCAAGCTATGGCTCAAGAGGCTATTTCCGACTTCTCGGCTCATTCATTCGCTCACGTGGCCCATGGACCAGACGTTAATACAGGGAGTGCTACCTTCGAGCTGCAGCCAACTTTGATCAACCTAGTGCAGGCCAACTCTTTTTGCAGGAAGTCCCAGGAGGATGCTAATGCACATCTCCAACACTTCTTGGAGGTAAGTGGCACCATTTCCATTAAGAATGTTGCACCAAATATCATTCATCTCTGCCTTTTCCTGTTCTCATTACTCGGGAAGGCGAAGCAATGGTTCTATGCTCATTCTGAGGAGGTTGCCACTTGGGAGAAGTGTACCCATGCATTTCTCAAAAAGTTCTTCCCGATGGGCAAAACCACTGCCCTTCGTGGAATAATCTCAAGCTTCCAACAGGAAGCAGACGAGACTATTCCCGAAGCATGGGAACGTCTCCAGGAGTACATTCGGGAATGTCCTCATCATGGAATTCAAGATTGGCTCCTGATTCAAGGCTTCTACTATGGGTTAACAACAATAGCCCGTAGTCACCTTGATGCAGCCGCAAGAGGAGCATTCACTTCACTCAACATCACACAAGCAAAAGATCTCATTGAGAAGATAGTGACGAATCAAGGGTGGAAAGATGAAAGGCTCCCAGTCAAGAAGAAGATTGCAAAAACCATTCATGAAGTCAGTGCACTCTCCACAAGTATGGATCTCTTGATGAAGAAACTCGAAGAACGAGTAAACTTCAAGAAGGATAGAGAAGCCATCCAACACTATACCTCCACACATGCTAACAAGGCAAAACAATGGTGTGAGGTATGTGGTGGAAATCATTCGGGAAACAATTGTTCTGAAACAGACAAAGGCATGAGCTTCATCAACAACAATGAGAATTGACCTCAGCAATTTGGATCAAAGCCACGACCCTTCCAGCAAGGTAATGAAGGTAAAAGCTTTAATAATTTTAATCAGCCTTCATTCAAAGATCTTGTCTTAAGCCAAGCTAGGATTAATGAAAGTTTGAATAATAAACTAGCTGCCAATGACAAGACCCTTGAATCTTTAAACAATAAAATGAATGACTTAGCTTCTGTTGTAAAGAATCAATCAAACTTCAATAATATGATAGAAAGAAAATTATCTCCATTGATATCTTCTGCACCATATCTTGGTAAATCTAAAAAAGTCTCTAGTATAAATGCGGTGACCACGAGAGGGGGTAAGTCCACTCGCGATCCACCACATCCTAACGCTTCAGGAAAAACGACAAAGGAAAAAGAAGTCGAAGCAGAAGAACAATAGGAGGAAGAAGAAGAAGAACTTGCACCACTTCAGGACTCTGTCAAGTTCAATGGGAAAATAGCCCCACATGAGTACTACGATACAAACATACTACTACCATTTCCATGCAAGCCAAGAAGACAATCAACAGACGAACGCTTCGGGAAATTCGTTGAGGTAATTCATCAATTATATGTCCATATTCCCCTACTTGATGCAATGCAGGTTCCGACCTATGCCAAGTACTTGCGGGATATCCTCAACAACAAAAGGCCGTTACCCACCACTGAAGTCGTCAATTTAAAAGAGGATTGTAGAGCAGCTATACTTAACCAGCTGCCATTGAAGAAGAAGGACCCAGGGTGTCCTACCATTGATTGCTCCATCGGGACTCAACAATTCGAGCATGCCCTCTGCGACTTGGGAGCAAGCGTCAGCGTCATGCCAAAGGTAGTTTTCGATAAACTAACTCACACTACTTTGTCCCCTACACCAATGTGTTTGCAGCTGGCGGATCAATCAATTCGCTATCCCGCGGGGATTGCTGAAAATATTCCTGTCAAGATACGAGAATTTTTCATCCCCGTGGATTTCGTGGTGTTGGATATGGAGATAGACAAGAAGACTCCACTCATCCTAGGAAGACCATTCCTCAGCACCGCAAATGCACATATCGATGTAGGAGCTGGAGAAATTCAATTCAACATCAATGGAACCAAGGAGACATTCCATTTCAAGCCAAAAGTCGAGAAATGCTCCATAGTCAAGGTATTTGAAATCGATCCCTATGTCAATTATACTTACCTGACAAAAGTGAAGCAACAACCACGGGCGAAACCCAAACGGGTATGGCGAAAGAAAGTGATCAAGCCATGCACCGCTCCACCTCAAAAACCCCGAAAGCACATTCAACGGGCAAATGAGGAGGACGACCCTATTTCAACTGATTGAACGCACGGCTTCCCGGAAAGGTAAGTTTTTCCTTTTCTTTAATTCTTGAAATCTTTTCATTACATGATCATCTCTCTTTTAATTAATTCCCAAACATAAACATGTTTAGCCATAATAAAATTTGAAAACACAAAAATAATAAAATCTTGAAACTTTTTCTGTCCACGCAAGATTGCATTGCACCTTAATTAGCATAGAAGGTTTAGTGTCACAAAACTAGGTCCATTAGTGGACCTAGTGGGGTCGGCCGACCGGGCCCTGGGCCCCACTGCCCGCTGTCTTAACTCTGCCTCGAGATACCTCTCATGGGGCAGTGCACCATGGGCCATGGATCACAATAGTGATCGGCCGATCAGCTCTCCTCTTTCCCTCTCCTCTCTTTCTCTACCTCGAGATTCTCTATGTTTGATTCTCAAACAAACAAAGCTAGGATCCAAGGAGCGAACATGTCTTGACTCCTCCCATCCTTTCCCTGTCTCTCTTCCTCTCTTGCTCACATGCCACAAGTTCCATACCATTCTTGAATACTCTACGAGAGACTTCCTAGCAAAAACCTTTCACTAATCGCTACAATCCAAACTACCACTCATTTCTTTTCCAAACAACAAAGATCACGATCACCATACCTCTTCCATAAACAATCATACATCTTCCTTTACAAGAAGGTTACCACTAATTACTAGGAGCCAAACACTCCTATCATCTCCGTAACTTCTTAATCATGAAACACCATCACAAAAGATTGTGCCATTCATCTCTCTCCTCTAATCACTCAAGTTTGGCGTGGGGCAAAACCCATCACCAGAGCATCCAATAGGACGGTCGGCCGATGCAGTAGGAGGCCCCTCCTATCCCATCCTTGTCGAGCATCTCCCAACACACCATTTCCTACGCAGAAGAGCACTCAAGGTGCACTAGGGCGGTCGGCCGACCGAGCCCACTCCCCCAATCACTCTATATCCTCTTCTGCTATATGAACACAGGCAGAGCAACCCTCTCAAACACACACTCTCGACCACAACAAGCCCACAAGCCAAAATCCTTGCCATCTCTCCGCATTTAGCTTCACCGCTTATTAAGCAAAGGGTACGGGTTTAGCTAGTTGGAGTGGTAAGATGAAGTCCCTCAAGAAAGCACTCAAGAATGCACATAGCTCAGTCAGTGGGAGTTCTTCCAAAAATTCCCAGGGAGGTATCTCATCCGAAGGTACATATATTATGTCCATTGATACAAGGTCTGAGTCAGTGCATGGTTCGGGTGCTACCGAAATCATGGCCAACAGTGCTAGTCATAGTGATTATGAGCAAGAACATCCTAGTGCCGATCATTACGAACCGGCCAAGCCTTCAGGAGATCAAACATCATGGGTCACCGATCTTGAAACCGGCATCCGGCTCACACCTAATGAGATGGCCATTTTCAACACCTTGAAGGATCGTGACTACGAGCACACCAAGGTAATTGATCCTGCCCTCTTAGCTAAAACAGGTTTAGACAAAGAGTTTGATGAAGTTTTTAGAGCTATAGAGTGGACTCATGAATTTTGGGATATATCTAGAGACACAGGAAGTAAACTTTTAACTCTAGAGTTCCTAAGCATAGTTAATACTAGTGCACAAAGGATTTCTTTCCGATTGCTTAATCATCCACTTTCTTTAACTTGGAAAGAATTTAGTCATGTTCTTGGGTGTAAAGAAAAATGTGTTGTTAATATTGAGCATGCTACACCGGGATATGATAGACGTGAGTTTTGGAGACTCATTTCTAGGAAAGATAATGCTAGATACCCACGAACAAGTGAAATTCATAATCTCACTTTACGTTTCATGCATCGTTGGTTAGGAATAACCTTGTTCCCTAGAGATGATGTAAGGCCAATAACAAATGTTGAGCTAAGAATACTTTTTTCCATGGTGAATATAATTCATGTTTCTCCTGTTAGAGCCATGGTAGATCACTGGTGCCCAGCCAGTAGTAGAAAAGGACCTTTTGAGTTTACATCCATGATCACTAAAATTTTGAACAACATGGCTCAGCTTCAAAATTATCAATTCTTCTTAACCACACCCCGGTCTGTTCTAGATTTGGGATATTTTGTGCAAGGTCACACTCTGGCTCATGGACTGCATGAATCTATTTTATATATGAATAATGATCCCATAAAAAGAATTCCGCTCCCTTGTGAGAGACTTAAACTGTATAGGTGTAGGCAACTAACCTTTACTACATACACACAAGAAGGTCGTAGAAGTTTTGCAGGTCAAAGGATGACACGCAGCATGGCATATGCTGCACAATAAGAAGGCATGTCTCTAGGATCAGACTTCATAGATGAATCCATGAGCTCCACACAGTTGTCCAGTTTAAGTAGTGGACTCCAGAGATCAGCGTCACATACCCAAAGTGCACAGTTTTCTTTTGCTTGTTCTTCGCAGGGAAGAGAGGACCGTGGGTTCCGTCATGACGTGGACCTACTCACCACCCAAGTGGATGAGCTACGGGTGAATCATGGAATCCTTCATCAGAACGTTGTCCAAAATCAGCAACGGGTCCAAGAAATGAGAGATTACCAGAACTAGCAATGGGTTGCGTTCTACGCCTACCATGGAATGAACCCAACACAATTTCCTCCACAAGGACCATGAAAAGAATAAGCTTGGGGGAGATCCTCTCCCCCACTAAGTTAAGTTTTTAATTTTCAGCATTTTAACTCGATATTTAAATTCCGCAACTTTAAATTTTAGTATTTTCGTTTATGCATTTCAATTCTCAGCATATAAATATATATATATATATATATATATATATATATATATATATATATATAATAAATAAAAAGCCTTATCTCTACTCTCACATGTTCCATAAAAATTAATATCTCCTATGGAAATGATGAATAGTTGCTCTACTAAATATTTCCCTAGTATTTAGTTTACAGCTGGATATTTCTCTAAGTATGGATGACTTGGCTTAAAAGAAATCATCATGAACCTAAAACTTTTGTGGGTTGCAAATGTTGTAACTAAGTCTAAGTTGTTGTGAGACATGATATGACAAGATAAGAGATGCTTTAATATTGTTCTAAGCAAGAATGACTATCGGAGATTTATTTATTAAAATAATAAAAACACTTTTTGTTCCTCAATGATGAAAATTCCTACCAAAGCCATATATGATCTCTCATGATATAAGCTTTCTACATAAGCTGCTTGCTTTGTGTTGAGTTTGGTCAAGTTTTGTGACCCTTGTTGAGAGATTTATCATGCTCTCAAGATCAAGATCACGTACACGCCACATTTACATGCTGCTTCTACACTGGAAGTACACAGAAACATGCCTACACATCCACATAGCTCATACTCCATGCTTTATTAGAAAATTCTCTCTCTAGTATATTAGTGAATTGAGACATAGACTATGCAAAATTATTCAAGGGCATTCTCAAAGTCCCAAGGTTTTAGAAATAATGAGCACATCAAAGCTCATTAAAAAATAGCTATGTCTCAAATACATAAGTAGGAAAGAGAGATCATTTATAGGAGTGTTGATCATTCACCATGTTTCCACACACTTGCACATCTTGATCTAAGAGTATGACATTTCTCTCCTTGGATCCGGGGTTTGACTTTACAATATATGCAAGGTAAGTTTGCTACATCTTTGATCCCTACCTACAGCTCCACATAAGCTTTAGAGATAGGATGAAAGAAGGCAAAACTCTGATTTGTGCTTTGGTGAGGAATCATACACCATATGAGCGATTCGAGAGCACCATCCTGAGAAACACTAAGTCTTTCTTTTACAAAATTTTACAAAACCTCCGATATGAAACTTGTGAAGGAATGAGAAAACTAATGCTCAAGTCAAGTTGTTCTATCTCTCAACCTCCCAAGACAAAGGATAAAGCTAAAAGCCCCATGAAGGACTAAGGTAATATGGGTGAGTCTTTACTGCTGAATTTTTCATACAAAAGAGAAGTATGCTTGTTGTAAATCTAATACTCTTGAAATATGAAGCATAGTAGCAACTCCTGATTCATCGAGCTAAGTTTGATTGTTTGCTCGAGATGAGCAAAGGTTAAGCTTGGGGGATCTTGTTGGCACAAATTATGACTAATTTTAATATTGCCAACAGACTCAGGATCAAGGATAAACAAACACAACATGATAATATTTTATCAAATAACTAGTTCCACATATCCATGGAGTGTTTGAATGCAGGAATGAAGAAATAGAGCAAAAGAGACCCAGTGGGACCCACAAAGGGGGTCGGCCGAACGCCCTGCGGGCCCACCAGGCCTCCTCCCTCGGCCATGATCCATGAGAAGCATCTCAGAGTGATTTCCAACCCTTGGATCACTCTGTGCTTTCTCTCAATGGTTCACAAACAAGGTACATGGATCCATGGGCCCACACCAAAGAGATTAACACGACAAACACCTCAGAATGAACAACCACAGTGCATGACAAGGGGGTCCAACACTAGGAAGGGCAAGGTGGGCCAGAGACCCCTAGGGGGGTCGGCCGACCACCCCCTGGGCCCACCTGGCCCCCACTCAATCCCTGACCAGTGGGACCACACCCAGAAGGCTAAGGGATGGCCCACTGGCCATAGGGGGATCGGCCGACCGCCCCCTAGGTCGGTTGGGTCCCCCTCAACCGCCATATCAACTTGCACATGCTGGAAATCCAAGCCATCCATCCAAGGCGGTTGTATGAAGGTTTGATCCAAGGGAGGATGATTGAAGCTCCCTGGATCAATGACGTGGCGCTGGAGTAGCCCCTACTCCACCCCACTATAAATAGAGGCCTAGACCTCCCTCTCTAAGCTTGATGTAATCCATACAAACCACTGTTGTTCTCAAGTGGAGATTAGTCTAGTGGTGTTCTCAGTGTGGGAGTTAGAGTTGAGTTGAGCTTTGCTCGGGCTTTTCCGGAGTTGTCTTCCCGGAGGATCTGGTATAAGCTCTTGTATCTTTTCCCTTTTGTAAGACTTTACTTATTTAATGCAATATTTCCTTCTCTAATCTACTTCGTCTTTACTTTGTGCAATATTATATTTTATATAGTATTGTTGTGGTTTATCTAAGTCATTTAGTTGTTATAAACTAAATTGAGATCCTTGTGGCCTTTCCTGTATGCGATCATCGCCTTTCATAGGGTGCTCTAGTTGACGTATACACGATTAGAGTAGTAAGAATAGGTGCAAGCGTGGTGCTTATACTTAATCTTGCCTTTGGTTATCGCTTGCTGCATGGATTGTTTGTGGTAGCTAGCAAGAGGTGACAGCCTTGTCTAGTCGTTGTATTCCACCACGTGTTGTCTAGGCAAGTTCTTAAAAGATAATGCCCCCATAAGAAGAGGGCGCGGTCCGGTAGGAGTTTTGTCCTCCTACTGATCTATCCCCTCGCTTAGCATACTTGTATTGAGGAATCAATCGAAGTTTGTCTCAATTGAGTGTCATAGTTAAATCCACAAAGGTAGAGTTGGAATCACAGGAGTCCTTTTACTCTTTCGTTGTCCTCCCACATAGTTATACTCACTAGTCATCTCTTACTTATCTTTACCGGTTTGTTACATCATCACCTTCCTATCATTATACTGATTACCCCCTTAGACTAGTTGGTACTAAAATTGAGGTGATCTCTAGGATCTCTCTTTTATTATTATTTCTAGCTTCGCTTTCCCTTGGGAGAATATAAATCACGATACCCCGGAATACTCCTGGGTGAAGTGCTACAGCGGTATAATCTGTGCACTTGCAGATTTATCCAATAGTCATAAGAAATACCAACAGTGATCAAGACACTATAGAGAGTGTGATCACATTTAGGATAGATAGCCGTACAATCAAGAAGGGAGAACTCGTTTTCAATTGCGGTTATCATGTGCCACTAGGTTTGCATTGCATACATATAAAATGAATCTAAGTGACACTAAAATATGAATCAAATCCAAGATAATTCAATGTAAAGGGTTACATAGAGCACAAGTGTTTGGATCACATGGTGTTAGCACTTAAAGACTTGGATAGTAAGAGGCAGCTCGTTTTGGCATTCAATAGGGCTCCGGACGCAGGTCCAGACACAGAGCAAGGCGCTGTCCAGACCATTGGAGCAGCATACGGAAGCCAACCCTAAGGCTCGGCCTCGGCACATAGGAGATCCGGACGCACATGCATGTCCGGACAATGGACTCCGGACAACTGTCCGGGCATTTTGAGCTCTCGGGAAACTCTCTACTAGACTCCGGTCGCACGACTCGATGGTCCGGAGCTCCACTATTTAGCGCGTCCAGAAACGACGTGTCAGCTCCAGACAAGGGCGCGAACGGCAAGATTCAAACTTCAGAGGGTCCGGACGCACCCATAATGGTCCGGACCCCCATGCAGGCAGTGTCCGGAGTGACATAGACAGAGGCTTGACAGCTCGGCTGGTGATGGGTCCGGACGCCACCAATGGTCCGGACCCCAGGTAAAACAGTGTCCGGACCTACGCAGTGAGCTGAGAAAAAGGGCACAACGGCTAGCTCGGTTGTGGAAGCTATATAAGTGGTTTGGCCGGCTCCTAGGGCACTCTCTTGCACCTCCCATTCATTCTCACTCTTTGTGCTTGCTTGAGAAGCCCTCCAACTCATCTCTCTTTGCTTGTATTGCTAATTCATGAGAGTTTGAGTGAACCAAGTGCTTGATCATTGCATTGCATCTTAGTGGCACTTGGTCATCGTCATCGCCGTGGGATTTCTTGTTATTCTTGGTGTTTGCCAACACCTAAACGGCTTGGCGATTGTGGAGAAGCTTCAGCACGTGTTGGTGATTGTTCGTGGTCGGCTTCATCAATTGTGATAGGGTTTGTACCCACCTCGACGGAGCGTCAAAGGGTAACTCTAGTGGATTGCTTGTGTCATTGAGTTACTCTCATTTGGGTGGATTCTTGTTGCGCCCGGGTCATGGGCTAGGCTTGTGATTGCCTATTAGCCACCGAATCACCATTTGAGTAGTCGACACAACAGGGACTAGCTTGGTGGAAACCAAGTGAACCTCGGGAGAAAAATCATTGTGTTCATCTTGTCTCCCGGCTACTCTTGGTGATCTTATTGTGATTGGTCCTCACATTGGTATATTCTCTTCACAAGGCATCGGTATAACAATCACCTCTATCCCTTGCATTTACTATCTTCATATCTTGCTTAGTTAGCTTGCTAGTTATTTTCTCTTGTTAAGTTGTTCTTGCTAGCTTGAGCTAAGTGCCTTAGGTTTTTGCTATTGTGTGATAGGCACTTAGTTAACTAGAATTGCTTGGATAGGTGGCTTTGCATCCCTAAGTAGGGCTAGAGCAAAAGCTTCGCTTAAGTGTTATTCTAACATTTGCTCTAATGATTTGTAGAATTTTTATTAGGCTATTCACCCCCCTTCTAGCCATCTAGGACCGTTCACCCTTCCCATTCCGTCGGAGCAAGGTGCGGCGAACGCGGGTTGGGTCCCGCGACCGCAGGCGGACGTGGACTGGGAGGGCCTTAGGGACGATGACGGCGATGAAGATGACGGCGAGGACAGGCGTCCCTTGTCTGAGGTGGTCCCCGTGCTTCGAACGGCGGGGTCACTGCGTCGGCCGGCTGGGACCGCGCTGTCAGTGGAGGTGCCCCCGACGAGGACGCTCGGCGCACACCTGGCCCTTGGTGGCTCCGGGGGCGGTGTTGCCGGCGGTTCCTCGGCCACTCTTCCTCCCGCCCCGCCCCGGGAGAGCGGGGACGGTGAACGGAGTGGCGGTTCGGGGACCGCGGGCCGCGGTGCGGTGGGGTCAACACGGAAACACAACCGCGTCTTCTCCCCACAGTAAGCCCGCATTGTTTGACGTCTTTCTCCCTTTTGTCAACGAGAAGCGATTGCTCGTGGCATGAATGCGTGATGGACGTCGCAGGATCACCGGAAGCTCCGCGCACGCGGGTTGGAAGAAACTGCGCGGGGGGACGCCTTTGGTCGGCCCGGGGCAGAGCGGCTCGGCCCAGGCTACTGGCTCGTCGGGCGCCGCTGAGACCGGGGGTGGACCGACTCCGAGCGACGCCGCCGCTGTGGGCGCAGCGCCGCAGACCCCTGCTGACACCGGCCTCACGGCCGTAGCGCCGTCCTCTCCCCTGGAGTTGGTAGTCGTCGACGACTCTGGGGAAGAGGGTGGTCTGGACGTCCCCATGCCCATGGACGTCGAGGAGGTCTAGCCGGCCGCGACACCGGTAGAAGTAGCGGCGACAACCGGCGTGAGTGAGGAGGGGCGCCTGGGCAGCCCCCTTTCTCCCAACGTGCTGGCCCGGGACATGGTGGGTCCCCGGTCGTTCACCGAGGAGGAGGTGGCGGCCGCCCGTGCGTCAAAGGTTGTGCTTTCCCAGTCCAGCAAGACCTCGGCGGGCGAGGTGGCTGGCGCCGGGGGTAGCGTCGCCCCTGGGGTCCTGCTTCCGCTTGGCCCGGACCGCCGTACCTTCGGGGACGGCGATCCGATTGCCTGGGTCGACCGGACGAACCAGGGGGCGCCGGTGTTCATGCTGGACGACCAGCGCGAGCTTCGGCACTGGAAACGCGTGGCGGCCTACCGTCGGGAGCACGATCATATCGTCGCACGCGTGGTGGAGCTGATCCAGAGGGCGGTCGCAGCGCTTGGCGATGACCTCTCGCATCACGGCAATGTAAGAGGCAGTTTAATCGTGAGTGTTGCTTGTTCTTTTTCGTCGGCCACGTGACGTCTCCCTTCCTGTAGATCCTGATGGCGACGAGCGCCGGGAAGTCTGAGTTCCTCCGTCGCGAGCTCGGTCGGTGGGATCCCGGGTCGTGGACATCCCCCGGGGAGGCCGACGTGGCCGAGGAGGTCGTAGCGACCCACCGTCGTGCGGAGGAGCTGGAGGAGCAGCTGAGGACCATGGAAACAAGGGCAGCAGACGCCCAGGCATTCGCGCAGCGTGGCGCCACTGACCTTGAGCGGATCGGGCGAGAGCGTGATGAGGCTCGTGCAAATGCCGAGGTCGTTCACAAGATGCTGGCGGATGAGCGCGCGGCGCGCCTGGCTGAAGCCGATTGCCTGATGGCCGAGCGCAACACCGAGGCGGAGGCGCGACGTTGGGCCGTCTCGGCGCTGGACTCCATGGAGGAAGAGCACAACACCATGCATCGCTAGTGCGACATCAACCGCCGAGAACGCGACGACACCGTGGCTCACCTAGAGGACCTTTCGGCCCATGCGCGCGAACATGGCGCCGACGCTGACCGAAGGATCCTGGCATTCTCCACCTAGGTCGACGAATTGACCCGGGTCGTCTCGCAGCTCCGCGCGTCAGTCGATGGCTTGTCAAGGGAGAATGCAGGTACGTTTCCTCTGCTTTGTCCTTTTGCTGTGTTGTTTTTGCTTTCGAGTTCGGAGGGTGAGGCCCTCCTTCTTGTTGCTTCAGAACTGCAGGCTGGCGCGCAGGAGTCACAGGCGCTGCGCGAGGCGGTACACAGGGTCGGCCTGGAACCGTGTCGGCCTGCTCTGGGAGCGGGGCCAAGCTCGGATCCGGGAGGCGCTGCGTATCGGGATCCATCGCACGATGGCCATCACCGCCTGCCTCTACGACGCGGTGACCCCTACACTCGTCAGCGATGGCTACCCCCAGGACGCCCCAGAGGACCTGCTCGACCAGATCGAAGCTGCCGCGGAGGAGCCGGCGACAATCCTGGCCGCCAAGCTTGATGATGAGATCTTCCCGTCGCCAGAAGAGTGACCCTGTGTGGTCAGTGACCAGGGCCGAGGGCCCTTGTAAGAAATACTTAATCCGTTTCTTGGTACGATGCGCCCTGGAGGGCTTTGAACAAGTTTTATTGCTCCTTAGTGAGCTCGTTTTATGTTCCCGTAGTTTTTTCCGTTTCGATCTACTTGCTCTACTTTTCCTAGCAAGAGGTCTGGTCTGCTCAGGTGGGCAGTCGGGTGGAAGTACTCGGCTCCGGGGAGCCGAAGTACCTCGCGGCCCATTGCCGCGGCCCAGTGAGATTTTCTTTCTTGACCGGGAAAAGCGAAGCTTTCATTCAGCGGGAAAAACGCGGGTTTTTGTGCAAAAAGCTTTTTGGAGAGAAAAACAGGGGGTTTCCCCCTTTCCAGCCCCCGAGCGAGGTGTGCTCTGGCACGCGCCGGGAGTGCACCTTGCTGAGTGATTGGCCCGAGGATTCCCGCATTTTTATTCCTCGAACTTTTTGCTTAAAGAGTGTTACATGCATATGTACAATGCTAGGTATACTAAATAAAAATAGAAAAACAACATAGCTGTGGGTGCTCTGGGCGTCCGAGCTCTGCGCGCTCTATGGGTCGACGTCCATCCTGTCTTTGGCTTCGATCGCCGCCACCAGCTCCTCGCTGCGCACCTCGGCCATGGCGTTCTCGCAGCAGTCCACCTCGCACTGGTATGCCACCTTGAGGTCGGAGGTGACTGTGATGATGCCGCACGGCCCCGGCATCTTGACCTTGAGGTAAGTGTAGTTGGGGACGGCCATGAACTTCGCGTAGCACGGCCTCCCCAGCACCGCGTGGTAGGTCCCGCGGTAAGCCACGACCTCAAAGGTGAGGTCCTCACTCTGGAAGTTGTCCGGCTCCTCGAACGTGACGGGCAGGTCGATCTGCCCCAGGGGTACCGTCTGTCTCCCGGGGACGATTCCCTGGAAGGGAGCCCCTGAGGATCGATGCTTTTCTGACAAGACCCGATAAGGATCGGTAAGGGATTGGCCCGATCTTCATGACAGTAGGTCACGAATCAAGGGATAACTTGCTGCGAACAGCAGGGGATAACTAGCTTTATACCTGTCCAAGGTTGGATGCGACCAAGCGACGGGGAGAGAGGCACCGAAACCGCGAAGACTTTGACTCGATCTCCGAACGACCGCAGAACCACAATCCGGAACTAATCCACACAATACGGCGTAGCCGAACAGAAGCCGTAGAGCACGAAGTAGGGGATTCCAGAGGAATCACTTCACAAGTCCAAGAAGAACAAGGAAGAACAAAGGTTTGAGTAAGTCACTCGGCAGCTCGGCTGCAATGGGTTATTGTTTATCAAATTATCAAAAGTTGCATTTGCTTGGGAGTACAAGGATATTTATACTAGGAATAACCCTCCTAGATGGGTGTGAAAAATGGAAAGGAGTTTCTGAATATGAGCTATGTGAAAGGTCACCACGAGATAGCTTTCCGAAGTGGTCTCGCGTGACTGTTGGCCTCCAGAGCAGATTCCACTAAACTGATCATAACTCCTTCTTGGGAAGTCCAATTGACGAACCGTTTGTTGGGTCTGAAACTAGACTTAATAAGATTTCCATCCATCTATACCATGCATCACGAAACATTGTAGAATGGTACAGTTTCATAGGAGAAGTTGAACCAACATTCTGTCCTATGAAACTGTTGGCCTTCTGAGCAGTCTTGACTAAATCGTGTATATCTCAAGATTGGCTTGTCCAAAAGGGGTGTGGTTTATTGTATTGGAAAGTAGACTTGAAGATCTTTGCAAAATGTCCCCACAGACCTCAAAAGCTTCTCGGAGCTGAGAGATACGAGCATTTCTTGAACTGGTCCGTTTTGGACTGCACTGGTCCGATTCATCGTGAGAGATAAGAGCGTCCTCCGCTGGTCCATTCTGCACTGGTCCGATTCTTCCTCCCCTTTAAACCTAAGCATAATCAAGGTATAACATTTATGTAGTATAACATTCTCATGTATATTAAAGTTAATTTCAGCTAGAAATGAGTTCACCTCTTTTTGGAGTACCTTTGCACGGTTTCGTGTAATTGGACCTTGATTTGTATCCTTTGGTCTTGACCTAGCGTGCATGGTTGGGATGTCCTCATCATCTCCCCCCTCTTGAAAAGGAGTCGTCCTCGACTCATCCAATCCAAAGAATGGAGATAGATCGGCAACATTGAAACTTGTACTCACACCATAAGTACTTGGAAGATCAATTTCATATGCGTTGTCATTGATCTTGCGAAGCACTTTGAAAGGACCATCAGCTCGGGGCTGCAACTTGCTCTTGCGTTGTTCAGGAAAGCGATCCTTACGCAAATGCACCCAAACCAAGTCTCCAGGTTCAAATAACATCTTCTTGCGACCCTTGTTGGCGTGCTTCTCATACATCTTGGTCATCTTTTCAATGTTTGCTCTGGCTTGAACATGAAGCTTCTTGACAAATTCAGCTCATTTACTTGCATCAAAGTTCTCATGTTCCTGCATAGGTAAAGGCAAAAGATCGATGGGAGTAGCAGGTTTGAAACCATATACAATTTCAAATGGACAAAATTTTGTGGTTGAGTGTACCGCCCTGTTGTATGCAAACTCTACATGTGGCAAGCTTTCTTCCCATAGCTTCAGGTTCTTCTTTAGGACAGCCCGCAACAATGTCGACAATATACGGTTCACAACTTCGGTTTGTCCATCGGTTTGAGGATGACACGTTGTGGAAAATAGCAGCCTTGTTCCAAGTTTTCCCCACAAGGTCTTCCAAAAATAACTCAAAAACTTGGTGTCATGATCAGACACAATGGTACGTGGCACTCCATGTAGATGCACAATTTCCCTGAAAAACAATTCAGCAATGTGTGAAGCATCATCGCTCTTATGACAAGGAATAAAGTGTGCCATTTTGCTAAATCGATCAACCACAACAAAGATTGAATCCCTCCCCCTCTTGGTTCATGGTAAACTAAGAACAAAGTCCATAGAAATATCCTCCCAAGGTACACTAGGAATAGGTAGAGGAGTATATAAACCATGAGGGTTCAAACGGGACTTAGCTTTGTGACAGGTTTCGCAGCGAAGAACATGTCTCTCCACATCTCTTCGTAACTTAGGCCAAAAGAAGTGATCAACAAGTACTTGTTCTGTTTTCTTTGTACCAAAATGGCCCATAAGTCCACCTGCATGAGCTTCCTATACAAGCAAAATGCGAACAGAACAATCTGGAATGCAGAGTTTATTAGCCCGAAACAAAAACCCATCATGCAAATGGAATTTTTCCCATCCCTTGCCACCACAACACTTGGAATATGGCTCAGCAAAATATGAATCAGTGGCATAAAAATCTTTTATGCTTTCCAAACCAAGAATTTTAGCATCAAGTTGGGAAAGTAAAATATAACGACGGGACAAAGCATCAGCTACAACATTATCTTGCCCTTTTTTGTACTTAACAATGTATGGAAAAGACTCAATGAATTCACTCCATTTTGCATGCCTTCGGTTCAGTTTTAGTTGTCCTTTAAGATATTTCAAAGATTCATGGTCTGAATGTATCACAAATTCTTTAGGTAGAAGGTAATGTTGCCAAGTTTCTAAACTCCGAACAAGAGCATATAATTCTTTATCATAAACTGAGTAATTTAGAATTGGACCACTTAGCTTTTCACTGAAGTATACAATTGGCCTCTTTTCTTGCATGAGCATGCCTCCAATCCCTACACCACTTGCATCACATTCAATTTCAAATGTCTTACCGAAATCTGGAAGTGCAAGGAGTGGGGTTGTTGTTAACTTTATTTTTAGCTCTTCAAACACCTTCTCTTGTGCTTCACCCCATTTAAAAGGCACTTCTTTCTTTGTCAACTCATTGATTGGAGCAGCTATGGTACTGAAGTCTTTCACAAATCGCCGGTAGAAACCAGCAAGTCTGAGGAAGCTCCTAACTTGACACACATTTTGTGGAGGCACCCACTCACGAACAACTTTGATCTTTTCCATAGCGGCTCCGGGTGGGGTCGATAGTGGCTCCGGGTGGCGGTGGGTCGCACATGAAGCACTCTCGCCCGTGGCCGGCGCTGCCATCGCTCAAACTAGATCTGAGCAAGAAATCACTAGCATGCATGAAGCCGTAGAAGGCCTCCTTGTCCCTCAGACCTTCGAAGTCCAGGGGCTCCTAGGGATCGACGCTCCCACGGCTAGAGTCGCCGTATGATGCGGTCTCCAAGCTCGTGAGGAGGTCGGAGACGGACCGAAGATGGTGGGACGCGAGTCTGATGCATGTCCCCTCCACGGGGTCAACATGGAAGCCCGCGACCTCTACCTCCAAGGGAGGTGTGGCGGCACCCCGCATGCCGTGTGGTAACGCCTTCGGAATGGGCGTGCTGATGAACTCGGGGGAGAGAGGTTGTCCTCCCGCGAGCTGCGCCGCTATGTTGACGAACATGAAGTAGAGGTTGTGTAGAGACCCCTGAGTTGGCTGGGGGGCCATCAAGGTGTCGAGCTGGCACTCGAACTCGGGGTAGTTGGCTCGTGGGACGGCTGTCCCTTGAGCGGGTTGCCCCCCGGAAGGAGGCAGACCAAGGTGGGCCATGGAGGCCGAGATGGCTTCCATGTCTACCTCAGGGGTTGCCGTGGGGCGACGAAGGACCAGGTCGGCCCCCTGCCCGTGGCACTGGAAGTCCAGGCTGCCAAATCGAACGATGGAGCCTGGCGAGAAATCAACGCGGCGACTAGCCATCCGAAACTCGAAAATACGGGTGACATGCAAAGTCCCCCTACCTGGCGCGCCAACTATCGGTGTCTAAAATGGCGGGGTCTAGACAGCCAACGAGTAAATTTCTAAGCGTGTCGAAGTTCGGATGGTTACACTCGGAGGACACAAGATTTATACTGGTTCAGGCTCGAACGCTCTACGTCCAGTTTGCGGTGGAGTCGTGTTACCGAGCGCAGGGAGCTCGTAGTGGGGAGCTACAAGAAATGGTGAGAGAGGGAAGCGGGTTCCCAGGTCTCGTGCATATGAGGTTTTTGTTTCTGGTGAGAGCTTGCGTGAATACGAGTGTGAGCGTGTGTGAATGAGTTGAAAGAGTTTTCAGAGAGAGAGCTTGGGAATCCATTCTCCCCATTTATACGTAGGGAGAGATGGTGGAGTACAATAGAGAGAGAGATAATGTGGGCCTGGCTTGGGCTGTAGTCTTGGGAGTGCTTCGGCTTCTGTCCGCCTTCCTTCCCAGGAAAGATTGCGCCAGTAGACATGTGTCTGGGTCCTGTTCGTCCTTGATGGAGCTGTAGCCATGCACCTTGAGACTGGGAACACCGTTGTTCCCTTACTTGGGCATGGGCGGAGGTTGGCCACACAGGGCCAGGTACCCCCGCGTTTTGTCACACAGGGCTGACGATGCCCTAATCCCTGTTCAAGTGTCCGTCGGTGGTATGGCGCAGGTATGGTGCGCGTAAGTCGTCGATTAGGCAGTACATGACCTTGTACTGCAGGGGGGATACAGGGGCAGGCATGGCGGCTCATGCCTTGTAACCCCATCCCCAAGGACGAGGGGTATTGTGGACCTTTTGACTATATGGGCTAGGGCGTCTCAAGCTGCTTGTGGCGGTGAGGCCTCCGAGGGTAGGGGCCGTCATGGATGACGTCACCCTGGCTCAGACGGGGCGGAAGAGCCTCCGAGGGCAGGCGGCGTCAAGGATGACGTCACCCTAGCTCGGGCGAGGCGGAAGATTCTCCGAGGGAGTGTGGTTGTTTTGGTTGGTTGGGGGGCGAGAAGCCCCCGAGGGTGATGACGTCGCCCTGGCCCGGACGAGATGGAGAGTCCCCGAGGGTGATTTTGTTTTTGCGAAGTGCGGTATTTAGGGTACCCCATTTTCAGGTATCCGACAAAACAAATTTCAATAAAAAACTTGTCAATGATGAACACCTGAAAATATGTGAATTAAAAGACATATTTGAGACTCTAATTGAATTTTAAATAAAAAAACTTGTTAACGACCAAAACATGTAGATCATGTCGGCCACTACAACTTTGATATTCATTATGTGAACATTCAAGATCGTTTATGAATTCTAAATTTTAAATTTCAAATCTATAATCTTCGAACACATGTTTAGGGCTCAAAACAACTTTATATAAAAATATTTTTAACTATAAAGTTGTAGATTCTATTGAGAACTATGACTTTCTTATAGACCATATCAACAAAAGATATTATTTGACAATTTTAAATTTCAAAATCTATAAACATACAATAATAATTTGGGACCCTAAACATCTTCAGTACAAAACATTTTTAACTATAAAGTTGTAGATCGCATTGAGGATATAATTTTGATTTAAAGCTTGTTTCCATCTAAGTTCATATGAAAATACTATGAATTATTTTTTATGCACCTTTTTACAAAGGTGGATATCTTAAGACATTCGCATTCGCATGTCGATTTTAGGAGATGTGCTCTTAGAATGTCCATCTCTAAAACTCATTGATTAATGGAGGCGGCCGACCACCTCCGCTAATCGATGATTTTTGAAAGGCGGATATCTTAGGACGCCTGTCTCTTTAAATCATTTTGAGAGGCGAGCATTTTCTTGGAGCTCTCCTAATCATTTATGGATGCAGTCACTAGGTGTGTCTGTCTGTGTTAATATTGTGGCTTGCCTTGTCATTTTTATCTAGTGACATGTCTATGTTAATATTGTGGCCTGCCTTGCAAAATTATTTTTATAGTAGTGGCACGTCGACGAGGGCTAAGGTCGTTGCAGCATAGGACGAGGCAAACTCGCCTAGGACTGCGGCGGGGGCATATACCCGATATACCCAAATTCACAAAAAAATCAGCAAACTAAGCACAATTTCAGCAGCAATTTGCATAGAATGTGAGCAGCAATTTTCACAAAATAATATGTCGCATGTAGTCGTTCAAACATAGAGAATCATATACTAATAATATGATAAATTCAACTTAGAAGAAAGTTAAAACAGAAAATATGCAAACTTTGTGTAGTTCAGGTAATTTGGGCTCCAAAGGATATTGTCCCAACTACCCAAACTAATTTCGAATAATCAGAATCGCTACTCGAATTTAGGATTGGGTACCTCGAGCTCGGGTATTTCGAGTTCGGATATTTCAGGTATTGATAATAGGTAGCGGGTATTTTGTCCAAGCCTAGCTGGTGGCATGGCCGGATGGTTGGATAAGGGAAGGAAAAATAATATAGATAAAGAGAGAATGGAAAAAGAAAAAAGAAAAGAAAAACAAAGAAGATAGGGATATTATGGACATCTTTTGATTTTGCGTACCAGGAGAAGTTGTTTTGTCAAATGTTTCACGGAAAAGGTTTTAGCTTCATCAATAAAACTATTTTTCGAGGCAAAGCCAAGAAAAACTGTTTTACCAGTAAAGCTGAGTTGTACCAATTACCAAACATGGTCTACATGTGCATCAACAGGGTCTCAAACTTCAAAAGGAAAAGAATGCGTAGGAAAGCTGCAGGGCCGCAGGGGTAGCAAGGCTTCAGTACGTGATATACACAATGACTTGCTTACTAGTTATAGAATCACACAGTGATTATGAAAACAAACCTAAAGAACTTAACCATGAAAGTGTCAGTATCATCATCTCAAACCAAGGAAAAGAGGTGGATCGTGTCCTCTGCATTTTTAATTCTTATAAAGTGACTTCCGCGAACATGATCCACGACAATGATTATTTTCCCTGGGATTGAAGTATCTGCGTTCCCTTGCTAGTTTGGTGCAACACCGTTTAGATGAAAAATTGAACAATTAGGGCATGCATCTGTGAAAATTTGCAGTATCTATACAAAAAACAAACTAAATACTACACTGTTCCGAACCCTTACATGTTGCTACTCCAAAATGTATTCAAAACACGTGCTGGTATTTACATGGTTATTTCAACCAGAACTGCTATTATCTTTCTTTGAGGGTATTATGTATATAAATCAAAGGAAAGATAGAGTTCAAAATCATGAATATAAATGATGTCTTAGACTTTTTTTGTTTTATTATGTAATATGCCAATTGTTATTTTTTATTCATAATTTAGAAATAATTATCTATTGACAAGACAAATCGTGATATTAAGAAAGGTACAACAAAAATGACATAAATTCTGAATTTAGTAATCAAATGGAATATCATTGAAATACCAAGTTTTTAAGACATCAAAAACTACATTTATTCTGAATGAGCACATCAATAAGCATCAAGGACTCTCTATGCCAATCTGAGGGCATTACCCCTTGCTAAAATGGTTTAGGGCCTGTTTGTTTTCCCTGAATTGGCCCGAATTGAATTAGATTCTAGATACCACCCCGTTTGGTTGACACCAGAATTGAATTCATCGTTTCAGCCCATTTTTTACCGATGAAACAGTAGCCTGCTACCAATTCAGACCTGCATCCACCGACTCATCCTCTCTCCCTCGTCCGACTCCATCGCGCCGCCGTCGCTCTCCCTCCCTAACTCCATCGCGCTATTAACACGGCTAGGTTTTGGATTTCTGGCTGTTCAACACTTTTGGCTGCTTTCTTCTTATTTTTTCCAGTTTACACTACTAACAACAAAGTCGATTGTATGTCGAATTTTGATCAGGATGCCTGACGTGGCCCCGTGGCCCTCCTGATTTAGATTAGCTGGTCCATAGCTACCACAACAATAGTTTATCAGCTCATCTTTAGCTGTCACAACGTATTTTTGTAGACCACCGCTTGGTTCTTTACCACTACATCACTCCCTGCCTGCCTGCCTGCTGGTAATTTCCTTGCCTGTTTATTTGTGGGTAATTATATATAATTCTTGTCACTGATAAAACAGAGTTTCACTGATAGTGTATATAATTCCAGTCATTCATATGGGTGTCAAACAGTATTCATTTTCACTGATAAAACAGAGTTGGTATATGTGGTTTCTCATTTGTACTTCTACCACGCCTGAGTTGAGGCTTCATCACCATGTCAACACAGGTATATTTATTGTACAGTACTGCAGTATATTTACATGTCAACGTAGGCTTCATCACTGGTTGTTTTCTTCTTATGTCCTGCTGTATATTTATTGTAAAATATATTTACTTGCTGCAAGTGAGTTCATGTCCAATACCACTGAGTTTTACTTGTTGTATATTTACTGTTGTATATCTAGTTACTTTCTGCAAGCAAGTATATATATATTGAAGTATATACTTGCTGCTGTGTATATATATTTATTTATTGTAAAATATATGCTGATGTGGATCGGCTAGCATGTCTCACTGACGTGTAAACTTATTGCATGCTGATGTGGATCTAAGAACTTGACTCTGATACTGAGCTTGAGCTGTATGACATCCTCACCTCAATGCTCGCAAATTTGAGTCAATGATAGCCCTACCATTACACAGAAGAAAGAAGTGGCTACTGAAGCAGCTTAAGAAGTGATTATTGTTCTGAGCAACATTATGTGTAATGCTTCTACCTAGTCATATGTGTCACTTATCAAAATGGTTTTAATTTTGATGTGTAATCAGCACATGCTATTTGGCTATTGTATAGTGTAGGTGATTCTATCTATCACCTTCTAATGAGATCTGTTTTTATGACTCTTGATTAGATTTGTATGTGATTCTACCAAATTAATCGATGGCTCTTGTATCTGTAACTTATATCACTTTCTAATGAGATCTGTTTTTTGTGACTCTTGATCAGATCTGTACGTGATTCTACCAAATTAATCGATGGCTCTTGTAGCTGTAACTTATATTGGGCTGTTTGTGTCTTAAATTGTGGTGATTGCATACATACATTCTACTATTTATGGAGATGTACCCCAGCTGCATTAACTGGGTTCAATTCTTGATCCAAGTTAGCCAAACAACATTTTGATTTTAATTCCAGGAATTCAATTATGTTTGCATCCAAACAAGAATAATGGAAATGAATCAGTTTCTAGCTGATTCAATTATACACAAATCAATTCCTAGAATTTGATTCATAGAAAGTGATTCAATTCTAGAGAACCAAACGACCCTTAGGGTAAAAAACATAAGGGGCATGCTCGCTAAAAAAATAATTTTCTTTTTCAAAATAGTCATTTATTGATGAATTAGTGAACACCATAGTGTTTTACGATCAATTTGTAGACAAACAATTTCTTAGGCCATCGGAGACATTGCATTAATTTCTTACCAAACCTACAGTATATAAGTGTTTCAACCTAACGATTTTCAGACTTTTTACAGCTCACAACTCATATTAACTTTTCACAGCTCAAAACCCAAACAAATGTACCCTTACTCCTGCAGATTCTCACTGGTGCTCTCAAACGCGGGTTTCACAGCACTGTCAGCATGCTACATATAATTTAACATGTGCAACTAAATAGCTTTGCCCTATATATTGACTGTAAGTTGGTGGTTCAAAATGATACAATGTCTCATTTTCATTGCTGGTTCCTTAACCAACGGTGGTAACCACCATTTCCACTGCTGCTTGATATCAATTAAAAAGGTTGTCAAAACCGATAGTGGTGGGGGCCGGTTTTGAAACAACAGTGATCATCTAGTATGGGGTAGTGAATTGTGATCTATACACCCTGTTTCTTCCTTATAATGGTATTTGTCTTATCATCGTACTATTTTCTGTTCGTTTGTCACTACAGTTTCGATTGCTTAAGCGATGACCTAGTCTTCAATGGTTAAGGCCTAGAACAACATATATAGATCGAGTGGTCAGTGACGGTCATGAGAGTCGACCGTGCTGGCTGGTCGCCCAGGGCGTCGCCGACAAGGGGGAGGGTGTCTCCTCCGACGAGCCCGATTAGAACCAGATGGAGAGGTCATCCACTACATGGGAGAGAGCTGACGCGGGGGGTCCCCAAGGCTGAGCGCGCTGAACACGGAAACATGAGCGAGACACGTGGCAGCTGCTTGCGAGGGTAGGTGGAAGCCCCTGATCCGTCGAGATTTCGATCCAACGATGGTGCGGATCGCTAAAAGGAAGACGAGGGAGGGGCAATAGAGGAATTTTTTGGTCAGCTGTGGTTTATACCTTCGCTTCCCCTCTTCCACGCCGTCGCATCCTGAAGCACACAAATATCACCCGGTTAATTGGGACACAATTAGTATGCTTAAGGATTTTGGAGGTTTAGGGGTTCCAAACCTAAGGGATCTTAACTTGTGTTTGTTGGTCTCTTGGATTAGGAAGTACAACACAGATGTGAATAAACTCTGGCGTCAGTTGATTGATCATAAATATGGTACGAATAAGCCTAATATCTTATGTAGTAATACTTCTGGTAGCTCTAGTTCTTTAAAGGTATGATTTGGGCTGCCAAGGCAACAAAGATGGGCTATAGATGGCACATAGGTAATGGTAAAAAGGTAAAATTTCAAAAAGATAATTGGTTAGGCTCTTCTAGCCTACCCATTCAATTCTGGGATATCTATGTCCTAGTTAATGAAAAATCCCGAACTGTTTTTGACTTGTGGGATGGCACAGATCTTAAGTGTACATTTAGAAGAAGTGTAGATGATAGACTTATGCTTCGTTGGCAAGATATTATCCGGTTGGCTTCTACTATTGTTCTTTCAAATGAGGAAGATTCTCTAATTTGGACCTTTAACTCTAAAGTATCTTATTATTCACAATCTTTGTATATAAGATCATCAATTTTAGAGGTGTGAAACCTGTTTTTGTTTCAGCTGTTTGGAGTCTTAAAGTTCCCCCTAGAGTTCATTTCTTTCTTTGGTTATTTTCTAAGAATAAAGTTCTAGCCAGAGATAATTTGGGTATTAGAAGAAAAGTAGAGGATTCCTCTTGTCTTTTCTGTTGTGAGCTAGAATCTATGAACCATCTATTTTTTGAATGTGTAGTTGCCAAACAGTTATAGTCTTATATCTATGAGATTCTGGATAGGAATGTAGGATGAGATTTTCTTTCAATAGGTCAAATGTGGATTAGCCATAAGAGTTTTATGGTAGACAATATGTTTTGTGCTGCAGCTCCGTGGGGGCTTTGGAAACTAAGAAATGCCATATGCTTTCAGGGTTTCGTCTGGAGAAGTGTTCTATCCCTACTTCTCTCAGTTCTGGCCATACTCAAGAATTGGACATTACTGTGCCCAGTCGAAAAGAGGCTGGAGTTTACCATAAAGATGGAAAAGCTCAGGAAACTGGCAACCAGCCACCCAAGGCTGTCTGGCTGAAACAAGCTGATGACACTTGGAACAACTTCATGTACAAGTCGGCGTTTGATTGGAAGCAAGAGACCTGCCCCGAAGAAGTCAAGAATCGTCTGGTAGATGCTTCAGATCAGCTGCCTGAGTCTAATGGAAAATGGATTAGCTTCCTTAAGTTGGGTGATGTTTGGAATATGTAATCTCGATAGCTTGTTGTCTGTTACTTTTATGTTTGGTGAGGTTAGAGGTTTGGTGAGTTGTGTTTGGCTAGTGTCGGTTTTTGTCCTGGATGTCGAACAACTATGCTTGAACTTGTTACTTTGGTCCTTGTTCTAATACATTGGACGGGGCGTTTCGTCCCTTAAACTCTAAAAAAAACATATATAGACCAACATGATGTATTTGAATTTGGACATTCTAAGATATTCGTGAGATAGCTAGCTACTCGGAAAACAAAATTGGAGATATGCCCGTACAATTGACCGGTGGATGCACATGAACTCTCTGATGAGACGAAGCACTACTGCTGTTGTTGGCGAAGTAGACGTGGTTGCATAGCACCGTGATCTCGTAGGGCTTAGTGTAGACCGGCCCCACCTTGAAGCGCACCTTGGCCTTGACGTTGGGACTCATAGGGACGCTGGTGTTCACCCTGCCGAGCTCCGACAGGTTGTCCTCCTCGGTGATGCAGAACGCCATGGGAAAGCGGGTCGTGTTCTGGGGCGGCTGGTCCCACGGCGTGGGAGCGCCGGACTCGAGCATCCACGACGCCCCGTCGGGATCCACGTACTCCATGCTGACGCTGAGCATGAGGTACTGGACTCCGGCGCGGCGGCTGGGGTTGCCGACGGTGACGTTGAACGCCCAGGTAGCTCCCACTCCCAGCAGGGCGGTGTGCCAGCTCGTGGCGTCGGTGATGGAGAAGCTAAGCCGCACAGGGCGGAACACTACGGTGACAGCCGTGCCCACGGCGCTCGCGGCGATGGTCCCCAGTATAGCAGCCAGGGCGCACCGCTTGCCGCTCCATCGTCGGAGAGCTTGGCAACGACCACGGACTTCGTCGCCGGTTTCCATATGCATGCGTGCGTCGGCGGCGGCGGTGGCGACCGTGTGCTTGTTTGTTGTCTACTGGAAGAGTATAATATGCTACTAGTAGTAGTAGTAGTTATCAGGTTAAGTGTTAGGCCTCGTTTGGTAGGGTTTCACATGGCTCTAACTTTTCTGACGTATTCACGGTTTATAAACTGTTCATATGAATAAGTTTTATCTATGCTCCCTCCTTCTCTCATAGAATCAATAAAAGCGGATGAACTAAAAGACTAGCTTCTCTTGCTCTCACTGACTCTATGAAAAAAGAGGTGAGAGATAAAAATAACTTCTGTGAACAACATATGAACAGTAAATATATAAGAAAAGTTGGAGTCTTTAGAGATCACTCTCACCAGTGAAGCTTCTTCTTTCCCTTTGGCTGCATGAACCCAGCTCCATAGGGAGCGGTTTTGATAACATTTGACAAAATAATTCTACGTATACAAGTCCTTAGAATATGCTCTTATAACATGCAGGGCCCACCAGAGCAAGGTGAAACCATTATTTTTTTTCAATGTGAGAGAACACAATTTAATTATGAAATTTTTGTGTGAAGCAGTTTGGTTTTGTTCCATTTGATCAAACGGCTCCAAATTAGACCGCTTCAGGAGCCGGTATAGAAGCCGTGACAGTTGGGGTCTTTCATCCGAAGACATAGAGAAGCTGCATCCTAATAAAGCTTTTAATTTCGCTATAAACCCCACCAAACCGCATCCTCATAACTAAGGCAACGAAAAACTCGAAGCTCGTTAGGTCTTTTGGCTCGTGACTGGCTCGGCTCGACTTAACTCGGCTCCTTAAGATAACGAGCCGGATCGAGTCAAGATTTTAACTCGTTAGCTATAATGAGCCAACTCGAGCTAGCTCTCGAGCTGCTCGCAAACTACTCGCAAGCTAAACGAGCCACATTTTAAAAGAAAAAAAGTAGCAGAACTTGTATTAATTTTATATATCATTATACTACAGTCTAACGAACATATTAAATCTTTATTCAATTTAAGACGGTTGAATGTTTTACTTTTGTATTATTCCTATTAGTACTAGCTATCAGGTTAAGTGCTAGGCCTTGTTTGATAGGTTTCATATGGTTCCAGCTTTTCTGATCTATTCATTATTTATATATTGTTCATATAAGTCGTTTTTATCTTTACTCCATCCTTCTCTCACAGAGGCAAGAGGAGCGGGTGAACTAAAAAAGTAGCTTCTTGTCCTCTCATCAACTCTATGAGAGAAAGGATGAGAGATAAAAACAGCTCCCGTAAACAACATATAAACAGTGAATACATCAGAAATGTTAAATGGATCCTTACTCTCACCGGTGAAGCTTCTTCTTTCCCTTTGGCTCCACAAACACAGCTTAGCGGTTTTGATTTTGTTAGATAATAGATATTTCATACCCGGCTTCCTCTACCAAAGTAGAATCAGGCCAACCATTACAGAGTTTGAGTCTTAAGTCTTACACATGCAAACGAGTTGTACAACACAAAGACTAAATGGCTAAAGACAATGAAATAAAGTTATAACTAGACTAAACCAATCCGAATATGTGATAACCATCCATTCGACGCAAAGAACTCCATGACAAACTTTCAAGATGTCGACTAGCTTGGACCAAGATGTCTTGCTGGTCGCCAAGTGACTGTAACCTGGCCTATTGGCGAAGCCAATGCGTTCCCCTGAATAGAACCTGCAAGAAAGATTTTGGTATGCATTTATCAAAAATCACTTTATTTCTAGTTAGTCAAATAGCCCAGAATAGAGCTGCTGATGCAATTAGGAGCAATAAGTTGTGTTTGGAACCACCCAATTTTGACCGGTGGTTGAACATATCATCCATATTGCTAGGTTTTGTTATGCCAAACACTATATCTATTGCGCGCCATAAGAATTTCACATATGAACAATTAAAAAACAGATGATGAATAGACTCTGGTAAATGACAAAAGCAGCACTTCTTGTCACGATTCCAATTACGTCTAGCTAGATTGTCTTTAGTCAAAATGACTCCCTTTTTTAGATACCACAAAAATACTTTGATCTTCATAGGTAACTTACCACGCCAAGTCTCTTGGGACACTCTTACACCATTGCTAACCAACGCAACATACATAGATCTAATAGAAAATTGCCCCGACGAATGTAGCGACCAAACAAAAGTATCCCTACCTTCATGTAAGCTCACATTGCATAACGAAGAAACAATTTTGTGCCAATCTCTCAGGTCATTACCCACTAACGATCTACGAAATGAAATATTTAGTGGAACCGAACTGAGTATAGAAGCCATAGAGTCTTGTTTTCTCCTAACAATGTTAAACAACGAATGATATTTTAACTTCAAGGGCTGATTTCCCATCCAAGTATCTTTCCAAAATCGAGTTTGGGTTCATCTATCAACTTGAATGAACCATACCCTATGAACAAGTCTTTCACATTCATTAGGCATTTCCAGAAATGCGAGTTTGTTTGCTTTTTTGAGCAGCCACCTATAGTTTTATCGTCTTTGATATATTTATTTCTCAATAGCTCTTGCCACATCCCTTGTTGATGGCAAAGTTTAAAAAGCCATTTGCTCAATAGACATTTGGCAAAATAATTCTACTTATACAACTCCTTAGAATATGCTCTTATAACATGCAGGACTCACCAGAGCAAGGTGAAACCATTATTTTTTTTCAGTGTGAGAACACAATTTAATTATGGATTTTTTGTGTGAAGCAGTTTGGTTTTATTCCGTTTGATCAAACGGCTTCAAATTAAATCGCTTGAGGAGCCGGTATAGAAGCCGTGACAATTGGGGTCTTAGTTAAGCCGGGTTTCATCCGAAGACGCAGAGAAGCTGCATCCTAATAAAACTTTTAATTTCGATATAAACCCCACCAAACCGCATCCTCATAACTAAGGTCGGACGACAAACTCGAAGCTCATTATCTCGCTTGGCTCATAACTGGCTCGGCTCGACTTGATTCGGCTCGTTAAGATAACAAGCCGAGCCGAGTCAAGATTTTACCTCGTTAGCTATAATGAGCCAATTCAAATTAGCTCGCGAGCTGCTCGCAAGCTAAATGAGCCATACTTTTAAGGAAAAAGTAGCAGAATTTGTATTAATTTTATATATTATTATACTATATTATATATGTCAGAACATATTAAATTTTTATTTAATTTAAGACGGTTGAATTTTTTACTTTTGTATTATTCCTATTATCAAGCTTTAGATAAATATAAATATAATATTTTATGATTTTTTTATACCTAACTCGCGCGAGCTTAACAAGCCGAGCCGAGCTGGCTTTCTGGCTCGTTAGAATAATGAGCCAAACTGAGCTAGCTTGTTATCCTAATGAGTCAAAACAAGTCGAGCTGGCTCGTTATCCAACCTTACCCATAACATATACTCCATCCGTCCCTAAATAACTGTATTTCTCACTTTTCGAAAAATAACTTGGATTAATTTTATATAAAAAACTATTAATATTTATGATACATAATGAATATCATTAAATATATCTTTTGGTCTAGTTTTTTAATAAATTTATTTGGAGACACAAATGTTACACATATTTTATATAAATCTAGTCAAAGTTATGATACCAAAACCTAAAACGACACTTAATAAGGGACGAAGGGAGTATCACTTGGCTTAATTTTTTGAGCTGACGTGGACAACATATCTGGGTTTACGGAGAAGGTCAGTGAGACCAGTGACCAGTGATAACGTTAATGCATTGCTGCAAACTGAGCGTAGCTCAACTGGTTGGTTTCTTGTGGTGGAACCTACCCATCTGGGTTCAAATCTCCAATTTGACATGAGTGTTTGTATTTTCTTGGATTACTTCAGGATTTAACGACGTTGTCCAACTCGGTTCTTCGAAGGAGCTCATAGGGATGGAGTGAGTGTGCGCTCGTATATGTGAGCGTTTGTGTGTCTGTAATGGGATCTCGGAAAAAAAGTTAATGTAACAACATAGAAAAAATGAATTATCAAATCTTATGGTTTGGCAAGTTGTTAAATTATTTGGCAAGTGAAAAAAATTCTCTCCTACAATTTGCTATTCCAACTTTCTATACTTGAAAAAAGAAGGCCCACCAGTAGTAATCCATCTCAGCGCAACTACATGAGGCGGAGCCGGGTGCGCCGATGCGGAAAGAGGTGGCCGCGGTGGAGCTCCCGCGCGCGCTCGAGGCGGTCGCGACGGAGCTCCCGCGAGTGCACTCGCGACGGAGGGCCCCGCGATGGCGAGGCGAGGGGCGGCTCGCGGATCAGACGACAAGGCGGGGGCGGGGGCGGGGGCGCTAAGGCAAGGCGAGGCGGCCGCGGTGGAGCTCCCTCGCGTGCGCCCAAGGCGGTCGCGACAGAGCTCTCGCGAGTGCGCTCGCGACGGAGGGGCCCGCGATGGCGATGTGAGGGGCAGCCCACAGACGCGACGTCGAAGTGAGGGGCGGCCCGCGGACGCGACGGCGAGGCGGGGCCGGGGGCGTCGAGCCGGAGCGAGGCGGCCGCGGTGGAGCTCCCGCGCGCGCCCGAGGTGGCCGTGGCAGAGCTCCCGCGTGGACGCGACGGCGAGGCGGGCCCGTGACTGGGAGCGCGGCCGGCTCATGACGGGCAGCGCGGAGGAGCTCGGCGAAGTGAGGCAAGGCGGGGCCGGGCTGCAGCGACCTCGGCGAGGGCGAGGTGAGGGGAGGCGGTTCCACTGCGAGGTCGACCATGACAAGGGCGAGGCGAGGCGCCGGCCGCGGCCTGGAGATTCGCCATCCTCCCCTGCAGAAGTTTCGCGGGAGAGAAGTTTCGCACCGGGATTGCTTCGCGCGCGGGGGAAAGGCGGCTTACTGCAGGATAGGAGCCGACGTGGAAAAAATCGCAATAGCAACCCAGGCCGCGCGCGTATTCTTCCGCGAGCGGAACCCGTGGATAGCATGTTCGGATAAATACAAAGCTGTTTTAAGAAGTTGTTGGAGAAGGAATTCTGTGATTTTGTCAAAGTTATAGAAATACCAACATGTTTTAAGGAGTTGTTGGAGATGCTCATTTGACAAATATCTTGATTTGACAACTTACTAAAATATATGACAAGTGAAAAAATAACTCTCTCCAACAGTTTGGCATAATTGTTTAACAAATCTTTGACAAAGTTGCATCAGGAACCTAAAAGTGAAACAAAATTAGTTTTATGGCATTTCACCTCTGGTAAACTTACATCAGAAATCCTAAGAAAAAAAAACAAAATTAATCTGTGCATTCCACCTCTACGTACACTGGCGATATGTGCGGGTTTGCGTGCGCGCATATATACGCGTGGAGGGGGAGATTTTTCAAGTTGCTAAAATTTGATAAGTTGGATGTCAAACTGTTGGAGGGATGATTTTTCTAGTTTTGCCAAAAAAAAATAAAGGATAGCAAGTGAGTTTGACAAACTGTCCTTAGTTATAAAGGCTTATAAAGCATGAAAAGAAAAAAAAATGATCGTTTGCACCCGAGGTTTGTTTCCTTATCTTTTTTTCTTTTTGAATTTGTATCCCCCACTTTTGTCCATATCAACCGTTCAAAAGAAAAAAAAATGATTGTTTGCACATGAGGTTCGTTTCGATTTCCTCTCCTTTTCCCTTTAAATTTGTATTCCCAGCCCCTTTTCTTTTTTAAAGTCGCATGAGTAAGATTTTGGCTTCGAATAAAGTAAGAAACACAGCGCTCTTTTGTAACCATGTCAGACTCTTTATTCTGATGCCTCGAAAGTACAGCATCCGCATTAAAGTTAAGCAGCCGGCTGATACTGAAATTTTCATGTCGAAATCAGTCGGAAATAAAGTAGGGGAAAAATTAGCAAACTAACGCTTCACACAATGCAATAAAAGACTACTAATTAAAAAATTGTATTGAGATCACAAGATATAATAGAGCATGAGAAAGAAGAGGCCAAGATATTTACTTGCCCTTGGACTTGCGTAAAACAAATGTTGGAATCCTAATATAGATGCTACTAGACTCGACGACGACTTGAAATGTAGCGTGGGGGCAAATGATACAATGAGCCCGATATGAGATACCAAGCCTCCTTGTCAGTTAAAAGTTAAGTTAATCGTATGGGTAGCTTATTCTTTTTCTATATTTTACTAACAATATTGTTAGAAAATATAGAGTGAGAGACATCGAGCTGATACAAATGTAAGGCTGGCCGCTCGGCTTGTTAGGGCTCGGCTCGTTCTGCCTCGTTAAGATAACGAGTCAGCTTCGGCCCTGGCTCGGCTCGTTATCTTAGCGAGCCAGGAAGCCAGCTCGGTTCGGCTCGTTTACGAGCTCGAGCTGGCTCGTTATGCTCGCGAGCCAGGCGAAAAAAAATATTTTTTAAAATTTTGAGAATAATAATAATGTAAAATTTATTTATTCATGAGTCTTCAATCAAATAAAAATTAATATGTATCAATATATTATAGTAATACACTATACATATATTATCCATATTTTATATCATATATAATGTATCCATAATCAGTTATTGATTATCCATATATCCATTTAAAAACAATAAAATCATATCATCTTAAATTTATAAAGTCAAAGTCTAATAATCAGCTAATTTCAAAATATAAAACATAAAGTCTCATAAAACTAATAAAGTTTAAGGTCAATAACTTTAGCTCATTAGGCTCACGAGCCAGCTCAAGGCGGCTCACGAGCTGGCTCATTAACTAAACGAGCTAAAGTGTTGGCTCAGCTCGTTGAAAAATATAAACGAGCCGAGCCAATAACGAGCCGAGTCGAGCGAGCTACCGAGCCGCGAGCTTTTCGTCCAGCCTTATGCAAATGATCTCTGTGTATTTTATTGAACAATGTTGTGCGGGCGTGCGTGTATATATATAGGAACCCATATAGGCAGTTATAAGTATGAGACAGACAGATAAAAAAGACAGCTTTTGAGATCATTCTATAATTGATCATTAATAATAATGCTCAACACTCCCTTATCAATTATCTCCTTATAGTCTTTATTGTTCATCTATTATCACTACTTGAAAACTGAATATCCTTGGGGGCTAGTAATGTCCTTAAGGAACGAAATTGAACCCCCAAGGATATATCATTACCTTGGGGTCATATGAAATCCTTAAAAAAACTTATATTATTGAGTGCTAACCAAAACCACCAAGTCAATTCCATATTTTCTTGAGTGTTAGTCTAAACCGACAAGGTAATTTACATTTCCTTGAGTTTTATTAGAAACCGCCATAGTAATTTAAATTTCCTTGGGTGTAACTAATTAAAAACCACCAACGACATGTTAGTTTCCTTGGGTGCAAACCCTCAAGTAAATTTTTGTAGCCGCCAAGAAAAAAATTCTAGTTTATAGTCATATTCTTCTTAACCATCGATATATTGAACTCATTGCATTTTTGTCAGTTAGACATTGCATTTTATAGACACAAATGCTCCGTTGACATGTTTCTAAAATGATATACATTTTTGTCTTAGTACATTAATCCAACAAAAGATATAATTTTATGTTGTCATGCATTAGAGAATGTTTACTAGCACTTAGCTTAAGATGCCTAGCTACTTTTAAAGCTAACATGGAACATACTAATATCTATGGAGACAAAGTTTATATCAAAGTAAAAGAACCTGAAGAGACATACAACTTAGTAGTTGATGACTTTTTCATTTGAAATGGTTCAAGTCCACAAACTATGTTTTAAGTTCTCAAAGTTTTGAACTTCAATTTTTTTAATCTTTCAAATGTCCTTTGGTGGAGATACAACCTAAACCAAAGTTGTAGGATTTGACGAAATAAAAAACTTTCTAGTTCAAACTTTTTTATTTGAAATTTTTTAGGCTTTCTAATATTCATTGCAAGATCCACTAAAGTGGAAATAAAAAGAAAGAAATATTCACTTAGTCACAAAAGACTTCGTGGTGTAATGGTAAGTGAGTTCGGTGCTGAAAAATAGGTTACGAGTTTGATTACCAACTATAACAAAAATATGAATATTTCTCTTCATATACATAGCCTTGAGGATTTTTGGCCCTCAAGAAAAGTCATTGGCATTCAAGAAAACATACATTCTTGAGTGTTATCGACACTCAAGAAAACATATATCCTTGTGTGTTGTTACATTTGATTGACAATGTTAAAAATCTGATGACTTATTTATTTCCTTGGTGGCTCAACTCTCAAGGAATTAATTCGTGATTATTGGCCCTCAATGCAATAGCTCTTTCCCTGACTCTCTACCATTAGCGGTCCTTTCTTGAATGTTGGCCGCCAGGAGTTATTTCCATGGTGGTTTTGTTGCTTTCCCAAGGCTATTCTTCTTTGTGGTGGAAAAAACAAGGTAATACCCATAGAATGAATTACGTCCATCAATGTTCTAGCAACAAGATTGCGCAAGATGAATCAAATGGTAACACACGAGACACAAGGATTTATACTGGTTGAGGCCATAGTGGCGCATAAAACCCTAGTCTAGTTAGTGTTGCTGCTCTTCTTGTATTCGCGTGTGTTGATGGGATATCCTATAGGGTATCCATTGACCGGTCTGCCGGAGCTTTGGGCCTCAGTCACACGGCCCACGAAGGAAGGCAAGCGCGCAAACCAGGATACTACTCGGATACAACAACAAGACCGAAGCGTAGCTTAGGACTCTAAGTTTGTAACCGAGTAGGATTAGAAGCAACCCTCGGCTAGTCCCTGGACTATAAAGGGTTGGTGAGGGTACCACCCAAAAATAATCTGAACATACTACGTAACACCCGATACGTAGAGCAACACCCAACATCTTGTATTACGAGATCAGAGCAATAACAGGCAACCTAACTGGACGTAGGGCTATTACTCGACTGTATCGAGGGCCTGAACCAGTATAAATCGTGTGTCCCTATGTGTCCAACCACCAAGGTTTCACTATTCGTCAAGGCATGAACAACTCTTGGGTAACCCCATGGCAGGCTATCGGTGGTAAAACATCGATAGCTGGCATGCCATGTAGGGGCTTTCGGTGAATTTTTTCTCGAAAGCTTGGTGGACCACGACCTCGAGATGATGAAGCCGATGAAATCAACATTTTTCTTCGGATCATGGATCTGCAAGATTGATGACGACGGAAAGCTTTGAAACCGACTCCAAGAAGAAGAAGGATCCGACGAAAATATTGAACAAGATCTCCAAGAGCTAGACCGAAAGATCAAAAACATCACAATTTCAAAACCGACTGAGGCGAGGAAAGAGGACGGATATGAGATCTACTCGGAAAAGGAGACACCACCACATGTCGTTTCTAAGTCGAATACGGAATAACCAAGGGCAGACCAACTCAGACTACACAACCGAACTGTGATCAGAAACAACCCGACGAAGAATAAGTACTCGGGCCCATACGGACTACGCAATTCCGCATCTATACACGAACACTTTCTTCAGAAGGCAATGGCAAGGAGCATAATTCTAAAAGGCGCTCAAGAAGGGATGATAATGTCAACAACCCCAGAGGGATGTATCATACATTGGTCGAATTGTTTCCCAAGGCAACAAACCCATGACAAAGAACTCCCATATCAAGAGGGAAAAGAACTCGGAATCAGTCAGGAGCTATCACGCAACCCAAGGAAGAATCGGCGAGCAAGAAGAACTCGGAAAGGATGCATCATATACATGGTAGGCCTAGAACCCTACTTAGAACCACCCCAAATACCCAACTTGAAATCATCAGATGAATCCGAAGGAGATATCTCAGACGACGAAGAAGGCGACGATAATGAGACCAACGACCACAAAGCCACATGGCTAAAAAAGAACAAAGCCAGAGCTAGAAGAAGAAACCGGGCCATTCAAAGAAAGCAGATTTGGAACAAATACAAAGCAGAGCTGACAGAATACAACAGGAAGAAGGTAGAAAGAGAATCCATGAAAAATACAAAGAGATAAAGAATCGAAGAGCTGACAAAGGAACTAAATATCCTCACTAAAGAAGAAAGAATCACAGATGAGCAGAACAAAGAAGACGGTGATCCCAATAAACAACCCAGCGATGATACACCTCAAGAACAACAAGGGGAACAACCCCCTAAAAGTCAATATTTCACAGATTAGGAAAGATAGAAGCCGCTCACCGTCCGAGAGGCATGAACGACACCTCAGACTAATAGAGCAAAACGGCCCAAACTGGAGTCAACAATACCCGGAAGACTACGGAGAATCCGAATATAGAGGAGACAGGGATTACTATAGAAGAGACTAGTCACCCGACTTCAACCGAACGGAACAATACGACAGATTCCCATATTTTGTAGGAAGACTGCAAACTTTGAAATTACCACACAAGTTCAAATCGGCAAACCACTCCAAATACAATGGCAAGGTAGAACCCAGGCAGTGGATAAGAGTCTATTCCCAATCCATTAAACTCGCGGGAGGAGACAATGACATCAAGGCCCTATACTTTCCAATGGCACTTGAAGCCATGCCTCTACAATGGTTCGACAAATTAAAGCCACAGTCAATCAAATATTGGGAAGACTTGCAAGAAGACTTCTGCAACAACTTTGCAGGAATAATAACGCACCCCATGATGGCAGCCGAGTTGAAAAATGTAAAACAGAGAAAAGGAGAAACTTTAAGGGAATACTATCGAAGGTTTGCAGATTCATGACATCATCGACAGAGAGGTAATAGAGACATTTGCCGACGGAATCCTAGCAAACTGGCAGTTCAAAGACTACTTCAACGAAAATCCAAGAGCTAATGAAGATTTCAAAAAGGCCGTCAAAAAAATGATATCGTTAGAAGAAAGAACTTAGCACAGATTCACCTGAGATTATCACGAAAATAGAAGACCAGACTTCAGACCTCAAGACAAAAGGCCAAGACAAGATAACATGATAGCAGCAGCAGATAACAAAAGGAGGTACAATGACAATGGAAACGATAAAGGAGGATACAATAAAAATTACCACAACAACCGAGACAAAAATCGGAACAGTGGATACTCGAAGAACAACTATGAAGGGAACAACTATGCAAGAAAGCCAGCAGAAAGAATAGAAAACCTACCATGCCACATGCATCCCTACGCAAGGCATAAGCTAGTCGAGTGTGATGTCTTTCTACGAAGATTCATAAAAAAGGAAGAGACGCGTACAAACAACTCGGAGCAAAGAACAGAGGAACCTGGAAAAGAAACTAAGAAGACGGAAGGAAATTATCAAGAACCCCAACGACAACTAGCCGTAATATTCCTCGGAGCACCATATGAAAGAAGTAGAAGACAGGAAGAACTAGCCCACAAAACCATCATGGCAGCTGAACCAGCTACCCCAAGATACTTAGATTGGTCAGAATACCCAATACAATTCACAAGAGAAGACCAATGGACGAGTGCGGCAAACGCTGGCTACTATCCCTTAGTAATGGGGCCAACAATAGCAGGAGTGGCAGTATCCAAAGTGCTCATTGACAGAGGAGCAGGACTAAATATAATCTTTGTAGATACCTTAAGAAAGATGAACTTAGACTATGAAGGCATGATCACACCGACAAGTATTCCTTTCTAGGGAAATAGTACCAGAAAGAGCTTCTATACCGCTGGGGCAGATAACCTTACGAGTGACCTTTGGAAAACTAGATAAATATCAAACAGAATTCATTAAGTTTGAAGTGGTAGACTTCGAATCATGCTATCACGCAATCCTCGGAAGACCAACACTCACAAGATACATGACAGTACCCCACTATCCGTACCTATTGCTCAAAATGCCAACAACAAAAGAGCTCTATCACTGAAAGGAGACCTAAAGAAAGCATACGACTGTGATGTACAAGCTATACAAATATTAGAAAAGTTACAAGACGGCAAAGAAAAAGAAGACATCGCGAGGAAGGTCGAAGAAATGAACCCGGATAAAATCCAAATACCAGCAAAGAAGCCAAACAACTTTACGCCACCAAAAGAAGCCGCTACAAAGACAATTGATTTATTAACCGGGGATGTAGAGAAGACAACAATAATCAGTGTAAACTTGAACCCCAAATAGGAACTCGCGCTCACCAACTTTCTAAGGGACAACAAAGACATATTTGCATGGAAACCTGCAGACATGTCGGGGGTCCCAAAGGAGTTGGCTAAGCTCAAAATTGATACAAACAAAGGGTCAAGACCAGTGAAACAAAAGCTATGCAGATTCGCTCTAGACAGGAAAGCAGCAATCAAAAAGGAAATCACAAAGCTACTAGCAGTAGGATTCATCAGAGAAATAATCAACCCAGACTACTTAGCAAACCTTGTTTTAGTAGAAAAGAAGATCTCAAAAGAATGGCGCATGTGTGTTGACTACACAGATCTCAACAAACACTGCTCAAAAGACCCATATGGACCACCAAGAATTGACCAAGTCATAGACTCGATGGCAGGATCATCACTACTATCTTTTCTAGATTGCTACTCGGGGTACCATCAAATATCACTAAGAGAAGAGGACTAGAGCAAAACATCCTTTATAACACCTTTTGGAGTATATTGCTACAAATCAATGCCATTTGGATTAAATAACGCGGGGGCAACATATCAAAGAGCAATAC
Source organism: Microstegium vimineum (assembly GCA_022036555.1). Classification (NCBI taxonomy): domain Eukaryota; kingdom Viridiplantae; phylum Streptophyta; class Magnoliopsida; order Poales; family Poaceae; genus Microstegium; species Microstegium vimineum. The sequence goes on from CM039130.1 coordinate 31,949,325, forward strand.
AAACCTGCCTTGGAGATCAAATCGGAAGAAATGTTGAAGCTTACATTGATGATGTGGTAATCAAGACAAATGAACCCGAATCACTATTAGAAGACCTCGAAGAAACTTTCAAAAATCTGAAGGCATGGAAATGGAAGTTAAACCCTACAAAATGCGTCTTTGGCGTACCATCAGGACAATTACTCTGTTTCCTAGTCAGCAACAGAGGGATCGAAGCAAGCACAAAACAAGTCAAAGCAATCATGGAAATGAAGCCACCGAAAAAGATCAAGGACATACAAAAACTGACAGGATGTATGGTAGCTCTCGACAGATTCATCTCAAAACTGAGAGAAAAAGGACTACCCTTCTTCAAACTCTTGAAAAGGAAAGAGAATTTTGAATGGACAGAGGAGGCGAATCAAGCTTTCATCAAGTTAAAAGAATACTTATCATCATCTCCAGTAATGACTCCACCGAGAAACAAGGAAGACATGATGTTGTATATCACGGCAACAAAGAATGTGGTAAGCACTGCAGTCATAGTAGAAAGAGAAGAACCCGGACATGCCTACAAAGTACAAAGACCAGTATACTACATAAGTGAAGTACTCACATAATCAAAAGTCAGATATCCGCACATACAAAAACTACTCTACGCAGTACTTATATCATCAAGAAAGCTAAGGCATGTAATACCCTAAAAAATTTGCATTCTTGGAAATAGTTTAAAAAGAATTTAAATGCATTTTGGTGGACATTATAATTTAGGAAAAATATACAAAGCTTTCATAAAATAAAATCTCAAGTAGAAACACTTTTGTTGCATACATGCTGGTGCATAGTATTTTGTATTGTTTGGTTTTACTCAAACTTCAAAACTTGAGTTCAAAAGTATTTTGAAAATGAATTTGAATTTCCAGAAATAAAAGAAAATCCTTTCTTTTTCTCTCCCCCCCCCCCTCTCTTCCCAATCTGGCCAGAGGCCTGCTTCCCAGCCCAGCAGTCTCACCCCCCCCTCTCTCTTCTCCTCCGCATGGGCTTTGCCCGGCCCAGTCACGCCGGCCCAGTTCTCCCTCCCGCACTGCACCACCTCCCACCCCGCTGACAAGCCGGTCCCACCTGTCAGATCCATCCCCCTTCCCTTTCCTTTCTTCTTTCCCTCTCCTTCCTTTCTCCCGCGCCGACGAATCCTCCTCGGCCGAGCACGTTTGGAGCAGGGAATCCTCCCCGACAGCGCGCATTTCAGCTTAGCTCTGCCCCGACGTGTATGACCCACCTGGTAGCCGCCCACCGGCCCTTTCCTTCTTCCTCCTCCCCTCCCTTTCCTTCCCTGTGCGCCGCCGATTTCCTTCTCGGCCGAACGCAATTGAGGCAGGAGATCCCCCCTTCCCTTCGCGGCTACACCTCCGGGCTATAAAAGCCGAGCACCCGCACCTACCGCCCTCACCTCGCCCTCTCGAAGCCCTGCAGAGCCTCCAGCGCCGCCGCAGACCGAGCAGAGCCGCCGCCGCCATCGTCCCGCGGTTGCCAAGCGTTTCCGTTCCGCCTTCCTGTTCCCCGAGCTTCGCGTTGTGGTAAGCAAAGTCCCAGGAGCTCGCTCTCCCTTTCCCAGCCTCTCTGCTTCGCTGTTCCACGGTCGCCGTCGTGCCGAGCCGCTATGCCGCGAGCCCCGTCGCACGTCGCGCGCAATCGAGGCAACCGACCCCGTAGTCGTGTTCGCCATCGCTCCCTCTCTCTCCCGGTCCAATCTGCGTCGAGTTTCGTGCACCACAGTGTCGGATTGCACCGCGCCGCCACTGTCTGGCCATGGCGCCGCCGTCTGCCTCGCATCCGGCCGCCGTGCGCCACCGCTCTCCCCCCTGTTCTAATCTCGGCCATCCATCGTGGATCAGTCGGCTCACAGAGCCCTATACCCTTTCGGCCGAGCGTTTTGCAAAAGAGCCCCTGTTCTTTTTAAAGCATGAACCCACAGTCCTAAAGCGTCTCCTCCCTCTACGCTTTCAGGTCTGGAAGGCGTAATTCTTTTCGGGTTTGTTTTAATTCAAAATTAAATAGAAAATCCTATTTACATATTTGCCACTCATTTTCAAATGTTTATAAAATGCTCATTTTAACTCCTTTTTCATCCATTCAAATTGCGTTAGATTCGTATTGACGTAATCTACGTGTTAGTTAGTTCATAGTTAATGTTAGACAACTTTTAAAAACAGTTAATCACTTAATCTCTTTTAATTTCTCGTTTACTTTATGAAACTTGATTAGTTCATATCTTCTTCGTTATAGCTCTGTTTTTCGTGATTCAAGCGTCAATGTGATCGTAGTGAGACGTAGAACAGTTTTATAAACTTTTAATCTTGTTTTATTATGGTTGGTGTACTGTTCTAATCTATAGCCTTTGTTTGCTTGCATGTGATGTCTCGATATGATTGCATGTTGATGTGGTGATCGAGTATAGACGATGAGCAGTACGTGGGTGACCAGGAAGTTTTCTTTGAGCAGGAGCAGCAAGAACCCTTTGAGCAAGGCAAGTATTATATGGGATCTTCCTTGATGTTCTATTCATGAAGTTTTTCAATAAAATCATATGCATGTGTCTAATATTGTTACCATAGGGTTTACCTAGATTTGATTACCTTGAACCTTGAAATCCTATGGGTTACCTTTGCATAGGGGTAGTTATTGCTAGTGCTCCTCTTTAACAAAGCATGATCTTTAATCTTGATTAATGACTACATGAAATGATAAAGTAAAACTTGACTTTTTAGCAACATGGATTTAGGATCCTATCTGTCAGCAAAAGCTGGGACATACAGTACAACCATGAGGGCTATATGGCTCTGGCTTTACTTCAGTAATAGGGTTACTTTCTTGCATGTGGCAGTTCACGAAAGTTGCCATTGCCGAGCGGTTGCGGGTTGCGGCCGAAGTGGCTACTGCTGCGTGTGTGTACCATCTCGGGGCTCCCGTATACCCCTTGCCCGTGGATCCGTACTGTCTATGGTATGTCAGCGAGCCCCTTTGAAAGACTTCATAGTGTACCCTGCCCGCTCACCTCGGTAGTGTTATGGGAGTCATGATCCCGGGCATTTGGGCAAACACGACTCATGGGTAAAGTGTACAACCTCTGCAGAGTGTTAAAAACTGATCTATCAGTCGTGCTCACGGACACGAGCGGCCCGAAAAACTCACAGAAACTTTGGTTACTCATTGTTTATCATTATGAATCACTTTATCATGATAGTATGCTATTCGTTCAACTGTTATTTATGATCATGCAGTTCAATTGGGACTTAAGCATAACTTTGATTCACCACTTCTAAAGTTTTGTTACAAATTAAAAATGCTTACCGCAATAAACCGTGTCATACTTTTTGAGCCTCATGAACCCCATATATGCTTGTTGAGTACGAAAGTACTTACGCTTGTTTATTTTTTTCTTTTCAATATTTGGATAAAAATCCCGGATGGGTACCAGATTATCAGAGTTACGAGGAGTATCCAGAGGACTACTAGGTTTGGGGTCAACCAGTTGACGTCCCTGTGCTATGGATCTTCGCGAGAGTTATCTTATATTTCCACTGTTATGTAATAAACATTAATAGATACTTATTCGCTATGTAATAAACACTTGTGATGATACAATTTTGATAATTTGTCGGCTTATGTGTGTGACTGATCTCTGGGCACACATAAGGTTATTGCATCCTGTTTTGTCTTTAAAACTGGGTGTGACAAGGCATTACTTCCATGAGCACAAAGTAACAATTGTGACCAATTTTCCGCTACAAGACATACTCAGAAACAAAGACGCCACAGGCATAATATCAAAATGGGCAGTGGAACTCGGAGCCCTTAACCTGGACTTCAAACCAAGAACGGTAATCAAATCACAAATATTACCTGACCTCATCGCAGAATGGATAGAAATCACGCAAAAAGAACCCGAACCAATACGAGACCATTGGAAGATGTACTTTGATGGATCTTTGAAACTAGGAGGGGCAGGAGCAGGAGTACTATTAATCTCTCCAGAAGGAAGGCAATTGAAGTACGTATTACAAATATCATGGCAAGCAACAAATAATGAAGTAGAATATGAAGCACTCATACATGGACTAAAAGTAGCATCTACACTGGGTATCAAAAGGGTACTTTCCTATGGAGATTCAATAGTAGTAATCAACCAAGTAAACAAAGAATGGGATTGAACAAAGAACAACATGGATGCATATTGCGCAGAAATAAGAAAGCTTGAGAAGAATTTTGAAGGACTAGAAATCCATCATATACCAAGAGATTCAAATGTGGCAGCAGACGTACTATCAAAATTAGGGTCAGATAGAGCAAAAGTACCGTCAGGAATATTTGTAGAAGAACTTGCAAGACCATCAAAACAAGAAGTCAGCAAGAAAAAGGAAGACCCAATGGACATAGACAAAACAGAAGAACTCAACACCTCAAGACAAATCCTCAACATAGAGAGTGATTGGAGACAGACATACATCGATTATAAAAGCGAAAACAAACTACCCGGAGAAAAGCAGAAGCAACAAGAATTATAAGAAAAAGCAAAGCTTACATCCTTGTAAAGGACAAATTATACAAGAGGGCAGCATCTTCTACAGTATTACTCAAATGTGTATCAACACAAGAAGGAAAGGAGATATTAGAGGAAATCCACTCGGGATGCTGCGGAAATCATGCAGCATCCAGAACACTAATCGGTAAAGAGTTCAGAAGTGGATTCTATTGGCCAACAGCACTCAGAGATGCAAAACAACTAGTCAAGACTTGCAAAAGCTGTCAAATGTTTGCAAGGCAATCACACGTCCCATCACATAATCAAATTTGCATACCACCAGCCTGGCCCTTCTCATGTTGGGGGCTAGATCAAGTCGGATCTCTCAAAAAAGGAAAAGGAGGATTTGAATATATATTTGTGGCAGTGGATAAGTTCATGTTGATGGTGAAAATGTCATAATTTTTTATACTCAAAATCACCGTCAACAGCCTCATAATGAAGGGACATAAGCATATCACGAGTATATTTTATCCAATAAAAAGTTCCACATGTCCATGGAGTATTTCTTGTAGGACTATAGAAAATGGAGAGAAATGAGCTAGTGGGACCCACCATAGGGGGGTCGGCCGACCACCCTATAGGGGCCCACCAGTCTCCCTAAGAATTCCACATGATAGGAGGGCCCACCTGTCATAGTAAGGGGGTCACTACCCCCTTGTGTAGGTCGGCCGACCTATAAATGGCACCCACCAAGATCGCTAGCCACTCCATGACATGTGGGTCATGCTTCTAGAAGGTTGGTAGTGGTCCACATGTCATAGGGGGGTCGGTCGACCCCCCAAGGTGACTTGGCGGCCACTCCTCTGTCCCACGCTGGTCATGATCCAGGAGAAGCACTCCAAAGTGATCATCCACCCTTGGATCAACTTGTGCTTTCTCTAAATGGCTCATATTTACTTCACATGGATCCATGGGCCCACAAGAGTACAAACCGACGTCCAGAAGAGATCCAACTTGTGCACACCCACTCCAAGACAGGTGGGTCATCTTCTAGAAGGACTGGGGCGGTCCCACCACCCATAGGGGGGTCGGCCGACCCCCCCTCCTAAGGCCTAGGGGGCGCCCACCTCCCTTGCATGGAGGCATGCAAAGAAGCACAAGCTCAAATCCTCTCCACCCTTGATCTGAAGGCGGTTGGGATCTAAGGGCTCTCATCACCCATAACGTGGATCAATGACGTGGTAGTGGAGTAGCCCCTACTCCACCTCTCCACTATAAATACCCCCTCACTCCCTCTCATTCAAGACACACCAAGGAGGAGCTACTCTCTCTACACATAGGCGAAGCCCTACTCTACTAGTAGCATAGAAAATAGGGAGAGAGTGAGGAGAGTCTGGAGGAGAGCCGGGCCTGTCTGGCGTCTTCTCCGAGCTGTACCTCAGTGGATGCGGCCTTCTCTTTTGTAAATCTGCATTTGAGATTCTTTTATGGTAATTTATCTTTAGTTCTGGTAAAGTATTTACTTTAGTTGTTCATTGGTTCACCACCCTTAAACCGGTACTCTAGTCAATTTCACCGGGATCCAGATTAGAGTAGTAAGATATAGTGTAGACGTGGTGTCTAGGCTATACGCTTACTTGTGTCTGCGGCTTCTCCAACAGTTTGTTTGTGGTACCTAGTAGGGGTGACAGACCTATCTAGGCTTTGATCCCACCACGTTCGGCCAAGTTCTTAAAACGTAGGCCTTCTTGTGCTAGGCGGTTTAGCATCCTTCTCATCCGTTTCTATTGCTAAATATCCTAGTGGCCAAAAGTGAACAACCTTTGTATCTTACCTTGCCTTGCTAGTTTCATAACCATAGAGATCCTCTCTACCCAACCTATCATAAACTCCTTGTGTCATCATAGGACGAACTTAGTTCTTTGTTAAGTACACTTCACGTTCCCCATGGATTCGATACCCTAGGAATACTCTTGGGTGAAAGCTACCTTGACAGTCGTGCGCTTGCGGTTTACCCTTTGCGCCACCTTTGGTGTCAACAAGTTTTCTAGCACCGTTGTCGGGGAACGGTAGTTGTTCTTAACATAGAATCGAGTCTCTCGTTTATCTTTTATTTTTATCATTCATATCATGGACCAAACACACCTCTATCAATATGGTGCTCCAAAGGGTGCTAGTTTCGAGCCACCAAAATCATCCAAAGCTATTTTAGTTGTTCGCTATGAGCTTTGCCCTGCTTTCATAGCGATGGTTCAGGCACAATCTTTTTCTGGGGAAGAAGATGAAAACCCATACACCCATTTACGTGAGTTTGAGCAATTGTGCTCATGTCTTCATATTCAAGGCATGACACAAGATACCTTGAAATGGAAGCTATTTCGATTCTCTTTGATGGGACTAGCCAAACATTGGTATTCTCGACGCGTAGGGAGTGTACAAGGAGACTGGGAGACCCTTCTAGCCAAATTCTGCTTAGCCTTCTTTCCCATCTCTAGAGTCGTTCATCTTCAAACGGAGGTCCTAACTTTTAAACAAAAAGATAAGGAGCCTCTAGGTGCATCATGGGTCCATTTTACAGATCTTGTCTCTTCAGGCCCCGATCTTGCTATACCCAAACCTATGCTCTTACAACATTTCTATCTAGGTCTTAGCAAAGATTCTACACAATTCCTAGATATAGCCTCTAGAGGAGCTTTCCTTCATTTATCCGCTAGTGAAACAAGGTCTATTCTTGACAAAATCATTGAAAACACCCCTTACACCGGCATTTATGATGAACTCCCTGAGGAAGAAGAGGAAGCACCCCCCAAACAAGAAGAAGAAGTCTTGATAGCTGAATCACCACCAATCCAATCCCATAATCCTGCTATCGATCCTGAACCACAAATCTCGAAGGAAGAAGAAATCCAACACCTAAACCATTCCTTCGAGTTCGAGGCCAGCCTCCTATCTGACCTTGCTGGTTTTGGGAATGCCCAAAAATTTTCTTTCCAAAAGAGACCTCATTTTTCTAGACCTCTCATGAAGGGATCTCTTGAAAATCCTCTCAAACCAACATCATCTTGCGCCTCGACTTCCCACATGGCACATCAGGAAAAGTCTAGGATACCTAATAAAGAAATGTCGAGTGAGCTTATAGAACGAGAGCTAAAGTATTTAGAAGTCAAATGTATCCTCTCTTTCTCTATGCCCACATCTGACATATCCTATGAACCCATTTCTAAACCCATCCTTGATCCTGATGACCCCCCATGTGTTCCTTCATTCAAGTCTTATGATGACCTACTTAATAATTCTAGGATTTCATTAAGACATCCGAGGCATGAAAGCCATGAGGGCCATAAATCTGACCAAGAGGAGCAAAGTCAACGATTAGAGCATCTATCTACCATTGTGAGTCAAGAATGGTTGGATGAGGCCGAATCTTCAAAAGAAATTGCTAAAATGCCCACACATGTAAGGAGAATATCTTGTCAAGTGTTGGGCATTGATGGCAAAATTTGCTATGATCCTAGCCTCGGGATCAACATCCTTCCTCATTTCCATGTTCCAACATCATCAAAAGATCATCTATCCCAATCACAAAAGCACCTTAGACTCCCCAATGGTCAAATCCTTGATTGTTTAGGAGTCCTTCATGATATTCTTGTGGTTGTTGATGATCTCAAAATCTTCCTAGATTTCCATATCTTTGACCTTCCTGGACTTTCCTTTCATCTCACCTTTATTGGAAGGCCAATCATAAGAATCTTGGAGTTAGGAAATGAGAAGCTTGGTCATAAAATAGGTGAAGATTATCTACCCATTTGGTCTTCCCGACCTCTCATCAAAGGGTTAGAATCCAAACCAGTTCTTGATCCAAGGGGTGAGCTTATGTCAATCTCGCTAACAACCATGACCCATTCAAGTCTAGAGTATGACTTGAAATGTGATGAGAATGCTCACCCATTCCTACAAAGGGAAGATTCTACAAATGAGCATGGAAGTTATTCCTCGATCTTCCCATCAAATCCATGCTCAAGTGAGAAATCTCCCAAATCAATCCTTCCTTGTACCATGACTACACACATGATCTACAACCCCTTCATTCTTCTCGTTTCTAAAATCTTTGCAAGGTTGGTTGTAGATGTGTTTGTCTACCATAAACTTTGCAAATCTCGTAGTGGTTTTGGTCTTGAGGATAGGTCCGCAAATGTTGGAGTTGAAGGGGAAACCACTTCACCAACATGAGATGCAACTTGAAGGTTTCCCAAAGACAAGCTGTGTCTTAAAAATAAGCACTTTCGGGAGATAACCCGAGCTTTCTTCTTTTCTATTAAAGTTTCCTTGTTAAAAAAATAATAAAAAACAAAATAAAAACATTTTTAGTTTCCCAAAATTCTGAAATAAATAAAATGACTTTGTAAAATGAGACTAAGGGAATATTTGTGAAATTGTTCCTTCGAGTATTTTTATCACTAACCATTTCAGGTTTAAACAAAAAGAATGATGGAGCAAAACATAAGGTATGTCCAACTAAACATCCTTCAATAATGAAGAACATTCAAAAGAAAATTCCACATCCTAGACTTGGATTTGTTATTATCAAATGTTACAAAATCCAAGTGTGGGGGGAGTGGATTTCTCTAAGAAACTCATGTCATGCCTCATTGTTTAATTTTGTTCGGTTGTCTCTACCTTGATTTCTCCTTATACCTTGCTCATCTTGCTAAGTCACAGAAATAAAAAAACTTGTCTAGTTCCTTATTCTTATGCCTTGTGTTTCTTCATCTATCTCTTTTGCTTAGTCATGTTTCTCTTTTCAATATTATTCTATATCTTGCTCCATTCAAATAAATTTTGACTCGCTGGTGTGTCCCACCAGTAGAGTCCTTTGTGTTTTCACGTTTGTTCTCTATGAATAAAAAGTCAGGTACACCTTCAACGAAGTGTGGGAGGGTCAGCCGACCCCCAACCTTCACAAGTGCGGGCACCAGAATGACCAGAGGCACCAAAGTGGGGTCGGCCGACCCCACTATGGGCCCCTGGTCCCACCAGTCAGCATCCACACGTTCTCAACCTGCTTCCTGACTGGTTTGTCAATCTTCCCCCTCTTCTTCTTTTAATGCATTTCTTTTCTTTAGTTTATTTCCCTTTTAATATTGAATAAAAACAAGAAGATTGCATCTTAACTTAAAATTTGAAAAGTGACATGATATATGACATTCAAGGGGTAAAAGCATCATAAAGATGAATTCTTGCTTTTGCTTATGCTAGTGGGAAAAATATCTTGATAGGAAAATCATATTGACTAAGTTGTTGATTAATGTGATATAAGTTCTTGGCTCATGATTCATACCCTGTCTATTTAAAGTGCTTGGAGATTAATTTTTGAAAATGTCATAAAACCATAATGTCACTACTCCTCTATAGTGAGAAAATTCCTACCATAGCCATATATGCTCTTTCATGATATAAGCTTTCTACATAAGCTGCTTACTTTGTGTTGAGTTTGGTCAAGTTTTGTAACCCTTGTTGAGAGACTTATCATGCTCCCAAGATCAAGATCACGTACACACCACATATATATGCTGCTTCTACACTAGAAGTACGCAAAAACATGCCTTATATTTTCCACATAGTTCATGCTCCATGTTCTAATAGAAAATTCTCTCTCTAGTATGTTGCTAGTAAATGAGACATAGACTATGCAAAATTATGAAAAATATGAAACAAAATATATAGGGGCACATGAAGGTCCCAAGTCTTAGAAAAAAAATAATGAGCAAATCAAAGCTCATAAAAAAGAAAGATAGCTATGTCTCAAAATAATAAGTTAGAAAGAGAGACCATATCAAACAAAGGAGTATTGATCATTTGCCATGGTTCACACACTTGCACATCTTGATCTAAGAGTATGACACTTCTCTCCTTGGATTCAAAATTTGACTTTACAATATATGCAAGGTAAGTTTGCTACATTCTTTATCCCTACCTAAACTCAACATAAGCCATTTAGAAATAGGAAGATAAAAGAAGGAAACCTCATACTATGCCTTGGTAAGGAATTATATACCTTGTGAGTGATCTAGAGTGCTATATGAGGAGTAAGTTGACTTATGTGCTTTCTTTTGAAAAACTTATCAAAAACTCCAAGTACTAAAATATGATTTGGGAAGATGACTTTGCTTTGAGAACTATTCCATTCTTCAACTTCTAAAGGATATATGTTAGACAATACAACATATCCCACTTGAATAGCAAAGTGCCTTGAGTAAATCTTTATGCTTGCTTTATACTTTGAGAATAACATAGTTATGTTTACTTTTAACCTTTACTCGAGGATGAGCAAAGATTTAAGTGTGGGGGTCTTGTTGATGGTGAAAAGGTCATAATTTTCTATACTCAAAATCACCGTCAACAGCCTCATAATGAAGGGTCATAAGCATATCACGAGTATATTTTATCTAATAAATAGTTCCACATGTCCATGGAGTATTTCTTGCAGGACTACAGAAAATGGAGAGAAATGAGCTAGTGGGACCCACCATAGGGGGGTCAGCCGACCACCCTATAGGGGCCCACCAGTCTCCCTAAGCACTCCACATGATAGGAGGTCCCACATGTCATAGTAAGGGGGTCACTACCCCCTTGTGTAGGTCGGCCAACCTATAAATGGCACCCACCAAGATCTCTAGCCACTCCATGACATGTGGGTCATGCTTCTAGAAGGTTGGTAGTGGTCCACATGTCATAGGGGGGTCGGTCGACCCCCCAAGGTGACTTGGCGGCCACTCCTCTGTCCCACGCTGGTCATGATCCAGGAGAAGCACTCCAAAGTGATCATCCACCCTTGGATCAACTTGTGCTTTCTCTAAATGGCTCATATTTACTTCACATGGATCCATGGGCCCACAAGAGTACAAACCGACGTCCAGAAGAGATCCAACTTGTGCACACCCACTCCAAGACAGGTGGGTCATCTTCTAGAAGGACTGGGGCGGTCCCACCACCCATAGGGGGGTCGGCCGACCCCCCCTCCTAAGGCCTAGGGGGCGCCCACCTCCCTTGCATGGAGGCATGCAAAGAAGCACAAGCTCAAATCCTCTCCACCCTTGATCTGAAGGCGGTTGGGATCTAAGGGCTCTCATCACCCATAACGTGGATCAATGACGTGGTAGTGGAGTAGCCCCTACTCCACCTCTCCACTATAAATACCCCCTCACTCCCTCTCATTCAAGACACACCAAGGAGGAGCTACTCTCTCTACACATAGGCGAAGCCCTACTCTACTAGTAGCATAGAAAATAGGGAGAGAGTGAGGAGAGTCTGGAGGAGAGCCGGGCCTGTCTGGCATCTTCTCCGAGTTGTACCTCAATGGATGCGGCCTTCTCTTTTGTAAGTCTGCATTTGAGATTCTTTTATGGTAATTGATCTGTAGTTATGGTAAAGTATTTACTTTAGTTGTTCATTGGTTCACCGCCCTTAAAGCGGTACTCTAGTCAATTTCACCGGATCCGGATTAGAGTAGTAAGATATAGTGTAGACGTGGTGTCTAGGCTATACGCTTACCTATGTCTGCGGCTTGTCCAATTGTTTGTTTGTGGTACCTAGTAGGGGTGACATACCTATCTAGGCTTTGATCCCACCACGTTCGGCCAAGTTCTTAAAACGTAGGCCTTCTTGTGCTAGGCGGTTTAGCACCCTTCTCATCCCTTTCTGTTGCTAAATGGCCTAGTGGCCCGAAGTGAACAACCTTTGTATCTTACCTTGCCTTTCTAGTTTCATAACCATAGAGATCCTCTCTACCCAACCTATCATAAACTCCTTGTGTCATCATAGGAAGAACTTAGTTCTTTGTTAAGTCCACTTCACGTTCCCCGTGGATTCGATACCCTAGGAATACTCTTGGGTGAAAGCTACCTTGACAGCCGTGCGCTTGCGGTTTACCCTTTGCGCCACCTTTGGTGTCAACAGTTCACTAAGTGGATCGAATACAAACCACTAGTTAAATACAGCATAGAAAAGGCAATAGAATTCGTACAAGACATCATGCACAGGTTTTGGATGCCCAACAGAGTAATTATAGGCCTAGGGTCACCGTTCACAGCAAAGGAATTCCAATATCGGGCAAGAGATTGTGGAATAGAAATAGATTATGCATCAGATGCTCACCGCCAAGCAAACGAACAAGTTGAAAGAGCCAATGGACTACTACTACAAGGCCTAAAACCAACACTATATGAGGACTTGAAAGACTATGGAGGGAAATGGATAGAAGAATTACCGAAAGTAGCATGGGGCTTAAGAACCCAGATTAGCAGAGCAACAGGATGCTCACCATTCTTTCTAGTATACGGATCAGAGGTTGTACTACCAGTTGACTTAATATGGCAATCACCTAGAATCGAACAATACAATGAAGGAGAAGCCGAAGAAACAAGACGGCTAGAAATTGACACAAATGAAGAAATAAGAGGCAGCTCAGTAATGCAAAATGCAAGATACCTGCAAGGCCTACGAAGACACTATGATAGGAGTACATATCCAAGAACATTAAAACCAGAAGACTTGGTACTACGACTAATTCAAAAGAAAGATGGAAGACACAAACTACTTAGCCCTTGGGAGGGCTCTTTTATCATCAAGACAACAATACAACCCGGAACTTACGAACTAATGACAGAAGACGGAGTACAAATAAGCAACACACCCGGCATATTAGCCAACTCAAGAAATTCTTCAACTGATGACACAAACAAGATACAAGACTCCAGAATAAACGATCTACAAGTCAACTGCTTCATGAAGCAGCATGACAAACTAACCGACTGCTTTGCACCATGAGCGACACAGTCTGGTTCAAATCTTCAAGTCAATTGTTTCGTGAGACGGCATGACAAATAGCCGACTGCTTTGCACCATGAGCGGCATAGTCTGGCACGACGAACGATCTTCAAGTCAACTGCTTCGTGAAGCAGCATGACAAACCAACCGACTACTTTGCACCATAAGCAGCATAGTCTGGTTGAAATTTATAAGTCAACTATTTCGTTAGATGGCATGACAAATAGCTGACTGTTTTGCACCATGAGCGGCACAGTCTAGCTCGATGATATCTACAAGTCATCTACTTCGTGAAGCAGCATGACAAACCAACCGACTGCTTTGCACCATGAGCGGTATAGTCTGGTTCAAATCTACAAGTTAACCGTTTCGTGAGACGGCATGACAAATAGCTAACTGCTTTGCACCATGAGGGGCACAGTCTAGCTCGACGATATCTACAAGTTGACTACTTTGTGAAGCAACATGACAAACCAACCGACTGTTTTGCACCATGAGCGGCACAGTCTGGTTCAAATCTACAAGTCAACCATTTCACGGCATGACAAACAGCCGATGGCACAGTCCGGCACAACGGTATCTACAAGTCAACCGCTATACAAGGAGACATGACATATATAGTTGACTGCTTAAAGAGCAGCACAACTTGGCATAACAGAGACGACAAACCGACTACCTCTACAGCATTGACATTATCTGCTTCAGCATAGCAATCGCTCCACGACTCACAAGTTGACAATACTACTCCGAAACAACTCGGCAATTACTCTACAGAAGCCAAACAGAGCGCAAGATGAAGAATTACAAAGCCTAATCTAGAGGCACAAGGCTAACAAGTAATACATAAATCAAAAGGGCTCTACACAACCTACAAGTCTACAGATCAATAAGTCAATAAGAAAGCAAACTACACGGCTGCTATAAATAAGACAAGCATATATCATTTAAAAATAGAAGGTCAAAATGGACACATATATGGAAAATCAGGACGAAGCCTGATGATATAAAGAGCATATCAAGTATATATTACAAGACCAGTCAAAGACAAACAAACGTTCTCTTTCAAGGGGGAGGTGGAAACACTTCCATTTGATCATATATCTTACTACAAAGATCCTTAACCTCAAGTTTGGACTGCTCCCACTTGGCCAAAAGCTCGGCCTCCATAGAATCTTCAAGTATCCGATCCGTAGGCATCATAGGAGCAAGGGCATGAACAAAAGAAACAACATTATTGATGCAGCTCTCAAAACCACTCTTCACGAACTCACGAAATCGAAGAGGCGGTACTGGAATTATACTATCCAAACCAGCATTATCATCCCCATGGCGGCAGACGGCAACAATAATAGGCTTCACTGCCTCAAACAAAGACTTAAGTTGTTCTTGGGCAGAAATCAATTTTCCTTGCAAATTTTGAACCGATTGCAAAGCCTGGACAAGGTCACGATCAGCGCCAGATCGAATCAATTGAGCTTCAGCAAGCAAATCTTGGGCCTTTTTTAAAGATTTGTCAGCAGGTTCACTTACATGCTCAGCCTTATTTTCAGAAGACCGAAGAGTCTCGGACATTACTTCCCGATCTTTCTTCCAAATCTCACATTGACGTTCAACATCTGAAAAACTTCAAATATGTAAAGGAATACGACAAAAACAAAGATGAAGAGCAAAGCAAAACAAAAATACCAGCAAGTTTGGACTTCAGATCAGCAATTTCAGCAAAGACACTAGCAGCAGCAGACTCCTGAAACACCTTCCCCCGAGCTAACTCAGCTTTAACCTGAGACAACTCAGACTCAGCTTTTCCAAGGCTAGCTTGAATAAGGTTAGCAGACCTCTCCTCCCGAGGACCAAATAAATGTCCTGATCTTGATGAAAGGCCTGTCAAAAAATACAAGTTAAGAGAAAATAAAAGAAAATAGAGACAGGAGACAAGAAACAACTACAAATACCTTGAGCTCTGCACCATACTTTGAGGAAAAGGATTCCCAAGAAGCAAGAAGACTACCAACTCATTCAGCTCGGACAGATGTAGAACCCCCAAAGCCCAAGGATAAAAGGGCAGTAGAACACATCGGATCTATTGCAGAAAGCGGACGACAAGAAACAAGGGGTTCACCAACCGACCCCTCAGCTCTCAGCCCAACACCACTCGGAGCTACTATAATATCAAAACAACAATCCAAGGCAGGGATAAGAAAGTTATACAATAAGTAAAGTAAGACAAAAAGGAAATAAAAGCTCACCTCCGACAGAAGCCTACACTCCAGCATCAATTGAAGAAGAGGAGGAAATATTCACAGGCAGACTGCAACAAAAGAACTCAGGTCAATCAAGCATGTGGAAATGTTCAAAATTAATGAAAAAGAAGAAAGAAAAATTTACCAAGAGGACTTCTTAAGCTGAGCTACATATTGAGAAAAAGACAACTTTGGGATAGCAAAATTAAAATCACTATCAAAGGAAGCAGGAGCAGCAGAACTAGAAGCAAACAGAGCATCAGGAGAAACCCGACTACATAAACAAGAACAAAATATCAGCACAATAGGAACACTTCACAAAAGAGAACCAATAAAGAAGGAAGAAAGGTGTACGCAGAAGGGCTCAAAGGACCACTCGACTTATCCTCCGTTGAAAGAGCAGAGTGACCATCTATAGCCAGAAAATAAGCCTTAAAATACAAAAAACCAAAGGAGAAGCACAACAAAGAGCTCGGAAAGTGCAAAAAACCTGATAAAGAACCCTAACGAGGGATCGCTACATTTTTGGTCGTGGAGGCCTAACAGCTACACCTGAACACTTGAGTTTTAGAGGTACGGCACTAGAGTCAGGGGTAGTATCAACATCATCATCATCATCACCATCATCTTCGTCACCCAAATTACCCCCATCATCGACATCAGGCACGGCAAGGGAAAAGGCACGACCGTAATCCTACAAAAAATCATGTCAAGAAAAAACCAACAAGACCAAAGAAAAATAGCCCAAAATATAAGCTTACCACAGATAGAGGAGTGGCAGCACTATATTCCTGAATCACTACAGGAAGAGCAACAACATTACCTAGCACCTTTTTCATAATGTCCAAAATAACTTCATCAGACAACTCGGTCTCAGGAATAAGGCGAGACGAGTCGGAAGAACCAGTATACTCAAAACCAAAGTGTTCCCTCTTCATTAAAGGTTGAATCCTTCAATGCAAAAAACTAGCAACAATCCCATTGCCCATTAAACCAGATTGCTTCAGAAAAATAACACAATCAATCAAAGCCTTAAGAGCCTACCTCTCTGAAAGGATCAAGATGCCCAAGAGGGGGGTGAATTGGGCTTATTTCAATTTCTAAAGCAAATATGAAATCCTAAACAAATGTCAATCACCCTCTAGTGCCTACCGGTTGTGTGTCCTAGCTAGAAAGCGGTAGCAAGGTATAGAAAAGAAGAGAACCCTACAAAATTCTAGTATGAATTTAAGAACAAGTGCGGAAAGTAATACGGTATGAAAGAGCTAGGGATAGAAAGCTTGACATGATGACGTTTTGCTGAGGTATCGAGGAGTCGACACTCCCCCTAGTCCTCATTGGAGCACCTCGCAAGGTATTGCTCCCCCTCAATCTCGCGCAAGGGATGAGTGCTCTCTATGGGATGGTTCTTCGCCACTCCAGCTCGGTGAACCACCCACAACCGATGAACAAGTTGATGGAGAAGGGCCGCCGACAATCCTACCGGCGATCACCTTCCTCCGAGCACCACCGGACTGTCTAGGTGATGTCGATCACTAAGAGTAACAAGCTTTGATCTTCACTTGACTCAATCAAGCCTTACAACTAGAGTGGATGCACACTTGAACTCTTGGATGAACTAGGGAGAGAGGATTGATGGATGGACTCGCAAATCACTCTCTTACTAGGGCTCTTGCTCTCTTCCCACACCTCACAAGGTTTCTCAGCAAATGAAATGAGCAAAGGCAGGTTGGGAAGGCAAGGGGTGGAGTATAAATACTCCCCCACACAACTAGCCCACGGGCTGCTGAAAACAGACACTTTAAGTTGGCGACGGACGCTCCAACGCCTAGGTGATGGATGCTCCATCGCCTGCCCCAATGGCTAGTTCCTGTTCAAATCCTCAGGCGATGGACGCTTCGTCGCTTGGCGACGAACGCTGCACCCCAGCGTCTGGCGCAAAGTCACTGCTCTCGGGTTTCTATGAAATAAATCAATGGACGCTCCTCAGCGTTCGACGCCCTACCGACGGACGAGTCCATCGCGATTTGGCCCTCTCTGGAACTCTTTGTACTGGCGATGGACGCTCTGGCGGCAGACCCCTAGCGTCCGGCGCTAGCATCCGACGCGATGGACAGCGTCCGTCGCCTTCGGCTTCAGCATCCGACACCCAGAAAGGCCTTCTCTCAACTCCGGTTTACGTTGCAATGAAAATAGGAGTTGTTCTAGGTTATCTTACGTTCACCATAGGCTTGCTTAGAGATAAGTTTGTCAAGTGTGCACCATACCTAAGTCATGAGGCTCTCCTAAGTCAAGCTACTAGTCTTAACCCCTCTTGATAGTATGGTCAAAGATCAAATAAAGCCCTATCTAAATACTAAGTGCCCTTCATCTCCTTTTGGCACTTAGTCCTATCATTCTAGGGTCTTCATCGTCTTGTCTTTGAAATCCGAAACGATATCCATCTTGGGGGCTAAGTGATAACCATTGATGCCAATTCACATTGATCACTATGGCTAAGCTACGCATAGCCTCTGCAAAACACAAATTATCCATAATAATCTTCATTTGTCACTAATCATCGAAACCAATAGGGCCATGACTCTTCAATCTCCCCCTTTTTGGTGATTGATGACCATAATCCTCGAGTATAAGATTTGAAAGATATGGTTAGGATTTCAAGTGACTTGGTTGGGTTGAGCAAGGGTTAGTGAATAAGAGTGAATGATACTTGCTCATCCAAGCCAAGCCACAACATGTACTCAAAGGTATGAAATAGAATCGGAGTACCTCATGATATGCTCAAAGATTTATCAGAGTATGTCATGGAAGCACAAATACCATTAGATCATAGAGACATATCATGAAACAAGTGACAACTCACAAACATATATTAGTGAAGCATAAGAGTTTGTCACACATAAGTATCTCACAAGCAAACATCACACATATATACAATGCAAGAAACATAGACATGATGCATGAGTACGGGGAAAATAAATCACACATGTAAGATCCAAATCCCTCCCCCTATCCCTGATACTCGACTACTGCCCTCTCTCCCCCTTTGGCATCTAGCACCAAAAAATTAAGCATTAGGAGGTGGAGGTGGAGCCAAAGCTTCTACTGCATGATCGAGACGAATAAACTCTAACAGATCTACCTCATCATCGGAATCCTCCCCCTGAGTGGTTGGCACTGAAGTCGAAACTATCTGGGTAGGCTCAGCTGGAGTAGCCTCGGTGGTAAGACCTGCTGATTGAGAAGCTATTGTAGACTCTCCTAACTCCCACTGAGGCTCTGAAGGTGTGACGGTATCAACAAGAGCCTCTGACAGTCCTGCCTCGGTAGGAGTGGGCTCAACGACACGGCGAGTGTAAACACGAGGTGGAGGAGAAGGTGTCACTGCGAGTGCTGCAAGGGTGACTGCTGCTACTACCTCTGCTGGCTGACCCTGAGACTGAGCTGGTGTCTCAGACTCCACTGCCTCAATTGCAACTATGGTGGCATCGGTGGGAATAGCAATCAGAGGCGGAGTGGTGATGGTCTGAGTCGAGCAGTCAAGTCCAATCTCTGACGAGGCAACTGAAGAAAGATAGGTGCCCATCACCGGAGGAGGAACCTCTATAGGCTGAGTGTTAGGAGCTGCTCCAACTGGTGAGTCCTCGCCTGTGATCTCTCTGTAGGAGGTTGTGAGGTCACGAGTAGCCTCCTCTATGGTAGCACCCCGGGTAGGTGTGAAACCAGTATGGAACTCGCCCGGGGAAGCCAACCATGATGACACCTGGATTATCGGAGTCTGGTACACTGGTGAAGCGGGTGCCTGACTCTGTTGTCCACAGGATGGTAACACTAAAGTCGGCACCACCACTGGAGTAGGTTGTGGCTGAGAGGTGAACTGCTGCTAAGAGGTGCCAGGTAGCCCAATCTGAGGTGTCACAGAAGGTTCGGAGCTAGAACTGAGGAGACATGAAAGAAGAAGTGTATGTTGTCTATGTATCTCAGTCTGCTCTCTTTGGTAAGCTAAGAACTGCAGCTGGAACTCGTCCTGTCGAGCCTATGACTGAGCCTATGCTGCCAACTGCTGAGTTGCGAGCCTCAGAACCTCCTTAGCCTGCCTCCTCTGCTCCTCTGCCTGTCGTGACTGCTCCTCTTGCATTCTCGCAAGAATGGATAGGAGGGTGGCCTCTGAAGAACCTGAGGTGGGAGCTGGAGCTGAACCTAACCCGCCGACCTCGTGGTCGTGTGACCTAGGTACGTACTCGGGTATTGGCCGGTAATTCTCATCAGAACTGCCTGAGAGTAGGTCCTCTCGGTAGGTTTCATCAGCGGTAGCGTCTATCTGAGTGTCTAAGTCGGCTAACTCAGACTCGGCAAGCCTCTGAACTGTAGCCTCCTGCTACTCCACAGACTTTGGTGCAACACCGGTCTGTCATGTGTGCGGACCCTGACATCTGCCGCGACCCCTGCCACTATGAGTAACCAGCTAACTCATGTTGTACTCTGGGAAGACAGTATCGGACCTGGTAAGAGTGGTAAGGAGCACACCTGACTCACCCCAAGCAACCAAAAGGTAAGAAATCCAGTGAGCATACTGTAGCTGCCAGTGACCTCTAAAGCCTGCTACTATAATGTCCTCCATCTCGCTTACTAGCAAATCCCAAATGTCAAACTTCTCCATCCGGACTAAGTGAGCTAGGAGCCATAGCTGAAGATGAGTCAGTGTCTCTCGAGCTCCAACTCTGGGAAGAATAGTACACTGGAAAACCTCGTTCAAAACACGGGCAGTCGGCGTGAGGTCACGCGGGCAGCGACTGGACCCGTCTCCGAACGGCTGTTAAAAGCAGGGTCGTACAAAGTCTGTCGATGGCACCACTACATCGTATGGTCGACGAGGTGCCTCCTAGCCACCGTAACACAAGCTGTGAATCCTCGTCTCTGAGGCCTCTAGATGGAAGATCTCTGAACCTGGAGGCATAGATCTTGTGGTCTCATCCTTTGAATCCGAAGTGGATAAAGTCATGGTCTGGAGAGACTCACAGTGAAGCGTAGAACTGTCTCACCCAGCCCTTCTGGTAAGTGCCAACTCGACCGATCAGCCCGGTCAACCGTTGTAGATACTACAAGTGTTGGGCAATCTTTGGGCCACCAACGTCAACTATCGACTGGAGGGAGCAGACTCTGTGAGATCGAAGCGGTGCATCTATCTCAACGTACCCTCTATAGAAATCCTCGTGCAAAGTGGTGTAGAAATCTGGACCAGCACGAGGGTCTCGCTGACCTAGAAACCAAGTCTGAAAGTCGGCGAAGCGCATATCCTAAATCTGCTTCGCAGAAAAAGCATGAACCTGGTACCTCACAGGGTCTGGTATACGTGGTCGAGGTGGAGGTCTGTCATTACGCCTTGGACCATCGGGCATAGGTGGCACTGACATGCGAGAGCGTGTGACCTGTCTGCCCATCAGCTCCTCAACTGAAGCTGGCTCTGTGGCCTCTGCCTGCTCTGGCTCATCTCCCTCTGTAGCCTCTGGGGTCTCAGTCTCTGTCTCAGGAGCTACCTCTACCTCTGACTGCGAGGGGGACTCATGACGCGCTCCACGGCAAGGAGGTGAACCAATCCTCAGGCCGGCGCGACGTCCACCCTGCTCTGCAAGCTCTACTGCCTCTGCTGTTGCTAGTGTTGCCACTGAAGCTGGATCCATCAGTGGCCTCTTGCGCTTTTTCGATACCTACTTCGCCTTAACCTTTCCCCAATCGGTGGGTGGACACGGTGGAGGTGGAGGGTCACCACCACTACCGAGGACAGGGCCTGCATTCTTTGTGCGTGCCATTGTCGGGCACGAGAAGAACTAGAACGCAACTGCTACTGAGAAGAACAACTGCCACTGACAAAGAATCCCAAAGAACCACTGACAGCTAAATCACTAATCAACCACTGACAATCCCAATCAATCTACAAGAATGGCACTCCGGCCCTAGACTGTCCTCTCGAGGCTTTGCCTCGTTCCGTACTCACGGGCTTTGCCCCGAGTTAACTGTCACTACCAAAACAAACCTCTGACCCGCTGCACGATAGGTCAAGATAGAGTATATAACATATAAGCACATAACTAGAGTGAAGAGAGTCTATCGAAAAGTAAGAAATTAGGTAAGAGTTAGATTGGACTTGAACTTGTACCTCAACATAGTGACCAAAAACTAGAATAGGGAAGATTTCCTCGATCGAATGCAGTCCAAGCCGTAACCTAAACAAGGGATGAGGCTTAGAGAATTAGGTTGAGGTGGATAGCAATTATGGAAAAAGGACTAAACACAAACCCTAGATGATTTTACATTTAGGAGTGAGGGTAAGGTGGATGGGTGATCACCTTAGCAGAGGGAGAGGAGACAAAGGAGGGACATCCTGCAGTGATCACAGGATCAATATCCCAATCCCCTAAAGGGACGATGCAGCTCTCTGTTCTTTGGAAGGCAGGAGCTCCACTCGGTCAAAACGCACGAGCGGAGAGAGAGAGGGGGCAGAGCTGCTACGATGAGCAAAGCACACCGGCGGTGAGGGCGCTCCGGCGTGCTGCGACGAATGCGGAGGCGAGCACGAGGTGGAGATTTGGGCTGAGGCGGATACAGCAGAGCGGCGGCGTATGGATGGAGTGAAACCGATTGAGAAGAAGCGGGGAGTTTAGAAATAATATGCGCTCAGTAAGTTGGCAACGGATGCTCCGTATAGGAGCGACGGACGCTCCGTCGGAGTGCGACGGACGCTGTAGCAAGCGTCCGTTGCCATTCTAGTAAAGGTCCAGAGAGCACCCAGACGCATCAGACACGTCTGACGCCCCCACAACGGACGCTAGGGAGCGTCCGTCGCCCCTTAGCCGAGCGACTACACTCTACGGACGATCGCAACGGACGCTGAGGCAGAGGGAGTCGAGCGTTCGTCGGCAGCGTCCGATGCCTTTTTCAAAAGGTTTTTCAAATCCAATTTTTTATCCTTTCTCCCAACCAAGTCCTAATCCCAAAAAGAACCAAATAATGCATGATTTGACTTGATATGAGAACCATCTCTCAAACTCTCATTTGCAAGTAGTTGGCCATAGGCTTTAAACTAGTTTTTAGCTCAAATATAGTCGAATGGAAGTGCAATGAGACATCATAGGGCCACAAGAGGGGTATAGAAGCATCTTGAGCTTGGAATGCTCCCCCTAAGTGGACGAACCCAGCGGATGCTCAAACTTAACCGAAAAGAAACGGCAAACAATACATGCATATGCAATGCATTACTTGGAATTTGAATCTAGGTTGCTTGCAAATTTAAACCGTGGCTAAGCTTTGTAACACGCTTTGAGGGTGGTTCTTAACTGCGTTAGCCAAGCCTATGTGCATTACTAAATTAAACATGTTATTTTACATATGAATGCAAAGTTGGTTCACTCAAGATCATTTTTTAGTGAAGCTAGAGTGATCAAGCACATTTAACTCGTTTCTCAACCTACAAAAGGTTGTCTCATCGAGTGGTTTTGTGAAGATATCCTCCATCTTGAATTTCTTGAGCACATCTTGAGTGTACTTCTCTTGAGATATGAAGGTGCCTTCCCTCAATTGCTTCACTTGGAAACCAAGGAATAAGCTAAGCTCGCCAATCATGGACATCTCACACTCCTTGGACATCAAGTCACCAAACTCCTTGCAATGATCTTGGTTTGTTGACCCAAATATAATGTCATCGACATATACTTGGCAAACAAATATCTCTCCATCTAGCTTCTTGGTGAATAGTGTGGTATCAACTTTCCCGATCTTGAAGCCCTTCTTGAGTAGGAAGTTCCTTAGCCTCTCATACCAAGCACGGGGTGCTTGCTTCAATCCATAGAGTGCCTTGGACAACCTATACACATGATTAGGACAATTTGGGTCTTCAAACCCGGGAGGTTGTGAGACATAGACAAGTTCAATAATGAAACCATTTAAGAAGGCGCTCTTCACATCCATTTGAAAGAGTTTTATCTTGTGATGTGAAGCATACACCAAAAGGATACGGATAGCATCTAGTCTTGCAACTGGGGCAAAGGTCTCTCCAAAATCAAGACCTTCAACTTGAGAGAACCCCTTTGCCACCAATCTTGCCTTGGTCCTCACAACCACGCCTTGATCATCTTGCTTATTCTGAAACACCCACTTGGTGCTAATGATTCTTGCTCCCTTGGGCCTCTCTACAAGTGTCCACACTTCGTTCCGGGTGAAGTTGTTGAGCTCTTCATGCATGGCATTCACCCAATCCGGATCCACAAGTGCATCTTCCACACTAGTAGGCTCAACAAATGAAACAAAAGAGTGATGCTCAACATAAGAAGCAAGTCTAGATCAAGTTGTTACCCCCCTTGATAGACTCCCTATGATAAGGTCTTGTGGATGAGCTTGAAGTATAGGTGTAGATCTTCTATTAGTTTTTTGAGGAGGGGTACTTGGCAAACAAATATCTCTCCATCTAGCTTCTTGGTGAATAGTGTGGTATCAACTTTCCCGATCTTGAAGCCCTTCTTGAGTAGGAAGTTCCTTAGCCTCTCATACCAAGCACGGGGTGCTTGCTTCAATCCATAGAGTGCCTTGGACAACCTATACACATGATTAGGACAATTTGGGTCTTCAAACCCGGGAGGTTGTGAGACATAGACAAGTTCAATAATGAAACCATTTAAGAAGGCGCTCTTCACATCCATTTGAAAGAGTTTTATCTTGTGATGTGAAGCATACACCAAAAGGATACGGATAGCATCTAGTCTTGCAACTGGGGCAAAGGTCTCTCCAAAATCAAGACCTTCAACTTGAGAGAACCCCTTTGCCACCAAACTTGCCTTGGTCCTCACAACCACGCCTTGATCATCTTGCTTATTCTGAAAACACCCACTTGGTGCTAATGATTCTTGCTCCCTTGGGCCTCTCTACAAGTGTCCACACTTCGTTCCGGGTGAAGTTGTTGAGCTCTTCATGCATGGCATTCACCCAATCCGGATCCACAAGTGCATCTTCCACACTAGTAGGCTCAACAAATGAAACAAAAGAGTGATGCTCAACATAAGAAGCAAGTCTAGATCAAGTTGTTACCCCCCTTGATAGACTCCCTATGATAAGGTCTTGTGGATGAGCTTGAAGTATAGGTGTAGATCTTCTATTAGTTTTTTTTAGGAGGGGTACTTGGCAAACAAATATCTCTCCATCTAGCTTCTTGGTGAATAGTGTGGTATCAACTTTCCCGATCTTGAAGCCCTTCTTGAGTAGGAAGTTCCTTAGCCTCTCATACCAAGCACGGGGTGCTTGCTTCAATCCATAGAGTGCCTTGGACAACCTATACACATGATTAGGACAATTTGGGTCTTCAAACCCGGGAGGTTGTGAGACATAGACAAGTTCAATAATGAAACCATTTAAGAAGGCGCTCTTCACATCCATTTGAAAGAGTTTTATCTTGTGATGTGAAGCATACACCAAAAGGATACGGATGGCATCTAGTCTTGCAACTGGGGCAAAGGTCTCTCCAAAATCAAGACCTTCAACTTGAGAGAACCCCTTTGCCACCAATCTTGCCTTGGTCCTCACAACCACGCCTTGATCATCTTGCTTATTCTGAAACACCCACTTGGTGCTAATGATTCTTGCTCCCTTGGGCCTCTCTACAAGTGTCCACACTTCGTTCCGGGTGAAGTTGTTGAGCTCTTCATGCATGGAATTCACCCAATCCGGATCCACAAGTGCATCTTCCACACTAGTAGGCTCAACAAATGAAACAAAAGAGTGATGCTCAACATAAGAAGCAAGTCTAGATCAAGTTGTTACCCCCCTTGATAGACTCCCTATGATAAGGTCTTGTGGATGAGCTTGAAGTATAGGTGTAGATTTCTATTAGTTTTTTGAGGAGGGGATGTGGTGCTTCAACATTTTGAGTTTCCGCCTCGGCTTGATCTTGAGGGATGAAGGTATCTTCTTGTGCTTCCCTTACTTGTTCTTCATCAACTTGAGGCGAGCGAGGTGGAGAAGGCTCTTGATTTGCATAAACTTCATATTCATCCACCTCTTGTGGATTGATAGCACCAATGGGCATATTCTTCACAGCCTCCCTCAAGGGTTCATCACCTACATCATCAAGATGCTCAAGCGCTCCTTGGGAGCCATTAGTTTCATCAAACTCCAAGTCATACATTTCTTCAACTAAGTCGGTGGCTTTGTTAAATACATAGTATGCCTTGGATTTAAGCGAATAACCAACAAGGAAACCAATGTCACAACGCCTTTGGAACTTGCCCAAGTGTTGACGCTTCTTGTAGATGTAGACTTTGCATCCAAACACTTGGAAGAATGATATATCCGGTTTCTTCCCATTCACAAGCTCATAGGGGGTCTTCTTGAGAAGCCTTTGGACAAATAGCTAGTTGGCCACATAGCATGCGATGTTGATTGCTTTGGCCCAAAACTTCTTGGGGGTATTGTACTCATCAAGCATAGATCTAGCAAGAGTGATTAGAATCCGGTTCTTCCTCTCTACAACACCATTTTGTTGAGGGGTATAGGTGGCGGAGACCTCATGCTTGATCCCAACTTCATCACAATAGTCTTCAATCTTGGTGTTCACAAACTCGGTGCCATTGTCACTTCTTATCTTCTTGATCTTCACATCAAACTCATTTTGTGTTCTAGTTGCAAACTTCTTGAATACTTTGGTTGTCTCTCCCTTATCTTGAAGAAAGAACACCCAAGTGTACCTAAAGTAGTCATCAACCACCACCAAGCAAAAGAGATTGCCTCCAAGACTAGCATGGGTGGTAGGTCCAAATAGATCCATGTGGAGTAGCTCTAGGACTCTTGAGGTTGACATGAAAGCTTTGGTTGGATGAGTGTTTGCCACTTGCTTGCCGGCTTGACATGCACTACAAAGTTTGTCCTTCTCAAACATCACATCCTTGATCCCTCTAACTAATTCCTTCTCAAGAAGCTTCTTCAAAGTGGACATGCCCACATGTGCTAATCTTCTATGCCATAGCCAACCCAAAGAATATTTGGAGAATAAGCATGTTTGCAAACTAGCCTCATTTGAAGTGAAGTCCACTAGATAGAGATTGTTGTGCCGAAATCCCTTAAATATCAAAGATGAATCTTCAATCTTGGTCACAACTACCTCATTGGGAGTGAAGAGATAATGAAAACCAAGGTCACACAATTGACCAACCGATAGCAAGTTGAAGCTCAAATATTGCACTAACAAGACATTGGATATTGATTGATCATTGTAGATAGCCACTTTGCCAAGCCCTTGCACTTTGCCTTTTGAATTGTCCCCAAAGGTAATCTTGTCTTGATTTGCACAATCTTCATCAAGTGTGGTGAACATCCGGGGGTCGCTGGTCATATGTTGAGTGCAACCACTATCAATTACCCAATGGCTCCCACCGGTCTTGTAGTTCACCTAAACACAAGAAACTTGGAGTTAAGATGGTTGTTTGGGAACCCACACTTGGCGGGGACCCATAGCCTTGTCAATCAACTCCTTAGCAACCCACAACACTTTAGGCTTGTTCTTCATAGGTGGACCAAGAAACACAACTAGTGGTCTAACCTTGGAGTCCTTGTTGATGACAAAGTGTGCATCATGAGAAAATGGCCTTGTGTGATTGGGCAAGGTCTTAGGTGGTGGAGTCTTGCAATCATGAGCAAAGTGTCCAACTTGACCACATTCAAAACATCTTCTAGGCTTAGGCTTTGACTTGTCTTGATTGTTGCCATTGTACTTGTTCTTGTAGTAGTTCTTTGCTTCAATCTTGACTTTAGCCTTCATCACTTGGTTCTCCTTGAACCCAACACTCATCTTGTCATTCTTCATGATGGTGTTCATCAAGAGCTCACTTTGAACGTTGTGGCCCTTGGTGAATTTCTCCAAACCACTTGCTATCTTGATCTTCTCATTCTTGAGCTTTGCATTTTCTTCTTTAAGTGTGTTGATCAAGGTTGTAGCATCCTTGTCATCTTCCTTGGCCGACTTGATGGTGAAGGGCTTGTTGGACTTGAGATTGATTAGCTCTTCCTTGAGCTTTGAGTTCTCTTGCCTCATCTTCATGTAGTCATAATAGTTGTCGGCTTCTATAACTTGCTTGCCCTTGCACTTAGCATTTTGCTCACTAGCAACTTCATCAAGAAAGTCCTCACAAGATGTAGCTATATCATACTTAACAACTGGGTTAATAGCAACATATGTAGCAAGATCATGTGTAAGCAATTCATTAGCTACCACAAGTGTGCCATGTTCATTTTTCACTTGGTTGTAGTCATCTTTTAGAAAGTTGTACCTTGTGTGGAGCTCTTGTGTTGACCTCTCAAGCTTATCATGTTTCTCATTTGCTTGGTTGAGTGAGGCTTGAGCTCCCTAGTGCTAGATGTGAGAGTGTTGTTCTCAAGCTTCAAAACATCATTAGCACTAGACAAGGCATCTAGCTTAGCATGCAAGTTCTCTTGGACCTCAAGTAGTTTGTTATTTTTACCTTTGTACTTCCTTATGATGTTGGAGTATTTGTTGCAAATTTTAATTAGCTCATCATAGGAAGGTGCTTCATCATCACTATCACTATCACCACTAGAGGAATCACTACCATCATCTTTTTTTGTACCTTCTTGTCACCTTTAGCCATGAGGCATAGGTGTGTAGAGGATGAACCCGGTGATGATGGAGGAGGTGGCGGTGGAGTAGAAGAACCAATCACCAATGCGCCCACCTTCTCTTCTTCACTTTCACTATCGAAGGGATCACTTGAGTCCTCAATGTCAGTGATCCAATCACCAACAATGTAAGCCTTGCCATCCTTCTTCTTCTTGTGGAAGTCAAAGTTCTTCTTCTTCTTGTAAGTCTTATCTTGCTTCTTGTCATCATCACTTGAATCATCTTGTGCACCCTTCTTGTTCTTATAGTTCTTGAACTTCTTGTTCTTGAACTTGTCTTTCTTCTCTTCGGTGCATTGATGAGCTAGATGACCAAGAATCCCACAATTGTAGCCCTTCATTTGGGAGATGGGCTTCCTTGAAGATCTTGTGAAGAATTTCTTCTTCTTTGAGTCAAACTTGACTCCATTCTTGTTTAGTCTCTTCAACATCTTGGTGGTCTTCTTCACCATGAGAGCGATGTTGTCTTCATCTTCATCATCACTTGAGTCCTCAACCACCAATTGGATCTTGCACTTTTCCTTGGTGGAAGCCTTGAGGGCCAAGTCCTTCTCCTTCTATTTTTCTTTCTCTTTCTTCTTGGAGGAGGATGAAGAACCGCCATCACCGATGCCTAGACGATGGACGCTTCGTCGCCTGCCCCAATGGCTAGTTCCTGTTCAAATCCTCAGGCAATGGATGCTCCGTCGCTTGGCGATGGACGCTGCACCCCAGTGTCCGGCGTGAATTCGCTGCTCTCGGGTTTCTGTGAAATAAATTGACGGACGCTCCTCAGCGTCCGACGCCCTGCCGACAGACGCGTCCGTCGTGATTTGGCCCTCTCTGGAACTCTCTGTACTGGCGACGGACGCTCTGGGGGCATACCCCTAGCGTCCAGCGTCAGCGTTCAACGCCCAGAAAGGCCTTCTCTCAACTCCGGTTTACGTCGCGATGAAAATGGGAGTTGTTCTAGGCTATCTTACTATCACCATAGGCTTGCTTAGAGCTAAGTTTGTCAAGTGTGCACCACACCTAAGTCATGAAGCTCTCCTAAGTCAAGCTACTAGTCTCAAACCCTCTTGATAGTACGGTCAAAGATCAAATAAAGCCCTATCTAAATACTAAGTGTCCTTCATCTCCTTTTGGCACTTAGTCCTATCATTCTAGGTTTTTCATCATCTTGTCTTTGAAATCCGAAACGATGTCCATCTTGGGGCTAAGTGATAACCATTGATGCCCATTCACATTGATCACTATGGCTAAGCTATGCATAGCCTCTGCAAAATACACATTAGCCATAATAATCTTCATTTGTTGTTAATCACCGAAACCAATAGGGCCATGATTCTTCACTCTCAGAAGAAGAAATTTTCTCAGTCCAAGAAGGAAGAGAGATCGGGAGAGAAGACAGATCGAAAGACACAAGAGGATTTGGCTGAGATGCATAAAACCACTTCTCTGCCCAATCTCGAACAAAATTAGAAAGGGATAAGGAAGGAAAAGCCTCTTTGAGGCCCTATCGTGATTGAATCAGACAACAACAGTAGCAAGGGATCTTCGATTTGTCAGTTAGGCGAACGCGGAAGTAATGACGGAAAAGCAACAAGAGGGGAGGGATACCTAGAAAAACCTCACAAAGATGTGCAAAGCAGGAGAGAAAGAGCACCGCATTAGGAACAAGGTGGTGAAATTGAATGCCATAGAATTCAAAGAACTGACATAAAAATCGAACGGGGGAAAATAGAGTCCAGATCTGACAAAAGAAACAAAAAGAACAGATTGATTAGGAGCCGGATTCGGAGATAATGGATCACTAGGTAGCTCATAACCAAAAGAAGCTTGACCTTGAATCAAGCCATGTGAAACCAAAAGATCAAGATCGGCCTCCTATGCAGAGGATTTGGGAAACCCTTTGCCTTTCATCTCGGTTAATCTAGATTTATCGGAACAAGGGTGAAAGGAAGACTAATCCAAAAGAGACAGCAGAAAACCTCTATTTTGGTAAAGAGAAAATCAAGGTAACAGGAGGTTAGTATTTATAAAGAAGAACAAAAGATCCAGTTCCCTTAAAATAACCGTTACCGCAATGAACGGTAATCGCAACGGGAAAGAGGCGAAATGGCTACCAAAACCGTCACCCCCTAAAACGGGCGTCAGAAAAGGAAAGACAACAGTCAAAATAAGCCAGCAGCAGACGAGTGCCCTAAACAATTACACCTAGCAGGAAACACCGTGATAGAAGAACAGCCATTCAGAACACAAACAACCCGATCCAACAAAAGGTCATCGCCATGCAGGAGGGAACAACTCGGAAGCACTTGATTTCAGATGAGAGGAAGCGCTTCCTTATCGCCAAGAGCAGTAGAACCAAGAAGTCATCCAAGACAAGCAGCATAAATTGTAGCAAATCCAGAACAACCCGGAGAAACGCAAACAAATGACTGAAGGGCCCAAGATAGCACACACCAATACCATCACAAGGCCTACACCATTTGCTTCGGTTTCCTCCTTAATCTGCTGCTATCCCAAAACTAGCATGCAACTAGTCTCTATCACAAGACTTACACCATTCACCGGATTACAACAAGGAAAGGAAAAAAGATGCCCGGGGGCTCGTCGACCTCGCAAACTACAATGTCCATGACAGAAACATAACAAAAAATAAGGAACTTTCAAAAAGAAAAGAGAAGATGTGTGACAAGGGAACCAGACTTCACCTATTTATAGAAGAACAGCGGGTGTACATGCACCAAGTCCATGAAAGGAGGAACAAAACATAGGGAAAGCAGTAAAGGCAAAAGATTCCACAAGGACTGCATTGATGAGGTACAAACGGCTACAATAAAAACAGTACATCAGTCCAACATACAGAATATCCAAAGGAATATCCCAAGGGCAATCATACAGCTCGTAATATCTTGCAAACAAACCGCCGAAAACAACTCAGCTACAAAACTTACAGACACAAAAGGTCCGAAGACTACATATACAAAACCAAAAAGAAGCCTCACCTATAGAGAAAGACCACAAGTGACAGAATATAAGGGCTAAAACCTAGGATACATCAGGTCTACCACCAAAAGAAGACCCATCACCACAACCCAAAACTTCTTCAAAGCCTGAAGAAAGTCCTAGTTCGCAGGCAGAAAGCCACCCCCAACAAATGAGATTGGACAGCTCCAACTCTAGTCCTTCCAGCAGGAGTTTGGTGCAAGCATGGACGGCCAACCAGATGGAGCGTACAACTTCAACTAACTCGGGAGTGGCAACGGTGATAGCCCGGATTTCAGTAAACAGATAGAGAAAGCATGGAAGCAAAATTTCAAGACTTCTTTTACCTGTCATACAAAACTTCCCAGGACAATCTCAACGAGGAGTTAGTCTACCTCTAACTCCTTTAAAAAGAATTCTTCTACCCACTTAACTACCAGAAGACAAACATAAGCCCGGGGGCTACTCAGTTTCACTCAACAGCACAGCCATCAAAGAAGAGAAATAGAACTCTCAAGCTCAACCGCCAGTGCAATACATAATCAAGCACCTCAGAATTTATAGCAAGAAAAGACCACCAGAATCCAAAAGTCACGAGAAAGGGAAGCAAGAAAATGGCAAAAGTACAAAAGCTGACCAAAGCAAACAGTGAAAGCAAGATTCTGCACACCCGTGAAAACACAGTACCCACTCGTGAATAAAAGCTGACAAGAGCAAGTATTTCAGACCTTTCTGCATGGTTCTTTAGATCCCAAAAGAACTCAAAGAAGGCTTGGGGGCTGGAAATACCTACCCTATAAAACTTTTTCAGATCATCCGGATACTTGTGCCAAGTAACCAGAGGCTCGGGGCCTACACTCAGTGAGTGCACTTTTTGTCCGAAAACAAAAAGTGCAGAAAGACCGCAAGACGAAGACAGAGAAGATCATCCCATGATTTTACTTCAAAAAGAACTCGGCTTACTCTCAAACAACCCGACACTTTGAAGAAAAATCATGAGATGCTCGAGGGCTTGTCGATGGGATATCCTATAGGGTACCGATTGACCGGTCTGCCGGAGCTTTGGGCCTCAGTCACACAGCCCATGAAGGAAGGCAAGCGCGCAAACCAGGATACTACTCGGATACAACAACAAGACCGAAGCGTATCTTAGGACTCTAAGTTTGTAACCGAGTAGGATTAGAAGCAACCCTCGGCTAGTCCCTGGACTATAAAGGGCTAGTGAGGGTACCACCAAAAAGATCTGAACATACTACGTAACACCCGATACGCAGAGCGACACCCAACATCTTGTATTACGAGATCACAACAATAACAAGCAACCTAACTGGACGTAGGGCTATTACTCGACTGTATCGAGGGCCTGAACCAGTATAAATCGTGTGTCCCTACGTGTCCAACCACCAAGGTTTCACTATTCGCCGAGGCACAAACAACTGTCTCGGGTAACCCCATAGCAGGCTGTCGGTGGTAAAACATCGATAGCGTGCTTGATTATAGATGTTGTCTCTTCTAGCTATGAAGTAGATCAATGAGATTGGTTTGATCCCAATCGCAAGGTCGTTGCCCTCCTTTATATAGACAAACGGGGTATGGTTATAATGAGGGCGATCGACTTAACAAAATGGATTCCTAATTTGTTGCACAAAATGTTAGTCGCTCTGTTTGACCCTCGTGGGCCTCCTTGCCTGGTCCTTTGGCTTGATAGCTTGGTCATAGTTGAATATGCGGGTGGTGTGGTTACCTGGGACCATATATCCAATAATACCGACATACTAGGAAAAACGTCTTAAAACCTAGTAGAAAAATAAGTAGAAAACCCATCATACACTATTACCAATGTTATTAGACCCTTTGAGAGAAACCCAAAGTCTTAGTCTAAAACACCTTGACCATAGGGTCAATATGCTTTAAATATCATCTTCTAAAAAATCCTGGTGCAGAAAAATAGATGATATAGCATATGACCTAGCATATAGCTTTGAGTTGACATTGCCTCATCAAAAACTTTATATAAGAAACCATAAATGGAAAACTCACACAAAAAAAGATTACAATGTATCTTATACCCCAATATCATCCGCCAAAACCACCTATGGAAAAAATGGATGGTATGGTATAATCTTGTGTTTATATTGTCTCATTAAAATTATATGAGAAACCACAAGGGAAAACTCATACAAAGAAAAGAGTACAATATGATGTTTGTAACAAAGTTATTAATCAAAGAGACTCTCCTCTGTACACTTGCAAATCTCGAAGTCAATTCATACCAATGCTCTTACACACATAATAATGTTGAGTATGGTAAACTCTTTGAATATCTCTACAATATTATCACAATACTTACTTTGCAAATGTTCATATACCCATATTACCTATGGAACAAAGCCATCTTACTCCAAAAATATTATAGTAAGTATAACTTGTCTCCATCTACACAACACAAGTTGCATTACCTTTATAGATAATGACCATTGATTCAATAGAATCATCACCACATAACTTTAGTATTTGATATATCATTCTGTGAACCTATACATTTTCATGTGAAGTCTTGTAAAATACAATATCAGAATGATTGGTGGAGTGACCATTAGTGTCTTTTAAATAGCTTCCACAATATGGTCTTTCCACATGTACATTGTTGGCATTTCTAACGGCATTACTAGAGTGAGAGGTCCCGAGCAACGACACAAGAAATGAGGGTCACATCTACTAGCATCACTTAAGTTAAGTTGTTATCCCTAACATGACACTAGGGACATGGAAGTATTATACTTATAACACTTACTCCAAAGATATATAAATAAAGGTTATCTGCAAGCGTACAGATAAAATACACCTATTGTAGCATTTTACCGCTGGGAAGGATCTAGGAGGTAGGATAATGAGAAGCTAATGCTTTTACACATGCACACACATGATATGAGTTTCACTAGATTATTACCCAAAACAGGGAATCAATCTAATAATATATATATGATAAATGATAAATATAGATAAACATGTATCCAGGATTATCTCAAGAGCATTTCCACATATAGCACTAGCATTGACAAGAATAGAAGATTAAAGACTACTCCTATGTATTCTATTTATAAGTTATAACCTACTCTAATTAGTGCAATACATCTAGCAATCATAGATAAAGTATATTCATGTGTGTAATCAAGCCCGGCTGAGAATCGAGCACAACCGTGACCCGAGACTTTAGCAGTCATGCACAGTCCTAAATTTGGGAAGTGGGCTACAGAGGACTCAACAGGAATATGACACCCACAATCTACCTCATGGCCAGAAAATAGGGGACATTTGCAGATAAACAATGTCTAAGTGCCATGCTTACACTATAATTATCACCCACCCAGTGATCTAATGAATGAGCGCTATACGAACATGAGTAATGACATTCATATAATCTATCTATGCTAGATATATAATCAAAGTATATGATAAACATTATAACTAAAAATGTTATAAACAAATTAACATGCAGTCATATCTAGAGCAATAAGATTCAACTAGAACTGGAACAATAAGAACTAGAATAAGAACTAGAAAAAGATGAACAAGGATAAACAATGATGAACTAGATGAATAATAGTGTATTACAACAAAGGATTACAAGGGTTTACTGAGTCTCCTCATGACTAATCCGAAATCCAAGCTATGCTTGCCGCCTCTAATTCTATTCTAATCTAGTTATGCCCTATAAGGTGGAGCTCTGAGGTTATCCTTTCAAGGGACACCTCTTGACCTAACTAAGATTGATCTAGAGATTGATTCAATGATATGATGGGATGCCTCTAGGGGGTCTTCCCCTCTATTTAGAGCTCAATGGGATGAACCGCAGCCCTTGGATCAAACTGACCTTGAACAACGGCGTAGATTAGATCTTAATGTCGGTTAGGAGAAGTCGTGACGCGATGGGACTCAACGGACCCGGGGCCAGGCCGGCTGGCCCCACCTAGCGGTGCCTTAGCTCCCGCCGCCTCCTGGTGTCTTCTCACGCCTTATAGAGTCTTCCCATGTCGGTTTCCTTGTCGAATATGTCTTATCTTGATCGGTGGTAGTTGTACCTTGATTCCAACTATTGTTTTCACTGTTTAATCCCTGGAAAGTCACAATTCACCAAAACTATGGAATAATGTCAGTTTAAACCCTATTCTATGTTGGTGATTGCTTTTATACCCATTTTCAAAGTTTATTGATATATATAATATAGTAGTTAATTACTGTCAACATACATTAAGAATTTTGATGACCTAGAATTTGGAGATTTTATAGATAACCAAAATCATTATATCAAACAGATCATGGTTCTTTCAAATGTACACACCAGGATCACATGTGCTATTAAGATTTCAAAAGTTATTTTTCACTTTAATCCACCAACATTTGGTAGGAGTATTGCTGCTACTAGACAACAAGTCATTGCAAAATTATCTCCGACCTAGAACTTTGCAAGATATATTAGTGCATCAATAGCACGGAGATAATGAACCACATATTCCATTATCTCATCTCAATCACTATCGCATAAAAGAATCTTCCTCTTTCTAGATGTGGAACAACCATCATGTCACGGGGTCATAACCATGCCTACATTGTTGTTCGTTGGGTCACTGAGTGGGTGTATCTGGTGGCTTCAATGGATACAAGAACACAAAAGAACACCAATTAGACATAGGGATTTGATCTAGTTTAGGCTATCAAGGCCCTACATCAAGCAACCAATGATCATTATATTCAAGAGCACCCAAATTTGGGAGAAGGTTACAACAAGAGTGTAAGAGATTTTGTAGGGGATCACTCGGTGCTTATCCTAGCCTTGTTGGCCCATCAAAGCGGAATAACACAATGGAGTGGAGGAGTTCCTAGTTCTCCTCTTGGAGTGGATATTCTCTTGATGTAGAGCTCTAAGCTAACATGACGACTCTTTTCGATTGGGAAGATCCCTGAATCATCTTTTGTTCGCCCTATACCCTCTAGGTTCTAATCTTTCCACTTATATATTGAGGTAGGTTGAGTACAAGGAGATTTGGGGAGTTCAGTATATAGTCTACTTGTGTCATAGTCTACAAGGGAGCTATTGCTATGTGGATCGACCTTGGTGTTGTCTTGGAGTCAAAGAATCCCTAGGCGTCACCCGGATGCTCTGCTCTAATGTTCTAATCGTTAGACTCTATCAGCTTGGACTGGCTTCGACTAGGTGCACCTTCTAGAGGCTTCTTGATGGTGAAGGCAAGCGGCTCATGAGGTTGACGAGTGGGCCCGTGAGCCCCTAAAGCTATTAGAGGGGATCTTGTCCCCTTATTCCACACTCCTTGCATGACCTTATCGTAGGAGCGAGAACACTATGCTCGTTGGGCAGCACTAAGGAGCCCCTCAAGCCTTGATGGCTTAAGGAGTTCCCTATGCCTCTAAGTGCTTGGAGTGATGCCCTTTAGCCTAGCCCTTAGGTTAGGTGCAAGGTGGAGCTAAGGATCAGGTTGGAGCTTCTTTGATCGAGGGCTTGGGGCTCAAGTGAGGCTCTAATCCACAAGTAGAGGTAGAGGGCATGCTTGTGCTCTGGCCCCGGTCCTTTGGCAGGAAGATTCGCACAAGTGCACTTGAGGGGTGTAGCTCGTGAGCCCCTGGGTGATCCTGCAGAAATCGGTCGGGGGGTCCTTCGATCAAGAACCTTTGGTCTGGACTTACTATATTATGATCTCTTTGGGAGCCTTTGAGCCCTTTGTCACCTCATAGGATGAGTCTATCATGGCGACGAGGGGCTAAACCCGATCTTTCGAAGTTAGGGCCAGCTGCGACAGGGACAACTTCTACTATTAACTATTAGGTGACATGGTGCATATTTCAAATGATTTCTTATGGTATCGCAATATTTAAGAACATACTCCATGACCTAAAATAGTTATTTTAAGAGTGCAAAAAAGAGGGTCAATAAAAGATACAATAAAATCAAGATTTTTAACTTAACTATATAATATTTATTTTTACGAGATTACTCCATTAAAAACTCAGTCTATGTCTTGTTGCCATAAATTGTGTTTACTATTCTGAGTTTTATTTTATATCATACAATGGTAGATACTCATCTTACTTTTACTTACTATACAAAGTTATCTATCTAACTTGTGATTTCTATGTTACCTAACTTATTTGATTAATTTATAGTTCAGAGTTATGTATCTAACATTCCTTTTCATATGTATGCTACTTAACTTATTTGATTAACTTAATGTTCTGAGTTTTATTTTATATCACACTATGTTAGATATTAATATTATTACTTTTTCTATTTACTTTATGTTTTTTCTTTGTTGTGAACTTTGTTGTTTATTTGTTACTTTAAATATTAAATAGTTTGTAGATTTTCAGTTGAAGTTAGAGATATCGTCAATGTCATAGATATAGAGATGTTAAGATTATTATAGTTGCAGAAGTTATGAAAGTCATTATTTATCTCGTTTTACAAAGTTGCATGATATTATGATTTTGTTGTGTAGTATAGGTTGTAAAAGTTACTTTTATTTTCTCCCACACCATTTTTTAAACCCTTTTTTATTTTCCGAATGGTTAGTTTTGAAAAGAAAAAAAAAGCTAATAACACATAAAGCGAATGTTATTCTCCTAGTTCTCAAAATGTAAATTTGGTGCAAAAAGAAAATATAATATTGTATAACCTAGCAATGTTCAGTTATTCCTCCAAGTTATGCTATCTCACCTGGATATATAAGTTATGCGTGTGCGGTTCTTGAAAAGAATTGCAAGCTCGTGAGAATGACCGTGCAAAATGGAGATTGGCTGGGCGCTCACTCAAAAAGAAAAAGAAACTTGCGCGCTGGCCAAAAATGAAGGAGAAAACACGGACGTCCACCTTCCTAAAAGGAAACATGTGGTAATTATTGTTTTCCTGAAAAGGAAAATCGGCCTGTCAGAAAACCCTTCGCTGGATTCGACTGCAGTGATCGTTCGCGAAATAGTGTGGCCGAACACTACGCTTCGAAGAGAACACTACGATTCGAAGAGATGTACACAACTAATTCATTACATCTAGGACCCTTAAGCTCAGCTCTCTCAAAAGAGAGGATAAACAGATTCAAAAAAAAAAAGAGAGGATAAACAAAAGACAAGGTTCAAATAAAAGGAAACCAAGACTAAGCTTCAATTCTATTCTGGAACTTCCATCCAGACTTCGCAATGACTTCCATAATGATTGTTTCCAAGATCTTTCAACCACTGTTCATGTTCGATCGTTCGTCTTTCTTTGTGTAGCAACGACCATAGTTGGATCCAATAGGTCCTACGGAAACTACATACAAAAAGGTGTTTGGTTTTGCCTTATTGAATACCACATCAATCTTAGCAACCATACATATATATACATCCCAACTAATTAATAGCAGCCGTTTCAAATAAAAGTTGATTTTTAGACTTAGGCCAAAAACTTAAAAGCTAAGAGCATCTCCAAGAGTTTTCTAAATCTCTTCCTAATCTTTGGTTTTTAGCCCGATGAGAAAAAACCACACTCCAACAACTCATAATTCATCCTTCTAATCTTTTAAAACTTAGGAAAAGTACTCATAATTCCTCTCCATTTTAATTGTAATTCATTGTACAGATAATTTGTTGTGTACAATGAATTGCGATCAGTGGCAGATCCAAGGGGCTGGGGGCTGCAGCCCCAGAGCTTAATGTTGCCTCTCTAAATTACTGTATAATTAGCCTCAAATTACCATTAATCTCTCAAATTACCATTAATCTCTCAAATTACCATTAATCTATAACTCTATCCCTAAAATCTTCACTATTTAGTGCCCCCGCGCCCGATGTCCATCCCGGATCCGCCAATGATTGCAATTTAAATGGATTGCACAGCCCAGTTTGGATATGCTCTTGTTTGCTACGCGATTCCTCTTATCTATGAGCAAGCAAAGCAACAACGTACCCGACACCGTACCGACGTGAAGACAAGACAAATTCATTTGTCCTTTGTGTCGGTTTGGCTAGCTATCTAGCTCCACCGCTGCACGGCAGCAATGGCCGAAACAGATTCCACCAGCAGCACCAATTGCTCGCTGCTCGATCTCGCTCGTTACGCCGTCGTCAGCTTGGTGGCGTTGGGCGCCATCGCGGTTGTGGTGAGGACCCTGCCGGTGGTGCTCCACCGCACGCAGGTCAAGTTCGTGGTCATCGACGGCTTCGTGGGGGTGGACAGATTCCCAGTGCTGCCGCCGCCGTCCAACCTCAGCGTCTGGTTCAGTTACATGTTGTACAACCCCACCGCATTCGACATCACGTACAGGAACATCACGGTGCACCTCGTCGACGTCTCGTCGGCGCCGCCGGTTGACGTCTTCCGCTTCGACGTCGAGTACCGGATCCTCCTCCAGTCGCTGGAGTCGGTGACCTTGTTCGACGTGGAGACCGCCGTGCCTTCTAAGGACATCAATGACAGCTACGTGTCCTTGTTCTACGACGGCCGAAATGTGGATGTGGCGATGCGGGTGGAGGCCCGGCTCACCATGTCGCCGCAGTCGCTGGAGAAGAGCAACACGACGGAATCCGTCAAGTACTACTGCTGGCCGGTGTCCATGGGCTTCTACTCCACCTCCAACGACGACGTCTCTTGCTTTCAAGATACCCGTCGTCCCTGAGGCCGGATATGAGATTTACTAGATTTGTTTATGCTCATTCTTTATTTATTACTAGCAAATATGTCCGGGTATTTGCTCCGATACTCCTTTCCCAAAAATATGCACGCATCTACAAGCAACCAATTAAGATAATTATCATTTTATTAATTATTTTCTATTTGAGCGACGCTTGGACCCAGCCGGTCCCCTAACCCCAAAACCACAGTCACCGTCATGGTGTCATCCATTCATTTCTGACGCGTGCTGCTCCGCCATTTATTTCTCGAGGAAGGAGATCGACGGCGCCGCTGCGTCGACGTTTCGGAGGACCGGAACCTAGCCGGGCATGTAGGTTCGGCGGTGCCGCTATTGCCGTTGACGAAGAAAAAAACCCTGTGAGTCGTTGCGCCACCGGCCGGGGAGGCGGGCACACGCCAGGGACAGCGGCGGCGCGTCACAGAGTGCGGCCAGCTTCAGCGCGTCCACCGCGCACTCCACGGTTAGGCGCGTCACCACCACGGCCTCCGTGCACCGCTTCAGCCACGGGACACGGGACATGGTACACATGCGCCTGCCGCTCAAGGGCAGCGTCAATGCATTCGGTGAACTTTGTATACCCTTGTCCTACATCCGCAGGCTCAGCACAATGCGCAGGCCGTCACGATGGACGGCGGGAAGGTCAACCCCATCGAAGCGTTCAAGTTCGCCGGCATCGAGGGCAGCTTCTTAAAGCTCAACCCAAGGAGGGCCTCGCCATATCGTGAATGCATATGGAGGGCGGCTTCTTCAAGAGCAACCCCAAGGAGGGCCTCACCATCGGGACCGGCATGTCCGTGGGCTCTGCGCTCGCTGCCATGGTGTGCTTCGACGCCAACAGGCTCGTCCTCCTGTCCGTGGTCAAGTCCGCCGTATTGGAATGGCTAACGCCGTCACGATGACCCTGGTTTTGGGGTTAGGACTAGACTCAGGGCTGGGATGGATGAGCTGGGTTCAAGCGTGGCCCATATAGAAAATAATTAAACAGAAAACTTGATTACCTTAATTGGCTGCTTTGAGATGAGTGCATATTTTGAGGGAAGGAGTACCGGAGCAAATGTCATATGTCCGTGCGTTGCAACGGGAGAGAAAAAACTATCAATGTTCATGTAAAATGAGTATATGAGTGTTATATATCTTTTTATTTTTTACTCTTTCTAAGTAGAACGGAGTTTTGCATACATTCGGTTTCACTGTAGGCAACAACCATTGTTCTTTGGTGAGTCCAAACTGTATGCGTCGTGTAACAAACTCTAATTTCTTCTTAACTAGTGGAGGGCCCGCGCCATCGCGGGCATACGGAGGCAAACTGTAAATTTAATAGGACATGTACATGTACTTTTATGGTACATGTCGAATGTGCAATCCAGGCATGAAACTGAGCTAATCCATGGATTTAGACATTTAGTATATCACAAATTGAAGACTTAGGAAAAAAAAAGTATTGGATCCTTTACTCATCCTTGAGTATATAGTGACAAAGTATTATAATGAACAAAAGCGGACTGATCTACATAGCAGAATTTCTATGGCGGTAGATAGAACTAATCTGTATAGAAGAATCATACATATTGTCTGAGAAATCACATTGGGTCCTTAATCCCCATATATTCAGTATACCTGTTGAGTTGATCCAGCTCAAATATAAAGAAGGAAAAAACACAAAGATTAGAACAAAGCAAATAGTGTTTTCTCCAGTTAAATCATGAAAGCAAGTATTTTAATGGACTTCGTACATTATCTCCTTTGACATGCTAATCCATAAATCATGAAAGCAATAAAACCCCAGTTAAATGCATAGCATCGAGAAGACATAGTGAAACTATAATGGACCCTGTCAGCTACCTAAACATTTAGAGCAATGACAAAAGAAGATCGTGAGCTAAATAGCCTATAACAAAATCCAATTTAAGATAATGTACGAAGTCATGCAGTGTTGGATCTAAACACTGCCATATGGGAAAAAAAGGAAATGTAGAACGTTACATAATGGTAGGGCGAGCCATTCAATTACCAATAGTCTGCTGCAGCTCCCTGCTCCAGGTATAATTCTTTCTAATTTTCCTTTTTATCAGTCCATCCTTTTTTATGTGAGGCAATTTAAAAAAAGTGGGACCACATATTGATTTAAACAAAGTGTTTCCATCTACAATCAAACTGTCTAGATCATTA
Source organism: Microstegium vimineum (assembly GCA_022036555.1). Classification (NCBI taxonomy): domain Eukaryota; kingdom Viridiplantae; phylum Streptophyta; class Magnoliopsida; order Poales; family Poaceae; genus Microstegium; species Microstegium vimineum. Next base: position 31,991,390 of record CM039130.1, read on the forward strand.
CATTACAATGACCATTTTTTTAGATCTCCAAAGATTAATTTCATCCTATCTTATTTTGATTTTCCAACATTGAAACCCTATTTTTAGGGAAACATACATAATTGGGTACATATATTAGGCCAGTTATAGCATCACTGATATGGAATTCTTAGAGCAACTCCAACAGAAGAGCTATTTGTGTTATAAAAGCCAAATTTACATAATTTGACAAAAATTAGAGGTCCAACAGCTATTCTATTTGCTTTTCTAAAATACCAAACAGGGTATTCCGTGCTTCTCGCTGGGTAAAGAAAGCAAGCTGCAGCCGCTCCCTATCTGCCTCCGCGTGCGTCTCTTCCGGCTGCTCTTGTCCTTCCGGCATGAACGGACGGTGGATCTTGTTTAGACGCAACAGTAAATGGCAAATTTAGATCGGCTGTTGGAATGGTCTAGCGTTTTAGAGAGATTTCTATTTTGGAAAATTGCTAAATCATAAATTTGGTTATCTATTTTTACCTCTTCTCTTGGAGTTGCTCTTACACAGTTTTCATCATTCTGAGTAGGCATCTTTCCCAAGCACATGACTGAGAAGTCAAAACACTTCCGAAAATAATCTCAATTATTATATTTATTATAGCAATTCCAAATATAATTATTATTTTTTGAAGGTAAATCACACAAAGAAGCTGTTTCATGACAGAGGTCACGTATAGAAAATTTTCATTCATTCAAAAAACATACTGCATTTCACTATTATTAATATGTTATTAAAATGGTTCATGGTTGCAATCCAATTCTACCTGATGCAGCCTGTCCAATTGTAATACCTTGACGCTGAAAAGAAATGGAATTTGTTCCTTACATTTCTCTCATGCTTATCCCTGATGAGCAACTCCACATAAAAAGACCAGGAAAAAAATCTAGCATAAAATAGAATAGAGCTAATAGGAAGAGACATAGAAGGGATACCTGAAGAAAACATTTGTTTATAATCTTGGACTGATTATGAGGTGCCTTGGAAAACATAGGAATAATTTGCTCGAGTTGTTGGCAAGCTGAAAAGAACAGAAAACACAACATTGAGAAGTGGAACATATACGTAAAATTTGGCTGCTCTCTTCACATGGCAATGTCCACAATAGTGTGTATAGTGTATGCATCCCCAAATAAGCACAATAGATATTTAGCATTCAGCAATATAAGTTGAGCACATGACCGAATATAAAATCTTTGAAGACACTACAAGAACTTCTCATATCTAAAGTTGGGTTACCCTAGCAGCAAGACATTTCTTGCCTTTAGACTATTAATAGACTAATCAATAGTAGTGTATAAAAAATTACTGGACATATAGCAAGCATTCCCAGATGGAAAAATAACATATACCTAACAAGAGAGTGAGTGACACAGTACCCAAATTAAACTGATGATGTATTATGTTGGGGTAGTTTTGTTGCGAAAGAATTTAGAGCAGTTGGATGGCCTAGCTCACATAATCATAAAGTGTAAAACAGAAAAGGTCACTTGCCTGTCATACTTGGTAGCAGGAATGGCTTTGAAATGCATCGCACTTGACATCAGCATGGTTTTATAAACCATTAGTATTATAGGAGCACAAAGTAGGTGATGAATAAACATTACTGACCAACATTTTGGAAGACCCAAAATCATGTATCTTCTGGGTGTGAGCTAGATGTTTGGGCTACCAAAAAATAGGTAAGTAAATATCGTTCAACTGAACTCTTATGGCAATTGATAAAATGATGATCCATCCTTCTGACATAAGCAATATTTAAAGGAAGCATCATTATGGCATTATGTCTAGAGAAGGAACATAGGAAAAATATGATACAAAAATTCCCCACTGAAATACGATACACATCCTCAGCTTCAGCTCCCGGTCGTAATTGTCAAAGAGAGACTGCAACACAAGGAGCAGAGTGTGCAACACAATTTTGAACTATCAAAGAGAGTGGTTAAATGCACAACTTGTTAAGGTTTGTTTTAGGAAGAGGACAACACTGTGGTAGGTATAGAGAAGAAATTGAAGTAGTATGAGCTCAGGAAACAAAGAAACTTTAGAGCACAGGTAGGTTACCTGAAGAGCAGACCAACAGAGATTCCAATAGCATTACTGAACTTTGCAAAAGTTTCAACTTGTAACCTGCATAATTCATTAATGATGCTCACTTCGGGACTTGAGGTAGTATAATTCAAACCTGAATGATTAATCTATATAGGGAATGCTTACTTTAGGAAACGAGGCAACATGTCCATAGGTTGAGAGAGCACTATTTTTTATATAGGTAGGGAAAAAAATGTAAGAATGACTTCAGTTCTTGGTGAAATAAGCAGGAATTTTAACATATACAAACATACCTATTGGATTTAGCCTAGACTGTATGGAAAGAAACATTGCAGGAAAAGGTTGTTGTAAGGGCATGGCAATAAAGAAACAAGAAAAATTTTAGGAAGGAAAGAGAGAGGAGCCTCAGGATACAACAAAATGGTGAGTTTGTTCTAAGGGTAGGATAAAAAAAAGAATCTAGGAAATAGAAGTACCTTCAGGAAAAAAAAAATCCAAGTTTGTGGCACATACAGAAAACGATGAAGGTAGATAATCCAAATTCACAAAATAATCCAATTTGCTAACAACATACCTCAACTAAATACATGGTACATCTAAATAGGCAATCTACCATTGAGTCATCGCATCATGGGTTGACTATTTTGCAAAAAAGATCAGAAAGTACCACAGTATAAGATGGTTGATACATTATTATACCCTGCATCCGTTCTACAGAGCTGCACAAATGCAATGCTCTCTTTTGAACTTCAGTGTTCCAATCATCAAAACGAAGACAAGGCACTGTTGTTTTCTTGTAAGCACCCTGGATGGTGAATTATATCAGTCATGAAAACAAAGATAAAGCACTGCATGCATGCAGTAGTAGAAGACATCATTCAGTGTTAAATGGAAGGCATTATCTCCTCAGCCTTGTGTGAAATATTATGCAAATGTACATCAAAATTTGTACAGGCACGCAGGCGGGTAGCAAGCCACATTTGTAATCCAAAAAGATGCAACCTCCTAGACAGGTAGAAGCCTACATGGATTTATGACTACGGTGGTACATGGTCTAAAATGTTTTAAACCACTGTAAATATAAATTGCCGGTACAAACACTATAACTATACGATTTACCCAAAATAATACAATTAATGTAAAGAAGACATACAGACAACATAGTCTAGCTTTAGTGTACACCTGAAAGACTATATCATGCTTCAGTTTACCATTCAAATAATCTGATGCTGTATAAAAACATTTAATAAACGTAATAAACTAATCTAGAGTTGCACTATAAATCCTCTAATAATCCACTGCCCTAAAAGTCTAGAATCTAAATTAGTTTGGCATACCCTGTTGCCTGTGCACTTTTTCTTTCGACGCTGATCGGCAAACAATGACCACCAGCTCCCAGCAATGCCTTCTGCTTCTTGGGTCACTGCAAAAAAGAGCTATGATTAGCGGAGAAGCGCAGCAACAAGCAACAGCCTATTCTCTGATTGCTGGCTCATTGGCATATTGTAAAATAATTAAATAATAGCAGCTGGGGATGGCAGGCCGCTGGCCGCTGCCGAGCGCTCTGGTGCTCGCAGAAGTCGTAATAGCGCCGATGGCCGTGCTGACTGTTGTTGTCTTCGTGGTACCCCTCTTGACCCGCAAGACGAGCTATCCAGCTCGAATTCCCCCAAATTCGAAGAGGCCGATACAAAGGGGACGGAGGTGAGGAAGGTTACAGGAAAAAGATTCAACTCAAAATTCCCCAAAACCAGACAGAGGACGAAAGTCCACAGGCATAACGTGTGACTTACTGAGTGGTGGTACTGTGCAAACCCTAGCCATGGCCTAGGGTTCCTTGCGAATAGGAGCACAAGCGAGCGAGGAGCAGGCCTGGCCCGGGGGGGGGGGGGTGGGGGGGTTCGAGCTGTGGTGCTGCACTGGGCCCTGAGGCCAGGGGGCCCATCCTCAAATATTTACGTATCTATAGTATTGAGCCCAATAAAAAAAAACTTTGTTCTAGCGTACATTGGTAGGACTCTGCGTGGATTCGGCTGCCTTGCGTCACGACTCGACTGGCGCGTGCCCTTCCGCCACGCGGCAGCGACTCAGTTCCAGTGCGCGTGAGTGCCGAGTGGACGATCAATCATCCGACTCCTTTATGATCTTCGCAATTTCGTGACTATATAGTGTGCGAGCGCGCCTGTTCGACTGTATAGACGTAATAAACGGGTACTAATCAATATTTGCTCTTATCCTCAATTTTTATTCTTTACTTCTTTAATTTGTGACCTAAAAATAACATGATTTCTAAGAGAGCCGGTATACAAGTTTACTCTGTCAGATAAGTCAATGTATGCTATAGAGATTTTTGAGTTTGTCACAAGAGCAGATTGTTATCCAAATATTTTCATTGCTTATCAGATATTATTCACTATGCCTATGCCACTAAGGCCTCAGATAAAAGAACATTTCAAAGTTGAATGAAATTATTGAAGAATTATTTAGTTTGACAACTTTATACATCGAGAAGAAATTATTAGATGAAATTGATATAGAGGTCATAATAAATAACTTCACAATAGTAAATGCTAGAAGAATTTTTTAAGGTAATATGTTTTATATATTACACATATTAGAAACGATATTATATTATAAGAGTTGTATTAAAGGGGTCATCGCTATAGCTTCGCTCCGGGCCTATAATTTGACAGGACCGGGCCTGACGAGGAGGAAGCCATGTCAAGGGCACCGCACCTACGACGCACTGCGGGGCTCCTCGCACCGCACCATGGCCGGAGACGCCGCCGGCGGGGGCGGCGTGCGGCGCTGCACGGGGGCGCCGTCGCGCCGCCAGCGCCCCGCGCAACGAGGCAGCGGCGCTGATCCAGCCGGCAGGGCATCCGTCGAGAGAGAGGGTGAGGGAGGGGAGAGGGAGGAAGGGAAGGTGGGGGCGGGGGCGGGTGCGCGGGAACGAGTGGAGGCGGCGTGCCGTGGGAGGAGAGGGTCGAGGGTCGGGACGAGGAGGGATTGGGGAAGAAGCTGGATAGAGAATCAGAAGAGGCCGAGTATATATTCGTTTAGGTGGATTCCGATGATGAGCTGAAAAAGGAGCTGAGAAGTTGTGGAAAGGCACTTAAGGTAAATAGAAGTAGAAGAATTTATTTCTAATGAGATCCAATCCAAGAAATCTGGACCATCAGATGGAGGATCCAACGGACATGAAGAATTACGGTGACGTGGCCACCTTGATTTTTGAAGAAGTCACTAGCAAATCTAGAGAAGAAAATGAAACACAGGCTGTTCTAGAAAAAAAAATACTCTTTCTAAAAAATTTAAAAGTTGTGTTTTATTTTCTAAATGACCTTGACATTCAAAAATAAATACTAAATACAGGACCATATTTGTTTAAATCGTTGAACATTCTCTGATATATTGCCTGATAAATAGTTCTCACCACTAAATTATGAGTGACCATGTTGTTTGTGTGAGTCATGACATGAACCAACGATCAAGCACAAACCAGATCCAACAAATAATAATCCAAGATTACACAGTTATAGGAAGTCAAAAAAAAACTGGTCTCCAATCTTCGTCTAATATATGCAATACCATAATTTTATAGTTTTATTTATTTGTTTGTTCTACATTATGCAATCTCATACTTTCATAGTTTTATTTATTTGTTTTCCTAAATTTTTGTACTTTTATTTATGAATTAATTATTATTTATCTTGCGAACCTTGAGGTTGTTAAAATATGAAAAGCTGAAGATTTTACAATGATAAATAAAGAAAGATTCATTATTTGTCACTTAATTGTCTATGATGTGATGGTGAGCCGATTGTATCTGAGGCCATAGACCCAAGTATGAATCCTGCTCTAGCGTAATTTTTTTTCACAACACAATGTGCTTGTGGTGCGGCTGGAGTGGGCTGCAAGTAGCGTTAATGGGCCGGGCCGGGTGGGCATGCTTGTGGGTGCGTCTGCATTGGGCTGCGAATTGACAGAGGAGGGAAATATGTGAATGGGCCGGGTGGGCTGTGAATTGGCAGACGAAAAAAAATACCAAACCAAAAAAAAAGGCTAAAATTTTACCTATTTATTATTAGGTATAGATTATGCTCGAGAATACATTAAGCACGCTCTTGTATGCCATCAATTATTCTTAAGCTTTCTGACAAGTATCCTGGACTTTCTATACATTTATATACAAGTGAGAATTGTTGATGGACTTTAGAGTATTCTGACAAGTACCCTGGAATTTCTTTACATTTATAATGAAGTAAAGTCCATCAACAATTCTTAAACTTGTCTAGTTGTGTTATTCTGGTCTCTAGATTCTCAAAATGCTAGTCTAGGTCTATAAACTTGTTCAGATATGTCATTCGGTATAAACTTGTTCAAGTATATATATCATCCAACAGAAAAAACAGGAACCACAACCTAGGTATGGGAGGTGTTGGGCAAGATGGTCGCCAAGTGTGTCGTTGTGTGATGCTGCTTCCCCATCTCATATGCTATCATCGAACTCATCATCCTATCCATTGTGTGCTTACCTGGCAAGCTCAGCTACTATGCCTTAGCCTGCCATAGGCGCAAGAAGGAAACAAAGGAACTCTTCAATAACATGGGCTTTTCCCTGTGTGCCATTAAAAAAGATCGTGGCAGCCCCATGCCACTAAAAAGATAGCTCGGACCTGTGTGTCATGACGTTTATCTCTTTTATCCTCCACACCGTTTCGTCCACCTTCCGTCTAATTTTCACCGTTTACCGGCTTGACATGTGGGTCCCACAACGGAAACGGTCCAAAACGCCCTTTCTTCTCCCCCATGCATCTTTGCTCCCTCCTCTCCCGATCTCTTCTGGCCGCGCGTGAGCACCCCACCCTGCCCCTTGGCCGCGCGTGCCGCCGCGAGCCCCGCCCCACCCCACGGCCGCACGGGCCGTCCACGACGCCGGCGGCGCGGACGCCACCACGAGCGAACCGTCACGAGCACCCCGCCCTGCCCCTTGGCCGCGCTGCTGCGCCCAGCTCTTGCTGCTGCTGCTCTGCGGCGTTGGCGAAGGTGGAGGAGACGGTGGAGGATACCTCGCCGTCTCGCCCCCGACGCTGCTCCCGCTGGACTGCCGCTGCAGTCGCAGCCAGTCCGCGACACCGAGTTGGGGGCTGTTCCTGTGTGGCTGCTGGAACGGAAGCTTTGCGGCAGCAACGGACGCGTCAAACGAGGAAGACCCGTCGTCGTCGGACGCGGCGCGGGAGGGTAGTGCGGCGAGCAACCGTCGTTGCTGGCACTGTTGGGCGAGGGGGACGCGAGTCGACGGTGACCAGGAAGATGCCGCGGTGGCAGTGCACCACGCCCTTGGGCGCCGACGTCGTGCCGGAGGTGTAGTTCAGTATCATCGGCTCCCACTCGCTGCGCGGCCGCACCCACACGAATTCCGGGTCGCCCCCGTCGAGGAGCGCCTCGTATGTCATCGTCCCGGGCGGCGCCGCCGCCGACGCGGGGAAGTCCTTCTCGTGCGGGTCCTCCACGGGGACGACGCGCGGCGGCTGGTGCCCCCGCGGGAGCTGCCTCAGCGCGTCTCGGAGCAGCGGCAGGCTCGCCGGGTCGGCGAAGACGAGCTTGGAGCCGGCGTGGTGGAGCAGGACGGCCACCGTGCGCGCGTCCAGCCGCGTGTTGATGGTGTTGAGCACTGCACCGCCATGGGCCCCCCGAAGTGCATCTCGTACATGGCCAACACGTTCCTCCTCGCCGCCCGCCTCGCCGTCGCGCCCCCACCTCGCCTCGCGCAGAGAGCAAGCAGGGAGGTCGGGGAGGGGCTCGCCGGTCGCGAGAAGGGCCTCGCCGGCCGCGCGCAGGCCGCGCGCAGAGAGCAGGGAGGGCGGGGAGGGGCTCGCCGGCGCGCGCGCAGAGCAGTGAGGGCGGGAGGGCCACAGCGAGCGCCCCGCCCCAGCCCGCGGCCACCGACCGTGAAGTTGGGGGATTGGGGTAGAAGAAGGGCATTTTGGACACTTTCCGCTGTGGGGCACCCATGTCAGGCTAGGAAACGGTGAAAATTAGATGGAAGATGGAGAGAATGACGCGAAGGGCAAAAGAGATAAACGTCATGGCACACGGGTCCGAACCATCTTTTTAGTGGCATGGTGGCTGGCACCATCTTTTTTAATGGCACACAGGGAAAAGCCTCCAATAACATCATCTCCCCGAACGGTTGCTAAAGTGGCTAAAGATGGCAACGGAGACATCATAAACACTTCTGCTAATGGCCACCGAGAGAAGAGGGAAAATGGAGAGATATATGATGTGGGTCGTTGTATATGTTAACATGCTACATCAAATAGGGTGATACACTCAAACAAGTTCGAGGATCTAGACTAACGATTTGCATGTTTACGGGTTAGGATAACGCATCGGAGCAAGTTTGAAAACCTAAACAAATAATTTATGAATGTATGGTTAAATATGATACACCTGAACATGTTTAGAGGTTAGGATAATGCATTCGAACAAGTTTGAGTAATTTATGAATTTAGGGTTTAATATATGCTTCCTATCGCGAGAAGATAAGATGAGATTCCTCTGGCGTCGTTCTGTTGATCTTTTCTTTTATGAGGATTCGTGCATGCATTGGAGCGAGCGCGGATCCAGCCGAGCCCCTGCTTCGTGCATTTTTCTTAGACTACTCACAGCGTAGTGAAATATCGATGTATGAAACTCGTTTTTTTATCTCAGCATCGATGCTTGCCCAATGCAGGAGAAATTTCTGACATCGAAAACTTTGGCATCAAGGAAAGTAGATGCGTTGATGCTTTCTTTGAAAAGGGATAGGTGGTCCCACCTATTAGTGACATGAAGATCTAGCAAGAGTTATGAGGGGAGAAAATAAAGTAATATTTGTGTATCTATTTTGGGGCATCGGCACATTATGGTTTAAATGAAAACGCAGCATAGGCTATGACATTGATGTTTTGGAGCATTAGCACATAGTCTAAGCTAACCATCTATGAAAATATCATGAACTAGCACATGACCAAGTTTCAATGACACAAATGCTCTTGTCTTTATAGCAGGCTCTAGATGCAACCTCTACAAATGCTTTTTTAGAGGCGGTTGAATCTAAAGTCGCCTCTAAAATTGGATTATAGAGGCAGCTGGATCTAGAGCTATCACAAACTGGGTTCCTTATGGTGGAACCTACCCACCCAGGTTTAAATCTCCGATTTGACACGGGTGCTCGCATTTTTCTGGATTTATTATACGATTTAACGGCGCTATTCTTTCAGTGGTAGGTGATGTGGAGGTGCTCATAAGGATAGGATTTTTCTTTTGTCGCAAAAAAAGTAATGTGATAGTTTGCGTAAAAAACTATAGAGAAACATATGAATGCATCAAACAACACTTATATCATTTGATCATTGATTTATTTTAGAAAATATTTTTTACTGATAATTTAAACATCCGCAAGAAATTGACAAATTTTAAAAAATCGAGAAAACCATAGGATTAATTTTGCTTTCTAATGACATCCCAAAATAAAAAAATGGCATGACATCTTATATATGTTGTGTTTTTCCACCATAAACTTTTAAGGCCTTGTTTGGATGTTATCATATTCATCTTAATTCGTATATATGGGATGTATCGAGGTAAAATTTATTTCAAGTTTTACTTTAATTTATTCCAATACATATGTATTGATTGGAATCTAACTATACCCAAACAAGACCTAAATAATCTGCTGATGACCTTTATTTGTAGTATCTAGGTAGCAACTTTAATTTATTCCTTGCTTCATCACCTCTAGAGGCATGCTACTTTATTTGGAAATACACATGCATGCAGCAGATTGCCTTTTACTTTTTCTTTTTCTACGCCATCTCGTGATGCACGACAGACACCTATATTCAATTCTTGTAAGCAGTATATAGGGTGATGACATTATACTTTTTCAGTTTAACGAGTTACATCAGTTATGCCACATTGACGCTCTAGATATTCGCTCATCAACTGCTTTTGTCGCTAAGTGATTCTTTCTTTTAATAATCTCACTCTAACATATGTATATGTATATATATATGTATAAATAATTATTATCACACTAGCTAACGTGTTTATACATATACAGAGAACTGATGAGAGATCTCAGGTGTGGAAACGACAAGAAGATTGATATCGTTGATCCATATATCATTTTTAAGGACCCAAATAGTCCCCACGATATATGGAAACCTTAACAGAGCGAAATCTCCGGAGGTTCTTGATAAAAAAAAAACAAAAGATTTATACTCTTCCCCTACAACTTTGGGTGAGTATTATTATCGTGTGCACATTTTATCTTACTTACTCAATTCAGCATAAAGATATATATGTTGACTCTATAAACAAATACAACTTTCACTAGATATTGATTATCTTCGATCTCTCCAAAAGTCATTTGCTAATCTATGACTCATTGAGAAAACCGTAGAGGGATTACCAAGATATGATAGACATTATCAAGGGATAACTTCGATCTTTGAATATAGATTCATGCTATTTAACTTTGCAATAGTTAATTAATTAACGATCCAATTATTGGGCAGGGTTTAGGTTTGGTTCGTCCAGAAACACCATCTAGATCTAAAAGCGTCACTTCCTGATCCTATCCGACTGGGTGTAAGTTCTTCTAACTCCCCGAATCTTTACCTTAGCATGCTTTAGCACATGCGCGGGATGACGAGAGTAATCGTTTTATATCTTACAGTGGGTTCTATAGTAGCCACAAGGCAACAATTTTGTGTGGATATTATGTTTGCGAGTTCCTCACGGTGTATAACTCCTCTAGAAAACAAAAAGTATGTAACATGTATATGTAATAAATCCATTTTATTTATTTGTTGTTATTAAATAAATCTTATATTTGTTAAGAAAAACTCGAAGCTCGTTAGCTCGTTCGGCTCGTGGTTGGTTCAGCTTGACTCGACTCGAACGGAGCCAAGATTTTAGCTTGTTAGCTATAACAAGTCAACTCGAGCTAGCTCATGAGCCGCTCACGAGCCAAATGAGCCATATTTTTAAAGAAAAAAGTAGCTTGACTTGTATTAATTTTTATATATTAGTATACTATATAGTATATATGTTGGCACATATTAATTTTTTTGTTCAATTTAAGACGATTGGATATTTTACTTTTGTATTATTACTATTATAAAGCTTTAGATAAATGTGAATATTACATTTTGCGATTTTTTTTATGCGTAGCTCGCGAGCTTAACGAGCCAGCTCAAGCTTTTAACGAGCTGAACCGAGCTGACTAACCGAGCCGAGTTAGCTTGTTATCCTAACGAGCCAAAACGAGCCGAGACTAAACAGGGGAGTCGGCTAGTTATCCAGCCTTGCTTAGCGCCGAATAAAGGCACGTCCAAAAGAAAAACAAAAGTGTAAAGTTCGTTAAGAAAAATGTCTGATTCGCTCAAGCAAGCGTCATCTATAGCTGAGACTAAGAACATTCCATATCCACAGGCAACTCGTACTTCACAGCGTCCAACATCCACTCGATCGATCCACATGCTACTTATTATATATGTGCATGATGGGCAGCATGGCTTAAGATTGATAGATCATAGATATACTGCAGTTGGTCAAGAAATTAAATTAATGCAAGCATGGATTCCTACTTCGGCAGCAACATTACATACTGCAGGGCAGGAGTGATGAGCGCCTACATCTACAACATCACCTCCCCATACACCGACAACACGAACCGGGCCAGCATCGTCGGCACCACCGTCGCCATGTTCACGCTCACGGTGCTCTTCTTCAACCTCACCATGTTCCGGCACCTGAGCGCCGCGGTGCGCCTCGTCCGCTGCACCGCGCTCGCGCTCTTCCTCCCCATCATGTCGTACCTCTTCTCGGAGGCCAAGAACGCCGGCGGGGCGGGCACCAACACGGTCGCCGCCGAGATCAGCCCGCCGGAGCTCCCCATGCGCGCGCGGATGATCCTCACGTGGATGCTCCTCGTCGAGCTCCTCCGCAGGAAAGTGGAGTCCATATGGGTGCCCGCCGAAGCCGGCACGGTGACGGCCTACTCGACCATGGCCGTGCACGCGGCGCAGATCGTGTGGCTGGGCAGCCTCGTCTTCTCCAGCATCCAGGACGCCGGCCGGAGGGCGGTGTTCGGCGTCTTCTGGGTCGTCGCCGCTGCCAAGATGGTGCAGAGGTTCGTCATCACCGAGCTCATCCGCCGCTCCTTCGCTGCCGGCCGGAACCCGGAACTCGCAGCTGGTTCTGGAGCGCCGGCGACGACGGGGTGACGACCGCCTCGACAGGACCACCTGCGAGTTCGCGGTGGAGGGCGAGGAGAAGATCAGGAGGAAGACCGGGCGTCTCGGCTACGTCATTGTCACGGCTGACACCAACGTCAGCGGCGTCACCACCGTGGCCACCGTCTGCAGAGAGCTACAAGGGCTCAGGTCTGCCAAGAGGCTCTGCCTCTCCTTCGCGCTCTTCAAGCTTCTTCGCCGCAGATTCGAGGACCCACGGCCGCGAGCCGCGTACGACGAAATGGAGATCGCCGCGTGCAAGGACCTCATCCTCGGAGAGCTAGAGCTAGAAGACGGCGGCGGCGGCGGCCCAGAGGAGGTGTATCGCCTCATCGCCGACGAGGTCACGTTCCTCAGCGAGTACTACTACAGCTCTGCCCCCATCGTCGTCGCGAGCCCCTTCTTCTTTCTCATCAACTACATTCTGTTCCCCATCAGGGTGGGCTGCCTGTGCTTCATGACCGTCGTCGCCTCGGGGTACGGCGACGTGCTGTGGACATTGCGCAGAGTAAGGGAAGACAACTCCGCCGTGCTGACGCTCAGGACGGCCGTGTGCCTCCTGCAGAAGGTCCTGTTCTCGCCGCCGGCGCTGCTGTCCACCATCGACCTTTCCATCACCCTCTTCCTCTTCGCTGCCTTCGTCTATGAGGAGGTGTGCGAGGTCGGGGTCTTCCTCCTCTCCAACTGGTTCGTCGTGTCGCTCGTGTGCACCTTGGCGCGGCAGCGGCGGCAGAACAACGCCGTGGCCTCGGTGATCCGGTGCCTGCAGTTCGTGGGCAGGAAGCTAAGGGTTCGCCGGTGCCCGCTGCCGCTGATGCAGCACGACGTGACGAGGATGTCTTCTTGCCACCACCGAGTCGTCACAAGACTCACACCGCAGGCGGTGGTGGCACCGAGACAGGTCAAGGTCGCCGTCGTCGAGCATCTCTCACAGCTCGTCCGCCTCGGCGGCGGAGGAGAGGCCACCCTTAGTGTCACCCTTGGGGACGACGACGACGTCGCGTTTGCGTTCGCGGGGCCGGAGTACGCGCCCAGCGCGTGCGTGCGCCGCCATGGCATCGTCCGGGTGATCCTCACGTGGCACGTCGCCACCGCCATGTTCGACGCAAAGCATCCTCACAAGACCAAGGTAGACGAGGAGGAGGACGCTGCCGGCGGCGGGCACTGGCGCACGGCGGCGGGCACTGGCGCACGGCGACGGTGCTGTCCAGGTACTGCGCCTACCTCGTGGCGTTCCGGCCGGAGCTGCTGCCGGAGGACCGCAACGAGACGCAGCACCTGTACAGGACGGCGGTGAAGGATCTCAGAGACACGATGGGAGGGTGCTGGGGCTACTACTACGCCATGGGAGAGCGTGGCCGGCTGGAGAGGCTGCTCAAGATAGCCGACGACGCCGACGCCGGATCCGGACCCTGCGGCACGGGGACGACGACGGACGACGAGGAGGGGAGCGTCGTGAAGCACGGAGCCATTCTGGGTAAGAAACTCATCGCCGAGCTCGTGGAGGGGAGGAGCAGCAAGGAGGAGCTGTGGAAGGTGTTGGCCCAGCTCTGGGCGCAGGTCGTTGTCTACCTGGCGCCGGCGACGGCGACCGAGGCGGCTCTCCTCCGTGGGCATTACGCGGCGCTGGTTGAGGGCGGCGAATTCCTCACTATTCTCTGGGCGCTGGCCACGCATACTGGCTTAACAAGGCCCGCCACCGTCTTCACGGACACCGGCAGTGCTCGTTATTGAAACGCTCCAAGCAATTTCAATTGCAATCGATTTGAATTGAAGCGATATATAAAGTCCCCAGCAGAAAACTGTGTAAAGGACATGAAACACACTTATAGCATTCCTCGTTTTAAAAGGTGAAAAATAGTTTTATAGTTCTAAGAAAAATCAAGCGACCGGAGGTAAATTAGATTTTCTTTTTAGTTTAGAGTAAAATGCACCAACGATTCTTAAACTTGCGCTAGTGTATCATCATGGTCACTAAACTCACAAATCGACTGTTTAGATTCTTAGACTTGTTCGGTTGTGTCATCCCGGTCCCTAAACTTACAAATTGACTGCTTAAATCCTTAAACTTGTTTATTTGTGTCATCCCGGTCCCTAAACTTGTTCGGCTGTGTCATTTTGGACCAAACAGAATGATCTAAAACTTAGATATTAAAAAATTATTTATAATCTTTTTATATAAACTCGAATGAAGACAAGTTTTATATCAAAATTGTAGCCCTCAAGGTGATCTACAACATTGTAGTTGAAAAAATTTCTATTTCAAGTCATTTAGTGTCCGAAAACTTGATTTTAAATTTTAAATTTCAAAATATATAAACATACACTAATATTTTTGGAAGTCTAAATAATTTTATTTTAAAAACTTACTACAAATAAGAACATGAAACACACTTGTGACCTATAGCATTCCTCGTTTTAAAAGTTAAATAAGGTGAAAAATTGGTTTTATAGTTAAGAAAACTCAAGCTACCGGAGGTAAATTAGATTTTCTTTTCTTTTTTCTAGTAGTTGGTGGGAGGAGTGGGAAGTCTGGTCTTGGGTAGCAGACGGACCCGAACCGGACTCAGATTTGGGCCTGAGACCGAGACGGACGTGGTCTGGGCCTGAGCCCGGCCTACCTCGACGCGGACACAGCCCACCATATAAGCTGCCAAAAGCACCATGGGGCTTCTCCGCTCCGGCAAAACAACTCCGTCACGATTACGATTCCACGGCTGGAGCTCAACTCAAGTTACCAAAACAGAAGAGACCCCACGCCGGCGAAATTGCTCTGCGGCTCTCCGTCTACAACACCGCCGCGTAGAAATAGAACCATCTCCCAGGCGAGGCGAGCGCCATGGCGGCGCCATTCCGGCCACTCCCGCCGGGCGTCTACTTCAACCCGACGGCGGAGGAGTGCGTGCGCGACTACATCAAGCCGTACGCCGCGGACAAGCCGCTAAAGACGGACAGGGACCGGGTCATCTGCGACGTGGACATCTACAGCGACAGCCCCGCCGCGCTGCTGCGGGGGCGCGAACCGGGCTTCTCGCGGGGGTTCGACTACAAGTGGCTCCTGCTCAGCCGCGGGGGAAGACGGCGGCGGGCCGAGGGAAGCGCGAGGTCGCCACGGGCGGAAGCTGGCAGTCGGAGCAGACGCCCAAGGGCGTCCGGGGTACCGCGGACGGCGAGGAGGGCGGCGAGGACGAGGACGAGCAGCCCAGCGGCGGCAGGAGGCGCTCCTTCGGCTTCTACGTCGGCAAGAAAGGGAGGAAGAGGGGGGAGAAGACGCCGTGGCTCATGGAGGAGTTCACCGTCGCCGCCTTGGACGACGACGGGACCTTCCCAGTGTTCTGTAGGATTTACCTCTCGCCGCGCTTGGAAAAGGAGGACAAGGAGAAGAAGCGGCGGATCCTCGGGGACGATATGGTCGCCTTCGACCGCCACGGCAAATTGAAGCCGGTCATGGCCATGCTGTCCCCGGAATCGTTCAATGCAGCCGCCCAAGAGCAGGAGCAGGACTCAGCGCCGCCGCGCGTTCTTGAATTTCAGCAATCCCAGCCAGAGTCAGCGTGGAGCGTTCTTGGACATGAGCAAGGTCAACCGCCGCTGCCGCCGGTGACGCCCTTTCTTGAATTTCGGTATCAAGAGCAAGAGCTGTCCGAGGTTCTGCGGCGCTTTCTTGGACACCAAACCGCTGCGACGCCAGCCGTTCTTGGAGATCACGACGGCGGCCAAGGCATGATGCAGTGGGGCTTTCCTGCTCAGAACCATGGCCACGCCGCGGCCGCGCCTCATCAGCTATTTCTTGGTTACCATCAAGGCCAGGCCACCTTGCAGTGCGAGTGCGGTCCAGATCAATACTGCGGCGCCGGCGCCGCCGTGCTGCCGCAGCTGCTGCACGTTCCCCAGCAAGGCGAGGCGATGACCCATACGGAGAAGAAGCCGCGGCTGTTGTACGGTTCGCCGGCGTCGAGCTGCATGATCCAAATCCACGACGACGACAACCAATGGTGCGCAGATCCCGTGGTCACCACGCCGCCGCCCCCGCAAGAGATCCCTGGGACGGCCACGGCGGGGTCGGCCGAAGCGGAACCCCCGTGCTACGTGTCGGCCCCAGCACCGGCGGAGCTCGCCGACGACGCGGGGAAGGCAGGCGCAAAGCTGATGCTTGATCCTGGCCTCTACGTGGACTTGGCGGCGGGTTTTGAGCCATTTAGTGATCCCGTGATCCCGTGCCGGACTTCCTGGTGAACGGTGAGATGATTTCAGCGACGACGAAACACTACAATCCCGAGCGCTTGTCCATTGTTTGCCAAAACGAAACACTACAATCCAACCATCCACAGCGCCATGTGTCAAAGATACAAAGGATACGTAGCTATCACCCCATGGAGCAGCTAACCAGTGCGTAGAAAATCCAGATAATATATATATATAATGTAGAATACTTATACTACACCAAGATGTTATAATGAAAAAAAATCAATATAGTTTAGTAATCGCATGTCAGTATTATTCAGTATTTTCGTGGTGCTGAGTGCAGCAATGATGTTCAGTAGTACTTAATATTTTTTCAACTCAGTTTTGTCTTATGGTACAGGGAAGGGGGTGATTGATGTTTTTTTTATTCATTTTTTTTCAATAATAGCATAGACATCCATGTTGGACGCAGCAGTCCCACTTGAATCCCCCAAAGAGAAATAGCATGACCTATGATAAAGGACACAGGTTCTCCGCTTGCTCTTATCATGTTATATCCAATAGTAAACTTCCCTTACTTGAATTTTGTATTGTACACATATTTTTTTAGTAGAATAGCGTTTGTGATATATATATATATATATTATTTAATTCCAGAAAGTACCTTTTATAAAATGCTTCAATCATAAGTACAGAGTTGACCCTCCATAGACTTTGTAGGATAAAGTGGACCATGTTTGTAGGATGTACCATCTTCATCATAAACTGTGTTTGAGAGAGGTCCATCATGACTCCTTTTCCATGCATGGTGGTCTATATGATCATCGTTATTTTTTTTTATAGTCATCATGTTATTCATTCACCTCCTCATGACATTTAGGTTTTTAGTCAGTCTTGTAAGGGTCTCGCATGCACGTCATTTATAATAGATGAATAGCGGTTTGTTAAAACGATAAGTGAATGGCATAGTTTTTTTGTACAACCTGTTAGCAACAGTTTTGCTTCTAGATGTTGCATATATATATATGATCCCTTGGTTTTCTTTGGATGTTCATATGTATCATCACTTCCACAGTCAGAAATCTACACAAGAAATAAACTTACCATCATCTTTTGATATAATCAATAGAAGAAGTTTTTATTTTAATGTATTGGAGGAAACCAAAACATACACAACAGGAAGTACCAGTTGATCATAAGTACATAGTTGACCCTCCATAAACTTTGTAGGATAAAGTGGCCCTCCATAGCCCCCGTACGACGTACGACGACGGCCCGCCGCCGAAGCCGGGCTTTGACGAGTTATCGTTAGATGATTTCCTGAAATAGTCTTTCGCGGTAAAAAAAATTTATGTCTTGTGCTGGAATTAGTGTAGAATACAAATTCTTTCATTCTTTTATCTTGTTGTTCTATAAGATTGTTGGCTTAATCTTTGGATGCCTCGCTAATGTGTAAAATTTCTCTCCTTTTCTTTGTTTTAGTTTGTAGTATTATATATAAAATTTTCTTTACTTTGACTATTTTTTGTACAAGTAAAGATCTCATCTCACTAGCTATATAACACACCAAATCATGGTACCTCTGTCCTATACTCAATTTTCATTGCACATATACACAAAAAATTGTAACAGTTAGGAGAAAAGAAGTCACCAACAACAGGAACAGCCAAAATAATTGCATGCAGTCTTGGAGTGCCCAAAAAATCAATAGAAGAGATTGCCCTGGCCTTTGATCCTGAACGGCATCCCAAAGTTCTGGTACACCCTGATCTCCCCGCCCAAGCTCGCCGTGACCACAACCAGGCCCCACGCGTTGCCGCTGTCGCCGCCCTTGCCACCGCTCTGCCGCGACGAGCTGTTAGGCTCGCCGGCGGCGCTGTCACCGCCGTCCGGCTTGGCGGCGACACTGCACGACTCGTCGTTGCAGGACACGGCGCCTTTGCTGTCCCGCGACGCCGGGCTGCCGCCGGTGGGGCTGCCGTCGCCGCCGGCGCCCGGCGCGGAAGATGGCGACTGCGTCCAGGGCACCGCGGCGGACACGTCCTTGCAGTAGAAGTTCTCGTAGGAGCGGATGGTGCACCACGTCTTGGGCTTCATGCCGATGCCGATGGCCGTGGCCGCCGGCGGCACCCGGTGGTCCGCCATAGGTACACGTGCGAGTCCTCGCTCGCGCACACGGCGTACCGCCCGTCTGAGGTGTAGGCCGCCGTGATCTGGCTGCTCGTGTTCTTGAAACCTTTGGGAAACAGAGAGAGGGGGGAGAAGAAGAACGTATTCATATGACGGACGTGCATTGTTCTCTGAATTTTAGATATTGTTGATCTACTGTTGTTTTTGTACTACCTCTAAACTTTTGGACCATGGTGACGCCGTCGAAGACACGGATCTGCGAGTCGGCAGATGTGACCAGCACCTCGGCAGGGTTTCCCGGAGCAAACTGGATGCCACCCAGGGTGACCATGCCAAGATCATGAAACATGTCAGATGTCACGCGCTTGAACTGAAATTCTTGATGCTTGCTGTATTATGTGTAGTATTGTGTCTGTGTACCTGGAATCCGGTGATCTTCTTCGCTTGCGCCTTGCGCTGCTTGGCCTGGATATCGATCTGCGCCTCTGCGCTAAGCTTGCAGCCTGTTCCAATGGCGAGACAATGCTCAGGCGCCGGACGGCCGCCACAGATTAATTGTTGAAGAAGCCGACAACATTTGCCAGCAACTAACTAGTGATCGATCATGAAGACAATGCAAGGAGTCGTATCGTACCTGCTGTCTTGTACAGGCGGCAGCTCCCTTGGTGCGAGCCGATGATCGCTCCCTGGCCGTCAGGGGTGTAGGAGGCCGCGGTGACCATCTCCTTGAGGTCCGTCCAGTCGACGACCTGCCGGTCTGGGATGCTCCACAGCCGCACCTTGGCGTCCAGCGACCCGCTGATGAAGTACCGGTCGTCCACCGGGTTGAACTGGATGCAAGTCACTGCATATATATATATATATATATAGGCATGTCACAGTCACCACACCAGCTGGTCGGCAGAAGCAAGCAAGCATCAATGGTTGTGCGTGCTCACCGTAATCGCTGTGCGCGAACGTCTTGAGGCACGCCTTGCTCTCCGTGTCCCACAGCCGCACCGTCTTGTCCATCGACGACGACAGCAACTGATCGGACTTGGACCAGGTGAGGTC
The DNA here is from genome assembly GCA_022036555.1 of Microstegium vimineum. Taxonomy (NCBI): domain Eukaryota; kingdom Viridiplantae; phylum Streptophyta; class Magnoliopsida; order Poales; family Poaceae; genus Microstegium; species Microstegium vimineum. The sequence continues at coordinate 32,011,112 of CM039130.1, forward strand.
GAGCACGTCGTCCTGGTGGCCCTCGAGGACGCACGCGGGCTGCTCAGCGAGCGCGAACACCATGTCGGGAACGACGAGGTGCTCAGGGAGGGCGTCCCTACCGCCGCTCTTCCCCTTATTAGTCGACTTCTTGGACACGGAGGAGGCCAGCGCCACCGACCCCAACCCTTCCGCCGCGCCAGGGGCCGGAAGCGGGGCCAGCGGGCCCGACTTGCCATCCATCGTTGCCAGCGAGCACGGCGGGGCGCTGGTCTCGACCACCTGCCACACGCGCACCACGCTGTCCTCGCCGGCGCTAGCCAGCCGCCGCCCGTCCGCGCTGAACTTGATGCTCCAGATTGACCCTTCGTGCGCATGGATCTCCTGGCACATGTACAGCCCCGTCAGCTCCTTGCTCGACTTGCCGTACTGGTGCACCTTGGGCCGCTCGGATCCCGAGGCCGGCGGCGCAGCCACCGCGGAGGCGTTGTTGGTAGAGACCGACTTGGGCACGCCCGCCGCCGCCGCCGCCGCCGCCGCCGCCGTGGACGACGACGACGCGGCGGTGGACGACTTGGCGTTCGTGTCCTTGTCCTGCATGAACCCTATGGCCGCGGACTTGATGTTCTTCAGCCAGCCGCCCTTCTTCTTGCCGCCGCCGCCGCCGGAGGCCTTGTCGGCCTTGGGTGGCACGCCGGCGGGCTGGTGCTGGCTCGTGCCACGCCGCATCAGCTTCATGATCGGGGTGTTGCCGATGAACTTCTCGATCTCCTCTAGCCCCAGCATGCCCGACTGCGTGCTCGACGACGACGCGTCCTTGGGTGTGGTGGCGGCCGCCGCCACGACGGCGACCTGCTCCTGCTTCTCGCTGCTGTCATGATTCTTATTGCTGCTGCTCCCCTCGTTACCGTCGCCTTTGCTGCTTTTATCCGCTGGCGGGGCCGCCGCCGCTGGCAGCGGCACGACAGGCAGCTCGCGTGGAGCCCCGGCTTGAGGTTTCCCGACGACGGCCGTGCCGCTGTCGCCGGCGGCGTGCCGAGCCGGCAAGGAACGAACGCGTCGCAAGGGCTGCGTCCCCGAGACCGACGCACCGTCTCGCACGACGACAAGGTTGCTATCCGAGCGCCGCCTCGTGATGGCCGCCTTCGCCGGCCGCGGCGCGTCGGCAGCCACCGCCTGCGCCTCGGCGGTAGTGCTCGGCACGTTGGCGACGGCCGAGGTGGGTGGGATCGGTGACAGCGGTGGCTTTGGCCTCGACACGGTCCGGGTCCGGGACATGGTCCGCGGGACATCGGCGGGGCGTTTCTTCATGCTGTGCCGGCGCAACGCGAGGTCCCGGCTGCTAGCCATCCCGAGCCCCTGGTGCAGGCGGCGGCGGCGCTCCTGGATTGACATGGGCTCGTCGGACATCCACATGTCGTACTTGGACGTGTCCTCGTCTTCGTCCTCCTCCTCCTCCTCGTCCTCTTCCTCCAGCACGGCCGCCTGGTACCGGCGGAAGCTCTTGAAGTTCTGGTCGTCGCCCGCGGCGGAGGTGAAGGAGACGCGGACGTCATCCTCGTCGTCGTCTTCGTCGTCGGATGGGAAGTCGGCGTCGAGGTGCAGGCCGGAAGGCACGCGGTCCAGGCAGTGGAAGAAGGCCTCCTTGTCGCCGCCGTCGCCACAACCGCTCATCTCGACGCCGTGTTGGTGGTGGTGGTGGTGCTACGAGATGCGCCTAACATTCCTGCGTCGTCCGCGCGCGCAAGCAGGAGAGAGAGAGATTGGCAGATTGCTATGTTTAGGTGTGATGCGTTGAGAGGTTGCAAGGAGCTAGCTTGGGAGTGTGTTGTGGAAGGATAGGATGCCTTGCAACTTGAATCACAAATGTTATCAGTTTATCAGGCCAGTGGATCGTTTTATTCTATTGTTTGTACTGTAATGTCATATACTAGTCGAATGAAACTTATAAATGCAAATTTTCATTCTATATATAATTTATAGACATCTAATTTTATAACTCATTGACAGCTGATAATAGTAGATGAAACTTAATTTTTCTCTCCTTAAGTACATCAAATGTCTATGTGGTGACTTATTAATGCAAACAAAATTCACGTGAAACTCTGGTTGAGATTGGCCTTACTTCAATAAGCTAAGGTTATATCGAGCCATCATTGCTTTGCTTTAGTTTCCTTTTCTTTAAGCTAAAGATACTATTCAAATTATTATAATTAGCTAAATCGACTTCTCTTTCGTTGGGATCTCTCCAGCCATGCGGCCATGCCCAGGATCAGCACACAAGCTAGAAGAACAAGAGGACCCCCATTAATAAACGTTTTGAATACCATACACAAATGGAATTCTGCAACACACCATACATGTGTTTAGAAAGCATGTTCAAGTTTACATGAACTAGCAAGGTTGCCATGCAGATAGAGGGTATCTAGATTTCTTTGTTAATTTTTTACTTGGCAGTACCTTTTGTAATTAGTTTTATGTTTAATTTCATTTTCACCATCTTCCATCGGTATGAACTCTATTTAGCTAGTGAGAATTCCGTGTGTACCCTTAGAAAAAATGATCAGTTCTTTTGTGCCCTCGAAATAATCGATGGACTCCTATACCGACTTTAAATTTTTTTCTTCCCTCCAGTGCCCTTTCCGTTAGCCGGCCTCAACTTTCTAGTTAGCACAAGTACGGAGGGGCACATAGGGGATTGTATAGAAGCTCTAATGATTATTTCAAGGGCACAAATAAAATGACCGTTTTTATAGGGGTACATAGAGGATTCTCTAATTTATCTGTTATTGTTTTTTTAATAAAGTATACCTGTATTAATTAATAGAAAAACATGTTCAAATACAAGTACACCGAAGAAGGATACGTAGGACAGCTGTCCAACCTATATTCTACGAGAAAGTAAACCGGCTGCATTCGCTGCCGGCGAAGACCGCCGACACCAGCCGACACCGCTAAACCTGTTATTGTTAATGTTACTAAATATATCGTTTGACTCTTTTTCTTTACTTATTCCTATCCTGTTGCTGTGCAATTTTGTAAAGAGACCAAATAAAGTTGTCCTTCTGTTTCCTCTCGGCGAGATGTATTGGTTGATAAAATTATTATTGAAGCCTCTCGCAAAATTTTCAGTTCATTCTTCCTCTTATATATTTGTATTTTTGATCACTTTTCCTTCTGATGTCAATCAATATCTCTTTTACCCTAAAGATTTGGCCCGTTTATCACAAATCGTGCACATGTTCGTTGGAGCCACTTGTACCTGAAGTAGTCATTGGACAACCCTGTTATCATACCAACATCCATCGGCAACTTGAAATCAAACTTACTATGAAACCACCACTATAATACTAGTGAGTTGGTGATGAGTAGTACTCCTACATATGTAAACCGGTTTCGTGGGCCGTAGTCTCGTGGGCTTTATTGCTCTGCGTTGCCCGTGGGAGGACACTGCTAGGAAGTAACACGAAAAAAAAGGGAAGTAACACGCTGCTGGCAGAGTCCTCACTTGCGTAATTGCGTTGATCTAGTGCGATGTTTTTTTTTAGAGTATCTAGTGCGATGTTTTGAAATGCTACGAGTCTGGATATGCTCAAAACTCGGTTTTATTGACCCTACAGGCTACAGTACTCTGTACGAAAACGGTGCCACTTTCTCGTTTGGGCGGTACAGCAGTGACCTACGTTGTACAAAAGCAGTGTCACTTTTTTCCCCTTTGAAATAGCTATACGCAAAGAGGTTGATACATTGTTAGAGCATCTTCAAAAGATTAGCCAAATCGTTTTCTAAATGTAAATTTAGCTATTATAAAAAGAAAAGATGTCTCTGTAAATGACTCTCCAAATTTAGAAGATCTTCATTCTACCTCCTTCGCTCTCTATCTTTGGATAGCCTACATCACTAGCCATCTAAATTCTTCATTTTACAGAGTCTGTTGGAGTAATCTAATATTATCTATTTTAGAGAGTAACTAAATCACTAAATTTGGCTAGTATGTTTACAGAGTCTCTTGAAGATGCTCTTAGTCTTTTCAACCTTGACCAAATTATAATTCGAATCGTTGCGTTACACATTCTTGGTCTTTTTCAACCTTGAACCAATTTATTTATTTATCGAACCGTTTCTCCAAATTTACACGCATGTGAAAATCCTTCGTACTTGCACTGAAATGCATCATATGTTTCCGAAAACCAAAAAAGAAAGCACACTAATGTGTATGCAATTGGTGAATATGCTATGCTTATTATGAAAGGGTTCCAATCAACTGATGTTGCCCTTGCATGCTCCTGTACACCCAGCAACAGCCTGAAGCATGGCCAGTGGGTTGCCCTTGAGCACGCCCCTGAGGATGCTGAGCTTCGCCGGCGTGTAGGGCGGGTACCTGGCCCTGGCCTCGCCGAGGAAGCTGCGGTCCAGGACGGCCTTCCTGTGGGTGAAGGCGTCGAAGCTGAAGTCGCCATGGTAGGCGCCCATGCCGCTCTCCCCGACTCCTCCGAACGGCAGCTGTGGATTTGTCAGCTGCAATGCAAACAGTTTTTCAGAACCAAAGCAAGCAGTCAGTCAGTCATCAGCTATGTATGCAGCTTGAGTGTTTCTTGTGCGAATAATAAATGTAAATGTCAGCATACGTGGATGCCGGTGTCGTTGAATATCATCCCTCCAGCCGAGATGTTCCTCTCGAACTGCTGTTTGAGGTGGCTGTCGTTGGTGAAGAGGTAAGCTGCCAGCGGCTTGGTCATGGAGTTGATCACTGCAAAGCTCTCGCCGATCTTGTCAACCTAGCAAGCAGCAACAGTAGTATAAGAGTACACGCAGAATGTGGTGGTTCAGAATCGATCAAGCAGAGTCGTCAGGAAAGAGATGCATGTCTGATGATCCAACAACATGGCATTTTTTTTTCATTCTGTATTTCTGTACCGTGATTATGGGAAGCAGGGGCCCAAAAATCTCCTCCTTCATGATCGCAGAGTCAAGAGGGACATCCAGCAGCAGTGTAGGAACGATCCTTCTGCGCGCAGCATGGAAGGAAGGGAAGAAATGTTAGGAGATCTGTCTGGGCCATCTTCTGAATTTTCAGGTAGTAATAAGGTAACACCAGCCGCCTGGAAACAAAAAAGAATGCTGTAAATAAATAAAAAAAGAAGTAAAAATGCACCCACAGCTGCTGCTCGTCGCTCTGGCCACCGAAGGCGATCTTGGCGGCGACGGTCTCGTCGTCCATGAGCGCCCTCAGCCTGTTGAAATGGTTGGAGTTGACGATGCGCGACAGGTCCGGCGACCGCAGCGGGTCCTCCCCGTAGAACTTGCCCAGCACTTTCTTCAGGGACTCCACCTGCATGCCATGGCCATGCCAAGGTTTTTGGCAAGGTTGTTTCATCACATATTCACATCACATACGCCTCCAAGAGCAAAGGAATCAGTGATCGATGCTGTCATTGCATTACCAGCTTCGGTGCGAAGGATTTGGTGGTTATGATGTAATCCGGAGAGATGCAGGCTTGGCCGCTGTTGCAGCCCCACTTTCCTGCAGCGATCCTCTTGGCAGCAACCTTGATTCAATTCAGCATTACAAAATCCACAAGTTACTTATTAATGCTGCTATTCCATTTGCATCCAAAAAGAAAGAAAGAAAGAAAGAAAGAAACGGCGGCCGGGATGGTTTCTGCGTACGTGGAGATTGACGTTGGAATCGACAACGACAGGGCATTTCCCGCCGAGTTCCAAGACGACGGGAGTCAGATGCTTGGCAGCGTAGGACATGACAATCCGTCCCACTTTGCTGTTACCTGCACTTTTTTTTTTGTTTTTTTAATCATCATCCCATCAAAATTCAAAACACCACCATATTTCATCCAGTTTCTATATAGTACTACGTATTATTTGTCGATGATGATCAGTTTCAATTTCAGCCATGGAAGAATGAAGAAGGTCGATATACTATGATTCTTCAGTCAGGCTTGATTAGAACGTAACAGGGACGGACCTGTGTAGAAGATCTTGTCCCACTTGAGTTCCAGGAGCGCGGTGGTCTCCGGGATGCCGCCCTCCACGACCCTGACGCAGGAGGCGTCCACGTACCGCGGCAGGATGTCGGCCAGCAGCGACGACGTGGCCGGCGCCACCTCCGACGGCTTCAGCACCACGGCGTTCCCGGCGGCGATCGCCCCGATCACCGGGTCGATGGCCAGCACTGCTCCATTAATTCCACTTATATATTAGAATGATATACACGAGATGGATCATATAGATGGATTAAGTAACCACGGTCAGAAGGCTCAGAACATATGATCCAATGTATAAAATCGTTTCGAAACGAAATCTACCTCCTCACGGCTCCGATGAGTCGCCGTGGAAATCGTATTGCGTGAGGGCGACTGGACGAGAACAAGACACTTTTGCACGGACGACGCCGATAGCTAGGTACAGTAGCATTTAAGGCGAAAACAGCCCAGACCAGCCCACTAGTGGACGACGATACTGCCTACGATGTGTACTACTACAGTATTATATCGGTGTGACGATGGTCACGCCGAACGCATGAGCTGATGACGGACGCGTTGGCATCACCATTCCATCAGGCTCCATGATCTATCGTTGTCGCATCCATCGCGATCACGACGTCCGATCGATTCAGCTCAAGAGTAATCTAGAAATTCATTAAAAGAAACGGCATGGGCTATATATATATATATATATATATATATATATATGTGTGTGTGTGTGTGTGTGTGTGTGTGTGATTTCCACTTGTATAATTCTTATGTTTTTTTTTTCGTTCTTTGTATCCTGAGTCTCATAGTCTCAACCTCTGTACCACTACTTTTTAGCTCTTCAATAAAAGTTTGGTAGGGGGGCTTCCCCTCCTGTTAGTTTAAGACTGTACGTGGTGATCTCGATCGGCCGACCTGTCCATCTCTTTCCTACCGTTAAGATAGAGCATGCTTGTGTATTTATGAACAACAATATAATCGTTTTCAGTCAAACGCATGCGCATTGATTAATTTAACAGAAAAAAGCTCGTGCGTTTTGGACTTTGCCACGCAACGGTTCTTTTGAATCTCTCGCAGGCAAACCATTAAATACTATCTTTGAATAAATAGATTCTTAGAGTTGTATTAAAATTAAAAAAATTAAACTTTAACTGAATTTTTTTTAAAAAATTAAGATTTATGATATCAAATTAGTATTATTAGATTTATCATGAAATATATTTTCACATTGTGATGTTATTATTTTTTATATATAGTTTGCCAAAGTTAAAAAAAATGAACTGATTTACTCGGGGATGGAGGGAGTATATATCTCTCTATCCGACACTCCCTCATGCAGATCAATCCCTTCCTCTCACCTTCCTTTCTTCCTATATGCATGCAAATCTTTTTCCACCTGAATTTGTAGTTTATTATAAATTTATATTGGATTTACGATGTAGTTATATTAAAGTTACAATGATTATGTTGATTATGTATTTATGTCTAGATACAATTGGTGTAACTACATAACAATTTGCAAATTCTTTGTTCTGTTCATTAGTTTTTTTTTTCTAAAATCTGTATGTATGTCTAACTTTGAATCCATATGGAGATCTTTTTCATCTACAATATATAGAAAACATTTTCTTAATTTGATAAGTTTATTTTTGTTAATTTGATTTTGATCCTATGGTCATAATAATCGAGCGTTTCTTGTGGAATATAAACACCCAAATTTGTTTTCCATTCACAACCGAGTATTCAGGTGGCATGCAACACTCGTGTGGGGAAGAAGATAAGAAAGAGAGGAGGATGTCGTTGGTGTCAGATCTAAGGGGCAAATAATAAATTAAAGTGTTGGTAGGTTCTAAACCGACTGAGTGGAAATCAAAAGCACGATGATATATAAATATATAATGCGTGTGGTTGTACTTAGTTACATACAGAAGGGGTAGTTCCACGAGGAGATGACAAGCACCACGCCGAGGGGCTCAGCTGTGACCCTCGCTGTTGATGGGAACGTCAGCAGACCCGCGGGAACCTGAAAAACAAAGGAAAAAACAAAACTTAATTAACAACCGTGTGTTCCTGCTGTGTGGTTTTACGATTTACTGTATTCATCACAGTAACACATTGCGCATTGATTCCCCACACGGTGTCAGAACCTTTTAGCTATTGAGGTTTGATAACACTATAACAGTGCCTTGTCAAGCATTTGTAATGGAGCTACCGGTAGGACGAATGTATGCATGCTTGAGATGGGAAATTAGTGTCCTTGCACACAGGTACAGCAAGTTGAAGCTACAAACTAAGCGCACTTGTATTTATGATGCTTATTAATTTGTTGGATATGTCAACATGCTGTATGTTTCCAACTTCGAATCGAAATTAATGAAGACCAACAAACGACTACTTCTCGAAACTGCATGATGCGTACATATACATTATTTGTGAGATGTGACATGACTGATTAAATAACTAACTAACTAACTCCATCAAAGCAACATATATAAAGTTCCAGGGCCGATCGATCGGTTACAAAAAATACTCCCTCTATCCAAAAATACATATATATAATAAAATAAGGCACATAACGTATTTGAACATTCAAATCTGACCCATAATTAGTGCAATGGTATTGAAAGTTTGTGTTGCAAAAAAGGATTCACATCTAAAAATATTTTGTAATAATTAGTAGTTGGAAACCACTGCTGTCAAGCTGCGCAGAACGATTTACTGCGTAGTCAATTTAAGTTATGATAATTATTATTAATTTATAATATTATAATAACTCTTTGTTGTATAGTTTACTATAATGTTATGGTAAATATTCTTATGTGTATGTGTTATAGTAACTCAATTATCGTAAATTAGTATATATAAAATTATCTTCAATGGAGATGACTATAGAATCACATGTTTTGTAGCTGACTACTGAATATATTATAGAGTATAAGAGAAATTAACAGTCAAAAAGTTCAATCTTAAAGACCATACATAGCAAGTGAAATCATGTGTTTTATTTTGGGACCGAAAGAGTAATCACCATGAATGAATGTGTTGCAGTGATATTTTATACTTGCTTTTTTATGGAAAGATATTTTGTACTTGTAACTAAACACAAACAGGATCAAATAAAGTATTGCCTGTATGATTTTGGTTCTGTTCATGGGCACTACTTCATCGCTGTTTTTCACTAAGCATTCATTATAAGCTAAATTTTAAGAAAAATTAGAAGGACCTTCTTCTTCAGCAACTAAACTATATGGCCGAGGTCTGTTCGTTGCATCCATGACCATGCCTAGAATGCGTGGACACACACGTACGCACATTTATGGAGTGCAACGTACAGATAAGGTAGTACTACAGTGGAGGAGGAGTAGTACCTTCTGTGGCTTCATCCATTTCTTGAGATTCTTGAGAGCAAACTTGCAGGAGGTGGTGACCAGTGATATCTAATTATAATTTTAAAAGGCGCCATCACAAACAATAATTAATTCTTCAATAACCATTATTATACCAAATACAAGTACACTACGTAAGTAGTATAATCTGCTTCGCACAACTAACAGAACTGAGGATATAATACTCCCTACAGCTACCTCGTGGACGTAGGATTCGGTGCGGGGCTTGGCGAGGTCGGCGCGGAGCGCGGCGCAGATGTCGTCCTCCATCTCCGCCGCCATCCGCAGCAGGCCGCGCAGCTGCGCCTCCCGCCACGCCGCCGGCCGCGTCCTCCCCGACGCGAAGCTCGCCCGCAGCCTCTCCCTCGCTTCCGCCGCCGCCGCCACCGCCGCATCCATGCCGCTAGCTAGCTGCCGGCCAACGGCGGCGCGCGCGTATACCTACTCCCCTAGCTACTAGCGCGCGCGCTCCCTCGGTTTTTTATCTGCTTCTCGATCAACTCGCAGGCGCGGCGGCAGCGGAGGCGGAGGCGGGTTGTTCCACTTCCACCATCAAACAAGGGGAGGTGGTTAGCTAGCTTAGCAGCGCGCGGCGCGGAGGAGGAGGTGACGGAAGTTGGAGTCCGTGCCCAGTGTACGATACGTAGGAGGACGATATATAGGCGGAGGCGCTCGTGTCGTGTAGGCATTGGGCGGAGCTACAGGGTGGTCCCTGTGGGCCGCGGACCACCCTGCGCTCGGTCGAACCCATCGATAGAATAAAGAATTCACCGCCACTTGGCCTTCTCGATTCGCGAGAGATCAAGTTTGTATGCGCGTATTCACGTTAGATCCCTTACGTCCGTATCTTCCTCCGTGCGGTTGTGCATTGCAGCCGTGAAGGCGGGCGACGGCGCGACGGTGCTACAGCGAGTGCGGCATGGGCGCGCGCGGCCAGACCATCGAGCATCGGTGCGGCGATTCCACGAGGGCCACGACGGCAAACACTAATCAGGGAGCAGGACCCAGCAGCCATCAGGTAAAACCTAAGATGAAGATCAATTGCTAGTTGCTAAGCCGCGCCAAAGCCCTACTCTGTACTCATGTTTCTGCTTTTTATTTCAGCCTAATTCCCTCCCCTAGCAACTAATTATAATAGAAGCCAGGATCGGAGGATCCACGATTCAACAATTGGCAAGCCCCAAAGGCAAAACCGATTTTATTTTAATTATATGTTTTTTGTAGTATTGATTTATTGGTTTGGTTAATTCTCTTGCAGATTTGTTAAAAATAAAGAGGAGTGATCATATTGTATAGTGTCCTTTATTGAGCGGAATATCTTCTCACGAGTGAAGAAGAGATCATGACACTTTCATAACTTACAAGAAAAAGTGACATATTATTTTTCACCTATTATAGGTATGTAATATTTCAATTTGTTGTTGAGAAAACTATACTCATTTATTTTTTGAACTCTTTTTGCCGTTTTTTTGTTAAGAAAGCTACAACTAATAAGTTCAAGTGAACAAGAGAAATGTTAAATTTATAACAGTTAAAAAACTAAATAATGGACCACCCTAGCTACGGATCCTGACTACGCCACTGGTAGGCAACACACCGCAGAGAGAGGACGAGAGTATATCCACGCACGCTGCATTTGGGCTGGGCTAAATGCGGGGCCTGGCCCGGTTCTCGGTTTTATTTTTTGTAGGCTCCCTCTTAATTGTTTGATGAATATGTACATAATAGCAACAAAGATTTTCCTAAAAATCAAAAAGAAAAAATAAAGATATACATACACCCATTATTTCTGCCGACAACACCAAATCAGTACGTATAGAAAGGGTGATAGTTTATTAATTAGGAGCTGTGTTAACTGCTCTAGCACATCTTTGGGTGTAATAGGCTGTGCTAATTGTTAGTGTATGATTGATTAGTTGGTCTGTAGATTATAATGCATATTAATTTTGGCCAGCAGCTAATTAGTCAAATCGATCATAGGCGTGTTTAGTTCAGAGGTTTTGTCACTATATATTTTGTGTTTTTTTAAGTGCCTCTGATTTAATATGACATCGATTTTGCAGCTACTAGCTTGCGTACGTACCATTTCGTCTCTTTTGTGAGCCATATTGAGGCCCAATAAAACGCTAAAGCTTCTGTCAACAGCTTGGAAAATGTTACTTTCACGGTGCAAAAGTCTAGAGAGGTGCTCTGGCCAAGGACACCACCAGTGAGGTTAACACTCTTAATAATTTCGATACAAATGAAATGATCCATACAACAAGAGAGAAGAACGGTGTCGTACAAAATGGTGAAGAGGGGCACACATTCAGGCTTCCACACAATGGTGAAGAGGGGCACACATTCAGCTTTGTGGTATCTTAATGTTCCAAGGTGTCGAGTAAATGGTTGTTCAAGAATACAACTCTGTTTTTTAGTAAACAATATATATAGGCTCTCTTCTCTTGAAAAAAAATCTACTGATGAGCCTTTTTCATTCTGAATAGTTGCTTGGAATATTTTCATATGTCCGAGCATCTCGGTTCCTTCAATATGTAGATATTATACGGGTAACCTAATATTATTTTGTGAATATTGAGAGAGTTGCTATTATAGTACCTTAATTATATATATCCCTCCAATACAAAGATAAAAGATGAGGTCTACGGGTGTGTAGGAAAAAGATGGCTGAAAAATTAAGTGATGGTTAGTTTAGTGTCTACTCCCCTCTATCCTCTAACATAGCGCATCCTCGAAATTTTAAGACAAATTAAGAGAGAACATAAAAGACGCATGCATCATCATTTTAATTCCTAATCAGGCATTTTCATCAACGTGACTAATGGTGGTTGGTTGATAAATAAAAAGTATTTAATGCAAAAAAACTGATTTTTGTCTTCTAAAATCCGTTATATCTAAGGACAAATTTAAATGATAGAATAAACTATATTACATGACAAAGAGGGTATGTTATCAGGGAGATGTAACTTCCCCTTTATTTGAGGGAGAGGAGAAAAATATTGATGAAAAAAAGAAGAGGTATTGAAAAACTATTGGAGAAAAAAGTAAGGTTGAGGAATTATTGGAGATGCTTTTCAACTACTCAAATCATGCCTACCCGCTTAGATTAGGAATAAATGAAGTCCATGTGGTCGTAGGGGCGCGAAATGACCTTCTCATTGAGGGGGGCCGACCTCAAATTTCTCCTGCCTCCTTGGTCGAGCAGGGGACCTAATTAAGTCGACAATGGTCCAAACAAATTCTTAAAATACTTAGCAATAAAACTTTAATTCTTCATCACCACTTATTATTATTCCTTCGTATTGTTCCAACTGTTTTTTATAAACTTTGAACTTTATAAAATATTTGCCCTCCTCAATTCCACCTATATCAAAGACCACTAAAATTCCACCTAGGTGCTTGCCATGGTACGAAAATTCATTGCCGCCACACAAATTCTTAGAAAATAAACATATCAAGCCTTGTTTGGATGTGCATGTATCTATCTCAAACCACATGGATTGGAGTGGATTGAAGTGTAAATTAGTTTAAATGCATTCCAACCCATATAGGTTGAGGGAGATTGAAACATCTAGGCCCCATTAGTTTAGGCGATTAACGACAATGCTAGATCACTATGACTAACGTGTGTTTTGCAGAGGCAAAAGTGATTAAGTTAGGTCATGAGTGATGTTTATGAATGAGCTTAATGGTTTTCATGCCCCCAAGATGGAATTCGATTTTGGTTTCAAAGGATTGAGCTACAAGGTGAAGACTAGGCTAGGTCTTAGTGCCATAAGGTGTGAGAAGGGCACTAAGTATAGACTAGGGCTTTGTTTTTCCTTTGACCGTACTATTAAGGGGGGTATGAGGTTAGTACCTTGACCTAAGAGAGGTTGGGAATGTTGGTGTATGCACAATTGTCACAACTAGTCCTAGAGACCCTGCCATCAGCCTTTGAGGTACCTTAAGTTGGTAGGAGCAAAACCCCTTCAAGAGACTTGGTGAGAAGAAGTGAAGAAGGGGGTGTAAAAGGCTCCGGACCAGTTTGCTTAGGAGGCTCCGGACCATTGGAAGTGGTCCGGTGGTCCTGCCTTAGGCAGAGCCCTGTGGAAGAGGCTCCGGACCACCTGTCCGGAGGGCACCGGACTAATGGCCATTGGTCCGGTGACCCTGGTTTTCTGAGTGAGCCAGAGAAGAGGCTCCGGACTAGTTTGATGAATAGGCTGATGACTAGTCTGACAGTGCTCAGCAGAGACTATTTTGTATGCAGTGAGCTCCTAGGCTTCAGACCAGAGGCTCCGGACTAGGCACCGGACTATGCAGAGTAGTCCGGTGGTCCCTGGCTCAAGTGAGAGTTTGAACCGAGAATGAGCTCCAGACCAGGTTGCATGGTCCGGTGGTGTGAGCTCCGGACTAGTCCGGTGGCTACGCAGAAAAGGGAAAAAGCAAGAAACGGATAGTTTTGGAGGTGGGGACTATTTATAGTTGCTCATTTCGTCCAAACCAACTCTCTTGGCCATTGTTTCACCTGGAGGAACCTTGAGAGAGTTCTTGGAAAGCCAAGTGCCTAGTGAGGGAGAGATTTGAGAGAATCCATCTTGTTCTTCCCTCCTAGAGTGATTAGGAGTGACAAGTGTGCATCCATCCACCTTCCTAGCCTTGAGTTGGTCAAGTGAAGGTCTTGTGCTTGTTACTCTTGGTGTTCGACAGCACCTAGACGGTTCGGTGGTGATTGGAGGAAGGTGATCGCCGGAAGATTGTTGGCGGCCCTTCTCCAAGCTTCTGTGATCGGTTGTGGGCGATTCACCGAGCCGGAGTGGCGAAGAATCAGCCCATAGAGAGCACTCATCCCTTGCGCGGGATTGAGGAGGAGCAATACCTTGCAAGGTGCTCCAACAAGGACTAGGGGGGTGTGTCGACACCTCGATACCTCGGGAAAACATCGTCGCGTCGAGAATTTCTATCCCGAGCTCCTTTACTTTACGCATTTACTTTTCGTTGTGTTCTCACCTTTTCACTAGAATTGCTTAGGTTGTTTTCAATTCTATGAATTGCTACCGCTTTCTAGCTAGGACACACGATCGGTAGACACTAGGGGGTGATTGGAATTTGATAGGTTTTCATATTTGCTTTAGAAATCGAAAACAAGCCCAATTAACCCCCCTCTTGGGCATCTTGATCCTTTCAATTGGTATAAGAGCCTTGTTGCTCTAAATTAGGCTTCATCTCCTAGAGCAAGATGTCCCATGGGGATGGACCGCCACCCATGTTTGATGGGGATGACTTTCCTTATTGGAAAGTGCGAATGGAGGCCTACCTTGAGGCCGTGGATATCGGCGTCCACAAAGCTGCCACCATGGGCGGATCGGTGTTCGCCGAAGATCCCTTCTTTGAGAAGAACAATGCTAAGGCAAAGAACATTCTTTTCCGTGGCATTTGCAAGGATGTATTCAACCGTGTGCGGAATTGCAAAACCGCGCATGAGGTTTGGACAAACGTTTGTGCACTACACGAGGGGACCAAGTGTGAGCGTGAGGAGCGCTACCACTTGGTCATGGCTAAGTTGAATTCCTTCACCATGCTTGCAAATGAAAATGCTAATGAGATGTATTCATGTCTTAACATTCTTGTAGAGGAATTGAATGGACTTGGGCTCACTCAAATGTCTCCGGCGGATGTGGTGCGCAAGATTCTTTGTGTTTTGCCAATTGACAAGTATGGCCACATCGTCACCGTGCTTCACCAAGGAGATCTCTCAACATATACACCAACATAGGTGTTGGGCAAGATCAACGCTCATGAGATGTACATGAAGATCGGTGATGGTGGCTCTTCATCCTCCACCAAGAAGAAGGAGAAGGAGAAGGACTTGGCCCTCAAAGCTTCCACCAAAGAAAAGTGCAAGATCCAATGGGTGGTTGAGGAGTCAAGTGAAGATGATGAAGGCAACATTGCTCTCATGGTGAAGAAGACCACCAAGATGTTGAAGAGGCTAAACAAGAATGGAGTCAAGTTTGACTCAAAGAAGAAGAAATTGTTCACAAGCTCTTCAAGGAAGCCAATCTCCTAAATGAAGTGCTTCAATTGTGGCATTCTTGGTCATCTAGCTCATCAATGCACCGAAGAGAAGAAAGACAAGTTAAAGAAGAACAAGTTCAAGAAATACGAGAACAAGAAGGGTGCACAAGATGACTCAAGTGATGAAGATGACAAGAAGCAAGACAAGCTATTCAAGAAGAACAAGAACTTCAACTTCCACAAGAAAAAGAAGGATGGCAAGGCTTACATTGTTGGTGATTGGCTCACCGATATTGAAGACTCAAGTGATTCATCCGATAGTGAGAGTGAAGAAGAGAAGGTGGCCGCCTTGGTGATTGGGTCTTCTATTCCACCACCACCTCCTCCTTCATCGTCGGGCTCATCCTCTACACACCTATGCCTCATGGCCAAAGGTGACAAGAAGGTACAAAAGGAGGATGAGGGTGATAGCGATAGCTCATGTGATAGTGATGATGAATATGAGGCACCTTCCTATGATGAACAAATTAAAATTTGCAGCAAATATGCCGACATCATAAGGAAGTACAAAGCTAAGAATGTCAAGCTTCTTGAGGTTCAAGAAAACTTGCATGCTAAGCTTGATGCCTTGTCTAGTGCTAATGATGATTTGAAGCTTGAGACTAACACTCTCACATCTAGCACTAGAGAGCTCAAAGCCTCACTCAAACAAGCTAATGAGAAACATGATAAGCTTGAGAGGTCATCACAAGAGCTCCACACAAGGTACAACTTGCTAAAAGATGACTACAACCAAGTGAAAATGATCATGGGACGCTAGTGGTGGCAAATGAATTGCTTACTCAAGATCTTGCTACACATGTTGCTACTAACCCGTGTGCTAAGTGTGCAAGTGCTACCTCTTGTGATATCTTGATTGATGATGTGGCTCTTGAGCAAAGTGTTAAGTGCAAGGGCAAGAGAGTTGTTGAAGCCGACAAGTATGATGATTATGTGAATATGAGGGAAGAGAACTCAAAGCTCAAGGAAGAGCTAATCAACCTCAAGGCAAACAAACCCTTCACCATCAAGTTGACCAAGGAAGAAGAAGACAAAGATGCTATCACCTTGATCAACTCTCTTAGAGAAGAAATTGCTAAGATCAAGAATGACAAGACCAAGCTTGCTAGTGGCTTTGAGAAGTTCACCAAGGGTCACAACCTTCAAAGTGAGCTCTTGATGAACACCGTCATGAAGAATGATAAGACCAGTATTGGGTTCAAGGAAAACCAAGTGATGAAGGCCAAGGTCAAGATTGAAGCCAAGAACTATTATAAGAACAAGTACAATGGCTACAATCAAGAAAAGCCAAAGCCAAAGCCAAGGAGATGCTTTGAGTGTGGTCAAGTTGGTCATTTTGCTTATGATTGCAATACTCCACCTCGCAAGACCTTGCCCAAGCACACAAGGCCATTTGCTCATGATGCTCACTTTGTCATCAACAAAGATTCCAAGGGTAGACCACTTGTGGTGTTTCTTGGTCCACCAATGAAGAACAAGCCTAGAGTTCTTTGGGTTGGTAAGGAGTTGGTTGATAAGGCAATGGGGCCCCGCTCTAAGTGAGTTCCCAAACAACAAGCTTAACTCCAAGTTGCTTGTGTGTAGGTGAACTACAAGACTAGTGGAAGTCATTGGGTGATTGATAGTGGTTGCACTCAACATATGACCGGTGACCCCCGGATGTTCACCACACTTGATGAGGATTGTGCAAATCAAGACAAGATTACTTTTGGGGATAATTCAAAGGGCAAAGTTCAAGGCTTAGGCAAAGTGGCCCCCGGATCCTTGAAGAAGCTTGTCAAGAAGGAGATGGTTAGAGTAATCAAAGATGTTGTGTTTGAGAAGGACAAACTATGTAGTGCTTGTCAAGCCAGCAAGCAAGTGGCAAACACTCATCCAACCAAAGCTTTCATGTCTACCTCAAGAGTCCTAGAGTTTCTACACATGGATCTATTTGGACCTACCACCTATGCTAGCCTTGGAGGCAATCTCTTTTGCTTGGTGATAGTGGATGACTACTCTCGGTACACTTGGGTGTTCTTTCTTCAAGACAAGGGACAAACACAAGGCATATTCAAGAAGTTTGCTACAAGAGCTCAAAATGAATTTGATGTGAAGATCAAGAAGATTAGAAGTGACAATGGCACCGAGTTCATCAATACAAAGATTGAAGATTATTGTGATGAAGTGGGGATCAAGCATGAGGTATCCACCACATATACTCCACAACAAAATGGTGTTGTAGAGAGGAAGAACCGGACGCTTATAACTCTCGCAAGGTCTATGCTTGACCAGTACAACACTCCAGAGAAGTTTTGGGCGGAGGCCATCAACACCGCTTGCTATGCGGCAAACCGCCTCTTCATCCAAAGGCTATTAAAGAAGACCCCCTATGAGCTTGTGAATGGGAAGAAGCTGGATATTTCATTCTTCTAGGTGTTTGGTTGCAAGGTGTAAATCTACAAGAAGCGCCAACACTTGGGTAAATTCCAACGGCGGTGTGACATTGGTTTCCTTGTTGATTATTCACTTAAGTCCAAGGCATACCGTGTATTTAACAAAGCCACCGGCTTAGTTGAAGAAACGTATGACTTGGAATTTGATGAAACTAATGGCTCCCAAGGAGCGCTTGAGGATTGTGATATAGGTGATGAACCCTTGAGGGAAGCCATGAATAACATGCCTATTGGTGCCATCAACCCACAAGAGGTGGAAGGAGATGAAGATGAAGCTAATCAAGCACCTTCTCCACCTTGCACGTCTCAAGTTGATGAAGAAGAACAAGTGAGGGAAGCTCAAGAAGATACTCACATCCCTCAAGATCAAGCCGAGGCGGAAACTCAAAATGTTGAAGTACCACATCCACCTCCTCAAGAGACAAATAGAAGATCAACACCTATCCTTCAAGCTCACCCCCTTGATCAAATCATAGGGAGTCCATCAAAGGGAGTTATGGCACGCTCTAGACTTGCATCTTATGTTGACCATCACTCTTTTGTGTCTTTTGTTGAGCCTACTAGTGTTGAGGACGCACTTGCGGATCCGGATTGGGTGAATGCCATGCATGAAGAGCTCAACAACTTCACCCGGAACCAAGTGTGGACACTTGAAGAAAGGCCAAAGGATGCAAGGGTCATTGGCACCAAGTGGGTGTTTAGGAACAAGCAAGATGATCAAGGCGTGGTTGTGAGGAACAAGGCAAGATTGGTGGCAAAGGGGTTTCTCCCAAGTTGAAGGCTTGGATTTTGGGGAGACCTTTGCACCGGTTGCAAGACTAGAAGCCATTCGTATCCTTTTGGCGTATGCTTCACATCACAAAATGAAACTCTTTCAAATGGATGTGAAGAGCGCCTTCCTAAATGGTTTCATTAATGAACTTGTATATGTCTCACAACCTCCCGGGTTTGAAGACCCAAACTTGCCTAATCATGTGTGTAGGTTGTCCAAGGCACTCTACGGATTGAAGCAAGCTCCAAGGGCTTGGTATGAGAGGCTAAGAGACTTCCTACTCAAGAAGGGCTTCAAGATCGGGAAAGTGGATACCACACTATTCACCAAGAAGCTTAATGGAGAGATCTTTGTTTGCCAAGTGTATGTCGATGACATTATATTTGGGTCAACAAACCAAGATCATTGCAAGGAGTTTGGTGAATTGATGTCCAAGGAGTTCGAGATGTCAATGATTGGCGAGCTCACCTTTTTCCTCGGCTTCCAAGTGAAGCAAATGAGGGAAGGGACCTTCATATCTCAAGAGAAGTGCACTCAAGATGTGCTCAAGAAATTCAAGATGGAGGATAGCAAGCCAATCAAGACCCCAATGCCTACTAATGGACATCTCGACCTTGATGAGGGAGGTAAACCGATTGACCAAACTCTCTATCGTTCCATGATCGGTAGTTTACTTTACCTCACCGCATCTAGGCCGGATATCATGTTTAGTGTGTGTATGTGTGCTAGGTTTCAAGCAAGCCCTAAGGAGTCACATCTATGTGTGGTTAAAAGAATCCTTAGGTACATAAGGCACACCCCTAGCATTGGTCTTTGGTATCCCAAAGGAGCTCTGTCGGTGTCTAAAATGGCGGGGTCTAGACAGCCAACGAGTAAATTTCTAAGCATGTCGGAGATCGGATGGTTACGCCCGGAGAACACAAGGTTTATACTGGTTTGGGCACGAACGCCCTATGTCCAGTTTGCTGCTGAGTCATGTTACCGAGCGTAGGAGAGCTCGTAGGGGGGGGGGGAGCTACAAGCTTTTGTGAGACAGGGAAGCAGGTTCCCAGGTCTCGTGCGTATGTGGTTCGAGGTTCGTTGTGGGAGCTCGCGTGGATGCGAGTATGAGTGTGTGTGAATGAGTTCAGAGAGAGTCGAGAGAGAGACATTGGAGGTCCATTCTCCCCCTTTATACGTAGGGAGAGATGGAGGAGTACAATAGAGAGAGAGGCAACGTGGGCCTAGTGTAGGCTGTTGATTTGGAGGACGCTCCAGGTTTCTGTTCCCCTTCCTTCCCGGGGAAGGCTTCGCTTGTTAGCGCGCTCCTGGTCCTGTTCGTCCTTGGTGCAA
This sequence comes from Microstegium vimineum, assembly GCA_022036555.1. Taxonomy (NCBI): domain Eukaryota; kingdom Viridiplantae; phylum Streptophyta; class Magnoliopsida; order Poales; family Poaceae; genus Microstegium; species Microstegium vimineum. Next base: position 32,031,066 of record CM039130.1, read on the forward strand.
CTGTAGCCACGTGCCTTGTACTTGGTGGCGCTCCTGTTGCCATATGTGTACCCCTGCGTTCCATCATACAAGGATGAGTACGCCTCAATTCCTGTTCGGCGGTCCGTCAGAGGGATGGTGAATGTCACTCGGTGGTACTGGAGCTTGTACCGCAAGGGTTCTACAGGGGCAGGCATGGCGATCCATGTCTTTAACCCCCATCCCCAAGGATGAGTCTGCACTGTGGACCTTTTGACTATGGGCTAAAATGCACCGTGGATTGGGGAAGCCTCCGAGGGCAAGCGACGTCACAGATGACGTTTCCCGCCCTCGGACGAGGCGGAAGAGCCCCCGAGGGCAGACGACGTCATGGATGATGTCATCCCAGCTCGGATGGGGCGGGTGGTCCTCCGAGGGTGTTCTGTTGCCTTATCCAGTTTTGGGACAGGCTTTTCCCTGGCTCGGGCGAGGCGGAGAGGCTCCAGAGGGTCGATGGCGTCGCGGACGACGTCACCCAAGCTCGGACGGGGCGGAAGGCCCTCCGAGGAGATGCCGCTGCCTTAGCCGGTTTGGCCAAGGCGATGTGTCCTCGGGAGTGATGACGTCATCCTGGCTCGGGCGAGTCGGAGGGGCTCCCGGGGATGATTGTGTCATCGCGAAGTATGAAGTTGGGGTACCCTATTCTCAGGTATCCGACAGTAGCCCCCGAGCCTGCGATGTAGTGATGGACTACACCGGAGGCTTCCGAGAGTACTTATGGCGTTTGGTTATGTTTTTGGATTTTGGTGGGTGCGCGCGAGCGCACCCGCCAGGTGTAGCCCCCGAGGCCTTAGGAGAAAGATTTTTCTCCTAAGGGCTTATTCGATCTAGCCTAGAGCGTTTGTCCTTTTGCCCCTCTCAAGAGGTGAGGAGAGGAAGAGGACTGCCCTGCTCGTACGGGCTCAGAACCTTGCTTGCACGCCAGCTCTACCAGGGGCATACTGTTGTACTTGGGCTGACGCGCCCTGAAGTGACGAATCAGGACTGCATAGTGTTGTCTTCCGGTCTGAGCGTCTGCCTGATCAGTTGATGTCGGGTTGGCATCGGCCTGGTCTGACTTCGCCTGTCTTGACCCAAAAGTGGGTGCATCGTGTTCTCCCGTTGGTGGGCACTGCGATGCATTGCCCTCGTGTGGTCAAACTTTCGATTGGCGCACCCTAAGCCTGCTGTCTGCTTGGCCATTTATGGCTCTGCGGCGCCCCCTCAAAAATTGGCACTGGAGCGCAGTGTGGTTTAATTGGGGGAGGCGAAGCGCTATGGCTTCACGGGTTGGCCGTCGTGCGGGTGCCCTGGCGGGCTATAAATAGGGGTTGCCAGCCGCGGGATGAAACATATAATCCCCCAGCATGGTCTACCCTTCATTCTTCCTCCGAGGTCTCGTCAAAGATACCCTTGAGCCGCCCTGGCGAGCGGCCCTTTGAGAGTACACCGAACTCAGGGGAAGCTCTGCGTCGGCGGTGCCACCGCCTCGCGTTGTTGGGCAGGAGAGGTCGAGGGTGACCCTACGAGATTCGCATGGTTTTCCTCGGTCTCTTCCTTCGGAGTGGTGGCGCCCCGTCGTCGTCTCCCTTCACAGGGGGCTAAGAATGCATCTACTGGAAAGACTGTGTGGTTCGTCCGCGCAGTCTTGCAAGCCAGACGTTCCTTGGCCCTGCTGGTGGCGATGCCACTATCGGGAGACGGCAAGCCTGGGGGCCGGCTTGTTCGGTTGCGCTGGTGTGGGACCATGATGGTGTCACCGTCTAAGGCCCTGGGAACCAGGCAGGCATCGCCTGCGCTCTGGCGCGGTGATGCTGTGATCATGTAGCACCTGTGTAAGCACTGGTGCTGCATGCCTAGCCGAGCCTCGAGGTGGTGGCCTTGAATGCCCTCCGGTGCTAGTGAAAGCCTCCCCGAGATGGGGGGGTGTTACCGTGTCGGAGGGTAGTTGGATCTTCAGCGCGACGGGTGAGGCGCAGTGCTTGACCAGCTCGTCAGGCCCTTGTCCGGCTATGTAGTCGACCGCACAGGTCTTGGAAGTGGCAGTGCTGCTGCCATTCTGTCCCGGGAGGCGAGGCAGCGGCAGCCGACTCGTCGGGAGTCTGCCTGCTGACAGGCAAACATCGGAATGGTGGTACCGGCGTGAACAGGGCATTGGATGCCTACCCTGTTTCTCTTTCCTTCGGCGCTGGGCCAGGATCCCCCTTCAGTCCACCTTGTAACCGCCCTGATGTTTTGCATGTGTGTGAGTCTGCCTTGTTTGTCATGTTCCCCCTGGTCCTGGAATGGAAGGTAACTTTTTGCGACGGTTAGCGTATGAAAGACGTGGTATTTGCTTTGTATTTACCTGTGTGGACCTCTGACGCGTGAGGTTGGTGTTCCCACCTTTTTCTCACCTGGTTGCGAGAACCATGGTGAAGTGCGATGCCAGTTCCTAAGTCTCTACCCGGAGTAGAGAAGTCGTCTTAGGACCGTATTGTATTTTGTTCGTTCCCCGCGCATCTTTCCGCAAGAAGGGGGAATATGAGCCGAACCATGCTATCCTCAAGATGGATGAACCATGGATGCTCGTCGAGTTAATAGCGGGCAAATCTGAGTGGGGTGTTCGGTTCCCGTCCGTTAGGGTTCCGGCTTGTGGCCCATGTCGTGGCTCACCCCAAATCGGTTTCATCTAGTAGCCGGGTCCGTTCGATGGGTCCCGGGGGCCTATTGCCTTCCTTCGATAGGAATACCATGAACCAATCATCTGTAAAAACGGATTCAAATACGAAATCTGGGAATGACCTTAGCATCCAGTTGCCAGGCTAATGACCGCTAGTGTGTCCATTCCCTATTCGCCCCTCGCTCTGGCGTCCTGAGTCGGCCGTTTCGACCCCCGCTGGGGTGGCCTCCGTATCTCTGGACCGTAATGGGCCATCGGGGCGTCTATAGCCCTTATCCCTTTTTCTTACCTGGGCCCATAGGCCATCCCCATCGATGGCGGTGTGTAGGCGTCCGTCCGATTTCTGCAGACGTCAGTTGGGTTGAGCCGGAGGTTGGACTGAGCCCTGTTTCTACCTGTGGGTAAACGCAGCCCTGGACCCGGGTGACCTTCACCGGCTGCGAGCTCTCGGGTGTTCCTGCGAGTATCAGAAAAAACATTCCTGCGGCCTAGGGAACAAATTGAGTGGGAGTGGGTTTGGAGAGAAAGGTCGGAGTGAGGGGAAGCTCTTTGAAAGAGAAAACCTGGGGAAAGAGCCCCCTGCCCAGCCCCCGAGCGAGACGTGAACCCGCGAATGGGCGCGCGTCTTGCCCAACGTCCAGGCCGAGGGTGTTTGCGCCGTGCATACTAGATCTTTTACAGGAAATATGCATGCGTATACATATGATTCGGGGGGGGGGGAGTGTTCAGGGATAGAAACGACGTAGCTTTTCGATGTTACAGGCATTGGAGAAGACCTAGCTGTCGGGCCCTATAGTGGCTATCTTGTAGCTTCCAGGACGGAGGACCTCCACCACGACATAGGGCCCTTCCCATGGTGGCGTGAGCTTGTGCTTGTCCTTGTTGCTCTGCTTGAGTCGAAGCACCAGGTCACCGACGTTGAGCTCGCGCTTTTGTACTCGACGGTTGTGGTACCTTCTCAGGGCCTGCTGGTACCTGGCAGAATGTAGGAGAGCGATGTTCCTTGCCTCGTCCAGCTGATCTACGACGTCCTCCATGTTCGCTTGGTTGCCTTCTTCGTCGTAGGCCTTCACCCATGGCGAGCCGTATTCCTGGTAAGTTGGGAGCACGGCTTCTGCCCCGTAGAGCATGAAGAAAGGGAGTATCCGGTTGCTCTACTTTGTGTCGTCCTGAGGCTCCAGAGGACGACTGGAGTTCCGCAACCCAACGGCCTCCGAATTTTTTGAGCCGATCAAAGATCCTTGGCTTGAGCCCGTGCAAGATCATCCCGTTGGCGCGCTCGACCTGCCCGTTCATTTGTGGGTGCGCGACAGCCGCCCAGTCCGCATGGATATGATTCCTGTTGCAAAAATCCAGGAACTTTTTCCCGGTGAACTAGGTACCGTTATCGGTGATGATCGTGTTGGGCACTCCGAACCGATGTATTATTTCGGTGAAGAAAAGGACTACCTGCTCTGATTTGATTTGGGCTAGAGGGCGTGCCTCGATCCATTTCGAGAACTTGTCGATGACGACGAGTAAGTGGTCGAAGCCCCCGGGCGCCTTGTGCAGCGGTCCCACTAGGTCCAAACCCCAGACCGCGAAAGGCCACGTGAGGGGGATGGTCTGTAGTGCCTATGCGGACAGATGAGTTTTCCTGGCGTAGAACTAGCACCCATGGCAGGAGCGTACCACCTCCGTGGCGTTCGCTAGGGCTGTTGGCCAGTAGAAGCCTTGGCGGAAAGCTTTTCCGACGATTGTGCGGGGGGCCGCGTGGTGCCCGCATTCCCCCACATGTATGTCCTCCAGCAGGCTCACACCCTGCTCTGTGGGGATGCAATGTTGCAAGATCCCTGTGGGCTGCGCCTATAGAGCTCCTGGTTGATGATGACAAAGGATTTAGCGCGTCGCGCGATGCGGCGCGCCTTGTTCCTATCATCCGGGAGCTGCTCCCAAATTAACCAGTACAGGATGGGAATTCTCCTGTCAGGAAGGGGGGCGTCGTCGTCGACTGGTGCGCCATCCGCGCCGCTTCGCGTTTCCTCGACGTCCATGACCTCCTCCGGGGATGTCGTTGGGGCCTCGGTTTCGGGATCCGCGCGCTAGACGACGGATGGCTTGTGGAAGTCGCTGGCGAAGACTCCGGGGGGAACAACCCCGCGGCCGGAGGCCAACTTCGCAAGCTCGTTCGCCACCTCGTTGTGCTTCCTTGCGATGTGGTTGAGCTCCAGGCCATCAAACTTCTCCTCCAGGCGACGGACCGCCTGGCAGTATGCCGTCATCTTCGGGTTGCTACAATTCGACTCCTTCATGACCTGTTCGACTACGAGCTGGGAGTCGCCCCGTGCTTCGAGTCTTTTGATACCTAGCTCTGTTGCTATGCGTAGCCCATTTACTAGGGCCTCATATTCTGCGACGTTGTTGGACGTCGGGAAGAATATACGGACCATGTACCTGAGCCGGACCCCGAGCGGGGAGACGAAGACTAGGCCGGCGCCGACGCCGGTTTTCATTAGCGACCCATCGAAGTACATGAACCAGCACTCCTGGTTCTCCGGTGTTGGCGACAACTGGGTTTCGGTCCACTCGGCGACGAAGTCCGCTAGGACCTTGGATTTGATGGCCGTTCGAGGTGCATAGGAGATGAATTCTCCCATGAGCTCGAGACCCCACTTCGCCACCCGTCCCGTGGCCTCGCGGCTCTGTATCACGTCCCCGAGTGGGTAGGACGATACAACGGTGACGTGGTGGCCGTCGAAGTAGTGGGCTAGCTTTCTTCGCGTGATGAGGACCGCGTAGAGGAGCTTCTGAATCTGAGGGTATCTGGTTTTGGTCTCATATAATACCTCACTGATGAAGTACACTGGACGCTGGACTTTTAGAGCGTGACCCTCCTCCTCCCTTTCGACGACGATGACGACGCTCACCACCTGGGTGGTAGCAGCGATGTACAGGAGAAGGGCCTCGCGCGACATCGGTGGAACGAGTATGAGTGCGCTCGTAAGAATCGCCTTGAGCCTGTCCAGGACCTCCTGTGCCTCGGGGCTCCAGGTGAAGTGCTCTGTCTTCTTGAGGAGTCGGTAAAGGGGGAGGCCTTGCTCGCCGAGGCGCGAGATGAAGCGGCTCAGGGATGCGAGGCACCCCATGACTGCACCCCTTTCACATTACGAATCGCTCCCATATTAGTGATGGTGGAAATTTTATCTGGATTGACCTCGATACCACGTTCGGAAACAATGAAGCCGAGGAGCATGCCACGACGCACTCCGAACACGCATTTCTCAGGGTTGAGTTTGACGCGCTTGAGTTTCAGGGCCTCGAATGCTGTCCCGAGATCAGTGATCAAGGTCTCCGCCTGCTTGGACTTTACTGCAATGTCATCCACGTACGCCTGGACGGTCCTCCCGATGAGATCCCCAAAAACTGAGCGCATGCACCGTTGGTACGTGGCTCCCGCGTTTCTGAGGCCGAATGGCATGGTGACGTAGCAAAAATATCCAAATGGCGTGATGAAAGACGTCACAAGCTGATCGGACTCCTTCATCTGGATTTGATGGTACCCGGAGTACGCATCAAGGAAAGATAGCGTTTCACACCCCGAGGTGGAATTGATAATCTGGTCAATGCATGGGAGGGGGTACGGGTCTTTGCCGCATGCCTTGTTCAGGCTGGTGTAGTCAACACACATTCTCCATTTGCCGTTCTTCTTCTTGACTAATACTGGGTTAGAAAGCCATTCGGAGTGGAATACCTCTTTGATGAACCCGGCCGCCAAAAGCTTATGGAGCTCCTCGCCAATGGCCCGCCGCTTCTCCTCGTCGAAATGTCGCATGCGTTGTTTCACTGGACGGGTGCCGGGTCGGATCCTCAGGGCGTGCTCGTCTATGTCCCTCGGTATGGCTGGGACGTCCGAGGGACTCCACGCGAACATGTCGCCGTTCGCGCGGAGGAAATCGACGAGCACCGACTCCTGTTCCGGGCGCAGGGAGGCGCTGATGCGCAACATTCGGCCATCCATATTAGACGGGTTCAGTGGGATTTCCTTTACCCCCTCGAGGGGGGTGAAGTTCTCTGCACCCTTAGAGTCAACTCTCTCATTGCTCGTTGCTTCGGTCGTCGCCGCCAGTCGCGGAAACCGTACCGCGGCCATGGCGTTCTCGCAACTATCCACGTCGCACTGGTATGACTCCGCAAGCTCGGAGGTGATCGTGATGACTCCATGGGTCCCGGCATCTTGAGCTTGATGTAGGTGTAGTTGGGGATGATCATGAACTTCGCGTAACACGGCCTACCCAACACCGCGTGGTACACGTCGCGATAGTGGGCGACTTCGAAAGTGAGGAGCTCGCTCCGGAAGTTATTCAATTCCCCAAATGTCACGAGCAAGTCGATCTACCCAAGGGGTATGGACGGCTTCCCGGGGATGATTCCCTGGAAGGCAACTCCCTCCGGGCGGAGCTTCTTCCTGGGTACCTTCAGGGCCTCGAAAGCGTTGTAAAACATGATGTTGAGGTCTCTACCTCCATCCATCAACACCTTGGTGAAGCGTACATACCCTATGATCGAGTCCACGATGAGTGGATAGCGCCCCGGATGGGTGACACGGGTCGGATGGTCGGCCCGACCGAACGTGATGTTGGACTCCGACCAATCGAGGAAAACAGGAGCCGTCGGGGTGGCCATGAAGACCTCGCGCCGCTCCTGCTCCTCCCGACGTCTGTGGTCATTGGTTCCCGAGCTACCAAAAATCATGAGGCATTCGTTTACGGGGGGATTGGGGTCGTTGCGATCCCGGTCTCCGTCTTCAACGATTGCAAAATATCTAGCCATTTTGTCACACTGGCGGAACGTGTGTCTGACCAGCATGCTGTGATGTGGGCATGGTTTGGTGAGCATGACGTCGAACTTGCCCCCCTTCACCCCGCCATGGGGAGGAGGGGTCTCGCGATTCGCCGATGCGGCCGCGTTGTCGCCGCCGCGCTGCGGCCTGCCCTTGGCCATGTCGGAGCGGGAGGTCGCTCCGACCGCCTCTCTGCCTAGTGCGTGGCTTGTGGTGATGCCAGGGAGGCGTCTGGAGACCGACCGTTGTTGTCCTTCCTCGAGTTTGCACTCTCTGTCGTGGAGCTCTTCCAGGTAGCGCCGTTGAGCATCCGAGGATTAGGGGTCGCCCCGCGGGGTGGGTTCCGGTGACCTTGCCCTATAGTCGGGCGTGTGACGCCGTTGCCGTCGTCGTCCCCGCCCTCGATGAGGGTGGGGTCGACGGCGACACCGTGCTTCGGGAAGCCGCACATGAGGCATCCTCGCCCGTGGCCAGCGCTGTCGTCGCTCGAGGTAGACCCGAGCAGGTAATCACTGGAGTGCATGAAGCCGTAGAGGGCCTCCTGGCCCCTTAGACCTTCGAAGTCCAAAGGCTCCCAGGGGTCGACGCTGTCGTGGCTGGAGCCGGCGAAGGTGGTTTCCTCCGGGCTCGTGCAGAGGTCGAAGACGGACCGGAGATGGTGGGACGCAAGTCCGGTGCGTGTCCCCTTCGCGGGTCGGCACAGAAGCCTGCGACCACCACCTCCGAGTAAGACGCGGCAGCATTCCTCATGCCGAACGGTAGTGCCTCCGGAGCGGGCGCTTCGATTTGCCCGGGAGGGAGCGGCCGTCCTCCCGCGAGCTGCGCTGTCACGTTGGCGAACGCACAGTAGAGGTTGTGCAGGGACTCCTGGGTCGGCTGGGTCCCATCAGCGTGTCGAGCTGGCGCTCGAACCATGGATAGTCGGCCCGCTGGACGGCTGTCCTGTGAGCGACTTGCTCCCCGGAGGGAGGCAGGTTGAGGTGGGCCATGGATGCCGAGATGGCGTCCATGGCTACCTCGGAGGAAGTCGTAGGGCGACGGAGGACCAGGTTGTCCCCCTGCCCATGGCACTGGAAGTCCAGGCTACCAAAACAAACTGTTAACATTGGATTTTGGTGCACTTAGGGAGATGACAGGTGGGCCAGTGCGCGGTAAATATTCAGAGGCAGGTATTCAGGGTATTCGGCAAGTGTTCGTGCAGTCGGCTAGTTTCCTGAGGTTCGGCTAGTAATAGTGCGGTCGGCTATTCTGGGAGTAGCGGTTTTCCGTTGAGGAAAGTGACAAAAGCGGCAAGTAAGAGCCGAATCGGGTAACGGAGATTGGGACAATTAAGGAAATAAGAAGGGAATTGAAGAAAAAGATATCATGTTTTTCCTTTAATATTTTGTAATCGTGTCCTTTTAGGACTCATGTCATGACCAGGGTATAAATATAAACCCTTGACCATTGTAAAAAACTGTTCACAACCAATACAATACAACCGGCCCCGTGCCAACTTCGAGTCCTTTGTCGTGTCATCGAGTTCTTCGAGAGGAATCATCGATCCGTCGACCTCCGTAAGTCCCGGCAACCTTGTTATCAGTCTAGTATCATGCGGTGGATTTAGATGTTGATGCAATTAGTCTTGTTTGTTTTCAATGATCGTGCGACGGATCTTTGCTTGACAATCAAGAAGTCTTCGCTTATGTTTCGTTTATGAGTACACACCGTGCGGCAGGTGCTTGCTCAATATGCTTAGCAAAAGAAAGATAGTTATCGGCTCTATTAGATTTGGCAAGATCTAGTAGATTCATCAAGTTAATACGTGTTGCATGTTTTATATTTGTTATATATTTGTAACACTCTTTTTCCCAATCTAGATTGATACGGTTCGGCTTTATCTTTTCTTATAGATCTATTCTTGTTTTAATAGTTAATCATATTGTTCATACGAATAGATCTCACGGTCATAGTAGCCGAATTAGTTTAGATCTAGATTGTTACGTGTTGCGGGTTCATACATGTTAACCACGTTTAAGCTTTGATAATGTTGGGTGTCGTGCGGCAGACACATGCTTTAGAATAGTTTAATCGTGTTTACTTATATGCTCCTTCATCATGGACCCCAACTCGGTTGGATTGCCGAACTTGGTTATGCTTTAACTCATAGTTAATTATGATTCGTCCATACGTACTTTTTCATGCATGCACGTTCGACTATCAACTTTTTCACATGCTTTGCGTTTGCTTTAGCCGAACGATCTATAAGACCTGTTGGCAGATAGCTTCTATAACTATATGTCGTTGTAAGTGGCTTCAGGGCCGTATATATGGAACTGTTTGGTCTCACCCGGCATGTTTCAGTTTTATATCTAATAATTTTCATCCCTTGTTAGTTTCAGGTCAAACTGACTGGCACGTTTTCGGACTCCGAAACACCCGGGCACCCGATTGAAGCTACGCTTTCCGGCTTGCTGTGTGTTAGGCACAGTGCGTCACATTTTGTGTCAACACGAACAATGGAGCCCGGAGCAAAATCAACGTGGCGAGAAGCCATCCGATACTCGAAAATACGGGTGACACGCAAAGCCCCTACCTGGCGCGCCAACTGTCGGTGTCTAAAATGGCGGGGTCTAGACAGCCAAAGAGTAAATTTCTAAGCGTGTCGGAGATCGGATGGTTACACCCGGAGAACACAAGGTTTATACTGGTTCGGGGAGCCACGCCCTCGTTCAGTTTGCTGCTGAGTCGTGTTACTGAGCGTAGGAGAGCTCGTAGGGGGCAGCTACAAGCTTTTGTGAGAGGGAAGAGGGTTCCCAGGTCTGATGCGTATGTGGTTCGAGGTTCGTTGTGGGAGCTCGCGTGGATGCGAGTATGAGTGTGGGTGAATGAGTTCAGAGAGAGTCGAGAGAGAGAGATTGGAGGTCCATTCTCCCCTTTATACATAGGGAGAGATGGAGGAGTACAATAGAGAGAGAGAGGAAACGTGAGCCTGGTGTAGGCTGTTGATTTGGAGGACGCTCCAGGCTTCTGTTCCCCTTCCTTCCCGGGGAAGGCTTCGCTTGTTAGCGCGCTCCTGGTCCTGTTTGTCCTTGGTGCAACTGTAGCCACGCTCCTGTTGCCATATGTGGGCATGGGCGGAGGTTGGCAGAACAGGGCTCGGTACCCCTGCGTTCCGTCATACAGGGACGAGTACGCCTCAATTCCTGTTCGGCTGTCCGTCAGAGGGATGGTGAATGTCACTCGGTGGTACTGGAGCTTGTACCGCAAGGGTTCTACAGAGGCAGGCATGGCGATCCATGTCTTTAACCCCCATCCCCAAGGATGAGTCTGCACTGTGGACCTTTTGACTACGGGCTAAAATGCACCGTGGATTGGGGAAGCCTCCGAGGGCAAGCGACGTCACGGATGACGTTTCGCGCCCTCGGACGAGGCGGAAGAGCCCCCGAGGGCAGACGGCGTCACGAATGACGTCATCCCAGCTCGGACGGGGCGGGTGGTCCTCCGAGGGTGTGCTGTTGGCTTAGCTAGTTTTGGGGCAGGCTTTGCCCTGGCTCGGCCAGGGGCGAGGCGGAGAGGCCCCCGAGGGTCGATGGCATCGCGGACGACGTCACCCAAGCTCAGACGGGGCGGAAGGCCCTCCGAGGAGATGCCGCTGCCTTATCCGGTTTGGCCAAGGCGATGTGTCCCCGGAAGTGATGACGTAATCCTGGCTCGGGCGAGTCGGAGGGGCTCCCGGGGATGATTTTGTCTTCGCGAAGTATGAAGTTGGGGTACCCTATTCTCAGGTATCCGACAAGCTCCCTTCCAACTAGTTGGCTATTCCGATTCAGATTATGCCGGGTGTAAGGTTGATAGGAAGAGTACCTCCGGCGGTGCCACATGCTAGGAAGATCACTTGTTTCTTGGTCCTCTAAGAAGCAAAACGGTGTGGCTTTGTCTACCTCCGAGGCGGAATACATAGCCGCGGGAGCTTGTTGTGCACAAATCTTATACATGACCCAAACACTTCTTGATTATGGGGTTGTTTTAAAAAATGTTCCACTCTTGTGTGATAATGAAAACGCCGTTGTAATACCCCATGTTTTATGGGCTATTATTCATACTATTAATATTTAATATTGTAGCTAACTAAATAAATCATTGTTCATGCACTAAAGTATTATATAATACATGATATGAGCTTTCTCAAAATAAATGTATAACCTAAGTTTAACTTTCTATGTAATCAATATAGCAAGTGAAATATTACTAATTATTTAAAGGCTCATAGTACATGATATATTTTAATTTTGTTTGTGCGTACGTACGTGCACTAACACCATGCATTGCCTGGTAGCCTAAGCATGTCGCATAAGTGTATGCATGTATGTGTGAGCATGTAGCATGGATTTTGGCTAATAAACTAGCCGCTCGGCCCAAGCTATCATAGAGGCTCGATGATTAAATATTTTATCAGCGTATTAACGAGGGAATAGGGAGCTGTTGCGTTAGAAATAAACTAAATAAAATATGTTTAGTGTGAATAAAAGTAATGCACGCCAGGAAGATAAGGATGGCCAGCAGTGTTGCTGACGTACTAAGTAATAAACGGTAAAAATCTATGGTTTCCTGTTATCAGAGAGCGAGCAGAGATTGGCCAGCTCAGCTTACGTGTTCTCATTTCATTGGCTGACCTACGTGTTCACCTAGTCACCTCCACAGCTTTCTACGGCCTTCTCAACTGTTCGGATCAATTCTCCGTTCAATATTTAATAGCCAGACCTGGAGGTTTCTCCCGCAGGCGAGAGGGCCTCAGCACCCTATAAATAGCACGTCAAGGTGCTGGAGCTCAGCAATGAGCTCAGCTCATCGTAGACTCGTAGTAAAAGAAACGTGCTCGACTGCGAGCCCATCGACACAACAAAGTGTTGTAGAAATAGTGAGTAAAATTAATAGAAAATAGGCAATACCGTGGATGTCGTGATACATAGTTTTATAAGGCAAGCATAATACATGCTATTAATCTTCGTTATTTATTTGTACCGACTAACAAGCGAACAACTAACTCGCTAACACTCGGCTGACATTTATATTCAAGTTACTCATATTTTTCGTGATTTTATATTTGCAGTTGTGATGTTGCTTTTTAATTTACGTGCGTTTTATATTTAAAGTTGTGGTGTTATTTTACATTTTTGCGTGCGTTTTATATTTCAGTTGTGGGGTTGTCTACTTTTCGCGTGAGTTTACATTTTTGCTGTGATCTCATCTATACTTTTTATATTATTCCGTTTATGTGTGCTATTTATATTTTACCTATTATTTCATATTTTCTAATATTGTGTTTATTCAAGTGTTGTAATGCTTAATTTTTTCGGGCACTTCAATTTTATGAAGTTATGCTGTCGAAATTTCTTTTAAAAAGCCGGTGTTGCGACGACAATCGTATTGTACCGGTCATGGTACAGAAATGAGACTGTCTGAGTTCTCCAATGGGGTTGACTCTTGCTCTGAATAGGGTGCTTGGTGATGGATCCGTAGGAGCGACCAGGCGCCAGTAAGTCAAGAGATACGATTCCCAGTGGGCCTAAGAGCTCTGCTCTTCTAGAACATGCATGCAAGCATGGTGTCCTAGTGGAGGCCTTTGATGTCTGTGTACCACTCTATAGAGTATAAAAGTGTGAAATTTCACCCCTGTGACTCCCGGGTTGGGAAGCTTGCGGTCATGTGTGGCACCAGTTAAAACCATTGTTTGTTTTCAAAATATTGTATGGATGATGTGTTAAATATTTCTCGCGTTAGCGTATTTTTGCTGGTTTTATTAATATCATGTATTTTTTTGCTGAGTATGATTTATCGTACTCACCCTTGCATTTAAATATGTTTTTTTCAGCTTATAAAAGAATAGACTGAGCTAGGCGGGAAGGGAAACAACTAGGTGTAGCTATGGTGATAGCTTGTAGTTTGAATACCTATATTTTAATCTTGTAAAATGTACCAAAACTATGAATAAATAAAGAAGAATGGTTTTTAATCCACTTCTCGCCATGGTTATTATATGCCTTGCATGGTTATAAATTAGTTTTTATAATCATGCGACGGCTGTCTCGTCTAGGCCCTAGTTGGGGTCGTGACAGCCGTAAAGCTTGCCAACAACTCGGTTCAACACTCTCGCACCAAACACATTGATATTCGCCATCACTTTCTTAGAGATCATGTGGCTAGGAAAGACATCACTAGTTGGAGTTAGAAGCGAAGAGCAATTGACGGATATCTTTACAAAACCACTCGATGAAAACAACCTTTTGTAGGTTGAGAAGCGAGTTGAATGTGCTTGATCACTCAAACTTCACTAAAAAATGAGATTGTGTGAACCATGCATTCATATGTAACATAACATGTTTAATTTAGTAATGCACATAGGCTTGGCTAATGTGGTTAAGATAACCGCCCTCAAAGCGTGTGACAAAGCTTAACCGCGGTTTAAACTTGCAAGCAACCTAGATTCAAATTCTGTATTGCATAACATATGCATGTATGTTGCTTCTTGCTTTCTTTTCGGTTAAGTTTGATCATCCTCTAGGCTCGTCACTTAGGGGGAGCATTCAAAGCTCTAGTTGTTACTAATACGCTCTTGTGCCCCTATGGTGATCCTTGGAGCTTTTGTCACACCCAATTTTAAGAACAAAATTGAGTGCGAATAACTCATGTGTGTCCAGAGATCAATCACACACATAAGCTGACAAATCTTTAAATAGTACCATCACTGGGTGCTTATTACATAACGAATAATATTCTTAAACATAACAGTGGAAATGAAGATAACTCTCGCGACGAAGCTCCACTTCACAGGGAACGTCGACTGGTTGACCACTAGCCTAGTACTCCTCACGGTAGTCTTCATAGCCATCTGAAGGGGTTGAGAAAGCAAGGGTGAGCACTTAAAGTACTCAGCAAGAGTAACATAGGGTTATGAAGCTCAAAGGCTGACACTGTCTGAACTGCAGTTGCTTTTAACTTGGTCAAGTTTTACCAACACTTAGCTTTAATTATTCATAACCCAATTAATAACCACATTATAAGATTAATAATCAACATTAACAATTAAACAACATGATCATCTACACTGTGAGTTTTCCAGGCCGCTCGTGACTGTGAGCACGACTATCATGATAGATTTACACTCTGCAGAGGTTATACACTTTACCCACAAGCCATGTTGCCCATATGCCCGGGATAGCTAGTCCCATAACACTGCCAAGGTGAGCGGGCAGGGAACACTATGAAGTCTTTCAAAAGCCCTTTCTAGCATGTAGCGGACCCTACGGACCCAATGCAAAGGGGAATATGGGACACCCGATGGTACCACCCGCAGTGGTCCCCATACAAGCTATACCCCATAACCAGCTCGGCAAAGGTGCCTTTCACGAACCACAAGCATGCTAGTCCAAACTTAATACTTAACTAAAGCCAGAGCCATTATAGCACTCATGGTTGCATTTGAATCCCAACTTTTGCCCTACAGTGGGGTCCTATTCCATGTTGCTACAAAAGCCAATTTTATCTCATTGTTGCATATATCATTAATCGATATTCGATTCAATATTCATCATGTAAAGCATAGCAAAGCTACCCATATGCATAGAAACCCATGGTAACAAGGTAAAAGGATAACAAAGCTATGGTAAAGATCTAAATAGGAATCAAATTAGACACATGCAATCATGACTAGATGAATTAGGGTGAATAGGTAACAAGGATGATCCCATGTTAAACTTGCCTTGATCACAAAGCTCCTGGTGATCCTGATCTGCTGCAAAGAACTCTTGCTGACCGAAGATCTCACCGGCTGTACTTGATCAACATCACCACGCAATCATCCGAACAATCATACACGAAGCAATAAAGATATGATCAGAACATTACATCATAAACAATAAAGAGGCTTTGAAAAGGTTATAAAACAGATCTATATTATACTACGATCACAAAGGCGCGAGAACCACGCTAATCGGGTCTAAAACGATTAAACTATAGATTAAACAAGATTTTGAAAAGGGCAAGATTAAAGCATTAAAAGAATTAATTTACTTTGATTTTCAAAAGTAATTAACATAGATTAAATCTATACTACTGGATAGAGCATAAAATTACGGATCTAACACAACTTGAACGGATCAATTTGGATTTAAAACGAGCAAATTATAAGGATTTGAATATCGGTGGCAAAACTGTAAATAGGGATTTTTATTTAAAACTGAATTAAAACAGATCTAAAGGGGAATACGTTTTCCAAAGGGGAAAGCGCATTGCTGGAAACCGCTTTAGGACTGTGGGTTGAGAGGCCAAAAGAGTAGGGGCTCTTTAGAAAAAAGCCGGGCGAAGGGGTATGGATGGATTAGATCCATCCGATCTAATCTGGACGACCCAGATCAGAAGGAGGAGAGAGGAGGCGGTGCTCCACCGGAGCAGAGGCGCGGCACGGTGGGGCGCCATGGCCGACGGCCGGCGCACAGCGGCACGAGGTGATCTCGAGCTAGGGTGCTCGGTTTCACATGGGATTTGGTCGGGGAGCGGGAGGACGGAGCCGCGAACTCAACTAGGGCACTGGCCGGGCTCGGGGATGGGTGTGGACGGCCGACGACGGTGAACTGCGGCGGCGGGACCCATGTGCACGGCGACACGATGAACCAGCGCACAAAAGAGAGGGAAAAGAGGGAGAAGGGGTGTTCCGCACCTACGTGAAGCCGATGCGACGCTCGGCGAGGAGCTTGGAGCGGCCGGGGCACGGAACGGTGGTTGGCGGCGGAGCTCTGCTCAGCGGCGGACTGCGAGCGGCGCTGCTGTGGCTGCGAGGCGAGACGAGGCGAGTAGATGGGGCAGAGGCGGCGCGGGGTCGGTGCTATATATAGGAGGAAGAGGGAGAGGCCGGGGCGCGCACGCCTAGACGCGGGGCGGACGCGGCGTCGCGGCGTGACGCGGCAGCAGAGTCCTCCTCGGACTCGACCGGAGGAAGGGGGAGGGGCTGACGCGCGGGGGCTACACGTCAGAGAGAGAGAGCGCTGTGCTGCGCGGGCCCGCGGCCGGACTGGGCCGAGAGCGAGGGAGGTCGGCCCACTGCGGGGAAAGGAAGGGAGAGGGGAGGCAGGCCGGGCCGCACTACTGGGCCAGAAAGGAGGAAGGAGGGAGAAAAGGTTTTTCCTTTTTATTTTCTTTTTGCAAAGGATTTTCCAAATGATTTTCAAATAGGGTTTTGAAATCTTTTCTAGGGTTTTGCAAATTCAACCATACAAGAAAAATGCAGAGGCATGAAATGCACAAGCAAGTTAACCCTAACATTGATATTTATTTTAGTTTTATTTATTTAATTCTATGAGCACAAGAATGCTTGAATTAAATCAAATTTAGTTTAAATTCAAATCTAATTTCTATTTGAAATTTTAGGGTGTTACAGCTTTCTCGAACTATTTTCATATGAAAACTAATTCTAGCCTATGGCAAACTATTTGTAAATTGAGGGTTTGAGAGATGGTTCTTATGCTGAGGCCAACAAGTGTTTCTTTCTGCTCTTCTGTGTTGGTCCTTGGCTAAGAGAAAGACTTGAGAGAAAACTAGGAAAAATTCAGAGCAAAACAAGCTCCAGACTACCCTCCGGACGACTCTACATAGTCCGGTGCTACCCTTCGGACTAGAGTCCGGAGCCTGGTGCCTTACTGTTTCCAAAATTCCATCTCAAGACAGCCGTCAGACTACTTGTCTTAGTCCGACGCCCACCTTCGGACCAGTGTCCGGAGCCTGGGTCCTCTCTGCATCCAACTTCAAATCCTTCTGGATGGACCGTCGGACCACCTCTGGTTGAGACCACCGGACCATTATTCAAGTGTCCGGTGCCTCAGTCAGCCTAACACAGTGTCAGTCAACGACCTCCGGACTACCTGCAATAGTCTGACGCTAGGCTTTAGACCACAGTCCGAAGCTTAGGCACTCCCTGCATAAAACCTACTGAAGGGCATCGGATCTCCCTTCGGACCCGACCTCCGTACCATGCCAAGTAGTCCGGAGCTTTGATTTCCTGTGTAATACCCCCACTGGTCCACTTGCAGTCGACAGTTGCTTCCTTCGTGCCCATCCGTACGTCGCGCCGCCGTTCCCACGCCGCTCGCCCACGCTCGCATCCACGCGCACCTCACCGCCGGTGAGCTTCTCGCCGGAGCACCGCTGCCTCCACAACTTGCACCGCTCCTCCTCTGCTCTATCCCTCGCTTGCACAACATAGCAGAGCCGCTCCACACGCCATCACCGCCGCCACAGCAAGCTCGCCGCCGGTGCTCTATTGCCGGCGATCTACCCACTCACCTCCCTGCCAAGGAACCCCCCACTTTGCTAGGGTTGAACCCCTGATTCACCAGCCACAGCAAGTCACTCCCTCCCTTAGGGTTTGCCCTAACCCTAGTGAGGAGTTTTTGACGTTCTGTCCATTGCCGAATTCGATTCGTCGTCGTCATCGCTTCGTCACTCGCTTAGGGTATGTCTTGATTCTTGATTTCGCATTTCGTCGAGTCATATATCATGCATTGCCCTAGTTCTAATCCTTGACCATTCAATTCCACTTCAATTCTTCCAAATTCACTAAATCTTTATCACTAATTGTAATCCACAGTTGGTGAACCCCCTTTGAGGAGTGTGATTCAGAGTTTGGTTTGCTTTGACTAGTTGCTCTCTCTTATCTCAGGTACATGGCAGCAATTCACTCTATTCTTATGTAGATGCTTGCTTCCATATGGTTTCTTATCTCTAGATGTTATATATGCTTATATATATCCTGTCTATTCTATCCAGCAGCAGTCAGTGGCAGTTGAACTCGGGGCAAAACTCGCGAGTATGGATTGAGGAAAAGCCTCAGAAGGATCAGTATAGTAGCTTGGCATAGCCCTCTGTCAGCATTACAGTGATTGTCAGTGGTTGTACTTGACAGTTGTTGACACCGTTTTTCAGCACGTGTCAAATGAGCTAAGGTTTGACTAGTTAGCGGCCGTTCTCCATCGGTATCGGGAAATAATAAGCCAGTATTGCCAATGGGAATATGCTGCGGGAAGACTAAGTGTGTTGCCAATGGAGGCTGGGTGGTTCTTGCCGACAAAGGTTAATTGGTGAAGTCAAATAGCTTAAGCTATGACGTTGCTAATGCCAATTGCTGATAGATTACCGATTGCCGGTAAGGAGGCATTGCCGATTGCCGATGAAGAGTGGTTGCCAATTGCCGATAGGGACTGATTGGTGAAGACAGTTACCAGTGCAAGGTTGCTGATCGGGAAGTATTGCCAATGCCGATGGGCATGAGGTGCCTATGAGTACAGGGTGACTTGGCGCCTGATATCAGCAGAAGGGTGCCGGTGGTCAAAGAAGGAAGTCGCGGATTGAAGGGGTCTGTCGATGGAAAGTTTCCATCGAGGAGAGGTATAAGGAAACTGGTGATTTTGTACCAGTATTATTATAGTAGTTTGAGTCCGACTCTTACATGAGTCGTTTATTTTCCTTTAAAATAGGTGTGTTTGTTTAGGAAAATAAATATTGTTATCCGGCTCCTGCGCGAGTCAGTTTCCTTAAAATTAGGAGTTTGTTTTAGGAAGGATATGTGTCGTGTCTTTGTACAACTCTTCATACGGGAGTATAAATATGTGCCCGAGGGCTACAAAAAGAAAAGAATCAATCCAATATCAAACAAATCAATTTTACTCTTATTCTACTTTTTATCGCAATTTGCCCTTTTTTGCATTAGTTTTAGCTTATCAACGAGTTCTTCAAGCTTCGACGGGCTGCATCACCCTGATCTCCGTCAAATCCTTACAAGTTCCGCGTAGGAGTACCTCTGAGCCTTGGCATCCGGGCGCATTGCTGTTGCCCTCGTTCAGCTCTGCTCTAGTTATCCTGATCAAGCCTCAACCCAGCATCCGGGCGCCTCGCCGTTGTCTGGATTGGATCTTGTTCTAGTTATCGTCCTTGTCGATTAACTGGTCAAATCGACTGGCACGCCTCCGGATATCGAATTTCGGGTATAGGCCCGAGGTGTTTGCAGATCCTGACGCTTTTTGTGTCAACACCTCTTTTGGCACGCTCGGTGGGACCTGATTATACAAATCTACACATCCATCATGGGTGATCACGCCGACGTTAACCAGAGGAACGTCATTGAAGTCTCTGAGGCCGATCTGAAAGATGATCAGAAGCAGGCCATGGAGCGGGCTATGGAGGAGTACAAACAATTATATCTGAAGTCCTTTTGCCTCAGCAGGAGCGGCGAAGCAATCCAGAAGCAAGATCCGCCGTTACCACAGCAGGTCACGTACGACGCCAATCCTGGTAAGATACAGGAGATGGTTAATGCCGCCGTAAGTCAAGCATTAATTAGCCACTCCAACGTGCTGTCCAATACTGTCTACAATGTCGTTACGCAATCATTCAAAGAAGGGCATGCACCACGATATGTCGGTCCAGCGTACCATCAACCTGGATTGGCATCTACAAGCCCATCGGCAGCCCCAATGGCGTCTTCCACCCTTGTGGAACCGTCTGCCGATGTGGCTACATCACCAAGACCGAACCCTGGTGGCGTCACCAAGCCCAACACAGATCCAGTGGCGTCGGCAACTTCAGGACCAACCCCTGCTAACTGGTGGGGATATGGTATGCCTCCGAATCTATATGCTGGTTCTAATCTGGTGCAGGGAGATAGTTCAGCTTGGAGGAACTCTATGACATTGGCAACGCAGTCACAGCCGATGGCCCCTATGATGCACAACTCTGCACCTTCTCCAACTAGGCAAGTGCCATCAGATGATCTTCAAGTAATCCCTAAAGTGCCTCTGATGCCACCATCGGCAAGCTCTGTGCCGATGCAACATATTATGACAGCTGGTAGTCAACCTCTGGTGGCAAATTCTCAAGCCGGGGTGCTAGTTCCCCAAGGTAATCTGGTGATTGATTGCTCCAGAATACAAGAGCCACATGCTCCAGTCAGCTACCAGCCATCGGTAAGCCATACACCGATGATCTATAATCCTGGATGGGTCAACCAGCCGCCAGCTCAACAGCCTGGCGTGTCGATGTATCATTATGAGGGCCCAACATACACTCAGAGCAGACCATCGGTACAACAACTGATGAATGTGACGATTCAACCTAATCTGCCAAGTGTGCAAAACTATCCATCGGTAAGTCAACCGATGCATAGTGTTCAGATGACTGGTGCTGCGCCCGTGACTATTCCGCATCATCTTCAAGAGGCGCATCAGCCGGCTCCACCAGTCAACAACCAGCCAATGAGTCGGCAAGAGCAGGAGGCATATTGGGTCGAAAAAATTGTCGAAGTTATGAAAGAACAATTCGGCATCAAACCCAAAGTCAATACATACTCTTATCAGACTTCATATCCTCCTGCATATGACTTGATTCCTCTTCCAAATCGGTACAAAGTGCCTGATTTTACCAAGTTCTCCAGCCAAGACGACACGTCAACAATGGAGCACATCAACCGCTTCATTATCCAGTGCGGGGAAGCTGCCAGCAGGGAGGAGTTAAGGGTGAGATTGTTCTCTTCATCATTGTCTGTATCGGCATTTACATGGTTCATATCACTGCCTCAAAACTCTGTAATCACATGGGCCGATCTGGAGAGGCAATTTCACAAGTACTTCTTCGCTGGCATACATGAGAAGAAGCTTACCGATTTGGTCAAAATGAGGCAACACAATGACGAATCGGTAGAAAGCTTTGTTCAGAGGCTACGGGACATGAAGAACAAGTGCTACAGTCTGGTGCTTGATGATCGACAACTGGCAGATTTGGCCTTTCAACGGTTACTGCCGCACATCAAGGACAAGTATGCGTCCCAAGAGTTTGAGAGCCTAAGTCACCTGGTGCAAAGGATTGCCGATCAAGATATCAGAACCTTTGAACCCAGGAAAACTTGGAACAAGGTGACCTTCATCGGGAAAGAAGAAGACTCTGGGACCGATGAGGAGCTGAGCGTCGATGAGGCCGAATGGGTGAAGGATAAGAGGCCTGTGTCTTGTCCGTTCAGCCAAAAAGAGACCGAAAGGTTCACCTTTGACATCACCAAGGCCGATAGGATGTTTGACTTATTGCTGCAAGAAGGGCGAATCAAGTTGGCGCCCAACCAAGTAATTCCATCGGCCGAAGAGCTCAAGAAGATTAGGTACTGCAAGTGGCATAATGCAACCTCACGCAGTACCAATGACTGCAAAGTATTCAGGCAGCAATTGCAGTCAGAAATTGAATCTGGGCGTATTAAGTTTGAAAATTCTATAGTCCAGAAACCGATGAAGATAGATCAGCACCCGTTCCCAAACAATATGGTGGAAATCAGTGAAAGAACCAGAGTGCTGACATCAGAAGCTGCCGGGAAGAACTCATCGGTAGACCCTAACCACCAAGTACCTGAGCGCGACGCAAGAAGGTTTGTCGATGACAGAAAGGGTAGGAAGGTTGCCGATGAAGGTAGCAGTGCCAACAGGGCTCTTGGAGTTGTGATCACACACAAACCGCCAAGGCGAGATCATCAGCAATCACGTGAGGAACGATATCGACAAGAAGAAGAAGAGCACCGGGAGTGGCTTCGGCATAAGGACCACTGGAAGTGTCCCTTCTTCGTTCATTGCTGGGAAGAAGGCATCAAGCTGCCCACTGTCGATAATTGTCCAGAGTGCAATGGATATTACCTTACCGATCAGTCAGGTAAGAGACCTTGTTTTGATGATCAGGCACCCAGGTACGCCAAGCCGTTCAGAGAAAACAGATCGACACATGACCGACTGGGGGCAAGCTCAGTGCCCATGACAGGCTTGGTAGACGTGTTGACTAAGGGGATCGGGAAGAGATGGCCAATGTAAAAGTACCTGACGAAGAGAGATTCTCCAGAGATCCTAGCATCAGAAGAAGTGCCGATGTAAGCGATGGAAAGCAGCACCAGCCCATCTGGAAAACTAAACTTCCTCCATGGTGCCCTAAGGGTCTGACCAAGACCCAGAAGAGAAGGATTCAACGCCAACACCGTGATGACCTGTACGACGATGCAAAACCCTCAAGGGGGAAGCAATGGAGGCCAAAGCGCAAGGACAGGGATCCATCGGTAGACATAAACATGGTCATCATGTTGCCGATGGAGTTCATGGCACCCGTCAGTGATGATGAAGAGACTGCCGATATGGCGCAATTGGTGTTGGATCCGATGACGGCTGTCTTTAAAAAGCTCGCCGATGATGAGAGGCAGCACTTAAGGGCTCTGTTTATTAAGGGCAAAGTGGATGGACAACCGATGACAAAGATGCTGGTAGATGGCGGTGGGTCGATCAATATAATGCCATATGTCGTGTTCAGGAAACTTGGGAAAGGCGACCAGGACTTGGTCAAGACCGTCATGAAGCTCAAGGACTTCGAAGGTAATGTGTCGACGTCTATGGGAGCCGTATGTGTTGATTTGACCATCGGCAGTAAAACTTTGCCGACAACGTTCTTTGTAATCAGTGGCAAAGGCACTTACAACTTGCTCCTTGGAAGGGATTGGATCCACACCAATTGTTGTATCCCTTCTACTATGCATCAAAGTCTGGTACAGTGGATCGGGGACAGGATTGAAGTCGTCCGAAGTGAAGCCCCATCTACTGTTGCATCGGCAGAATCGAAAACTTATGAGCAAACCAGATGTATATCGGGCGAAGCCTGGGACAAAGAGTTCCTCAAAGTTGCCGATTACCGCATCAAACCGATCCAAGCAGTCGGCCCTAAAGAAGAGTTTTAATGGATTGGTTCGCTGACGACGGAAAGCTGGAGCAGGGCTTCACGTCTGCCGATGACTTACTCGAGGTTGACATCGGCGATGGTAGTAAACCTAGGCCTACATTTATTAGTGCTAAGTTAGATTCCCAATGTAAGCAGCAATTAACCGATTTATTGAAAGAGAATAAAGATTGTTTTGCTTGGGATTATACAGAGATGCCTGGTTTAGACCGATCGATAGTTGAACATCGGTTACCTATCAAGTCTGGTTTCCAACCACATCAGCAATCTGCGCGCTGATGGAATCCTACTATTCTGCCCGACATCAAGGCTGAGATTACAAAGCTAATTGAAGCTGAATTTATTCGGCAATGCCGATATGCCGATTGGATCTCTAATGTGGTTCCCGTGTATAAAAAGAATGGAAAACTTCGTGTTTGTATTGATTTCAGGAACCTTAACAAGGCTACACCGATGGATGGCTACCCGATGCCCGTTGCCGATCTGCTGATCGATGCTGCTGCTGGGCATCAAGTTATTAGCTTCATGGATGGTAATGCTGGGTATAATCAGATATTCATGGCTGAAGGAGACATATCCAAGACTGCTTTCCGATGTCCAGGTCACGTTGGCTTATTTGAATGGGTAGTCATGACTTTTGGCTTGAAGAATGCCGGCGCTACTTATCAGAGAGCAATGAATTTTATCTTTCATAAGTATATCGGCACAATAGTTGAAATCTACATTGATGACGTGGTGGTTAAGTCTGGGGACTTCGAGGAGCATCTTGCCGATTTGCGAAAAATATTGGAGTGCACAAGGGAGCGTGGGTTGAAGATAAATCCTAACAAGTGTGCATTTGGCGTATCGGCAGGGCAGTTCCTGGGTTTCATGGTGCATCAGAGAGGCATTGAAATCGATAGAAAGTCTATTGATGCAATTAACAAGGTGGTTGCTCCTACAAACAAGGCTGAGCTGCAATCTTTGATCGGCAAGATTAATTTCATCAGAAGGTTTATATCTAACTTATCTGGTAAGATTAAGTCCTTTAGCCCTCTACTAAAGTTGAAAGCCGATCAAGAGTTTACATGGAAATAAGAGCAGCAGTCAGCCTTGGAGGAGATCAAAAGATATCTGGTGAGCCCTCCAATCTTAGTCCCACCACAACACGGGAAGCCTTTCAGGTTATATTTATCTGTCGATGACGGTGTTATCGGGTCGGCCTTGATCCAAGAATTTGAAGGGAAGGAGCGTGTGATATATTACCTAAGCAGAAGGTTGGTGGACAATGAAACTAGGTATTCGGCCATAGAAAGATTATGCTTGTGTTTATACTTCTCTTGCACAAAACTAAGGCATTATTTACTGTCGGCTGAGTGCACTGTTATTTGCAAAGATGATGTGGTCAAGTATATGTTGTCAATGCCGATGTTGAGTGGTCGGATCGGTAAGTGGATTTTGGCACTTTCAGAGTTTGACCTAAGGTATGAATCGGCTAAGGCTGTCAAAGGTTAGGTAATGGCCGATTTTGTTACTCAGCATTGTAATGTGGTGAGCTCTGTTGAAATTGCTCCTTGGACTTTATTCTTTGATGGGTCTATGTGCAAGGATGGAGCAGGTATCGGTATTCTCTTGATTTCACCCCGAGGACAGAAGTATGAAATTTCGCTGCCGATTGTTGCTACTTCAACAAACAATCAGGCTGAATACCAAGCTTTACTTAAGGGGTTAGAACTACTCAGGGAAGTGCGTGCCGATGCTGTTGAAATCTTCGGTGATTCTATGTTGGTGATTAACCAATTGATCGGGACATATGAGTGCCGAAGTGAAGTTTTGATTGCTGCCCATGAACGGTGTTTGCAGTTGTTAAGGGAGTTCAAAGAGTATCGCCTTGAGCACATTCCAAGGTTGCATAATGAGGAGGCCAATCGGTTAGCACAGAGTGTCTCAGGGTATCAACCGATTCAAGAAGTCACGACATCGGTAACAGTTGCCGATGACTGGAAAAAGGAGATTGCCGATTACTTGAGGGATCCATCTAGGAAAGTTGAAAGGCGTCTAAGGTTCCAAGCTACTAAGTATGTGCTTCTCGACGATGAGTTGTATTATCGGACGATTGATGGAGTTTTGCTTAGATGTCTCGGCAAAGAGGAATCGAAAGAGTTCATAGGTGAGATCCATGAAGGTGTATGTGGAGCGCATCAATCGGCATTCAAAATGACGTGGATGATTAGGCGAAATGGATATTATTGGCCGACAATCCTTGAAGATTGCTTCAATTATTTTAAGGGGTGCCAGGACTGTCAGATGTTTGGTAATGTGCAAAGGGCACCTGCATCGGAAATGAATCCTATAATTAAGCCTTAGCCATTCATAGGATGGGCTATTGATCTCATCGGCCAAATTTATCCGCCATCAAGCAAGGGGCATAAGTTCATACTTGTTACTACCGATTATTTCACTAAGTGGGTCGAGGCAATCCCTTTAAAGAAGGTGACATTGGCAAACATGGTGGATTTCGTTAAAGAACACATTATTTACCGATTCGGCATTCCTCAAACTATTACTACCGATCAAGAAACCATGTTCACATCGGGAGAATTTGATGAGTTTGCTGCTAGCATGGGTTTCAAGGTGTTAAACTCTTCTCCTTATTATGCTCAAGCTAATGGTCAAGCTGAAGCGACTAATAAAGGAGTCATTAAGCTTATAAAGCGCAAAATTGAAGAAAACCCTAGAAGGTGGCATATGGTGTTAAACGAAGCCTTGTGGTCATATCGGATGGCCTGTCATGGTGCAACCAAGGTCTCGCCGTATCAGTTAGTTTATGGACACGATGCTGTCCTGCCTTGGGAAGTTAAAGTTGGTTCTAGGCGATTATCTTTTCAGGATCAACTGACGACCGATGATTATGCTACTCTGATGAAAGATGAGTTAGAAGATTTGGCAGGTCATCGGTTGAGGGCATTGATTAGCATTGAAGAGAATAAGAAGAGGGTTGCCAGATGGTATGACAAGAAGGTAAAGGCAAAGGAGTTTGCCGATGGCGATCTGGTATGGAAGTTGATTTTACCGATCGGGACCAAGAGCTCTAAATTTGGAAAGTGGTCTCCGAATTGGGAGGGTCCTTATCGGGTGAAACAGTCTGCTCCTGGTAATGCTTACATTTTGGAAACTCTCGAAGGAGTTGCGTTCTCTAGAGCGATCAACGGCAAATACTTAAAGAGGTACTACCCTAGCATATGGGTGGATGCATAGTGCTCAGTTGAATGCCGATGAAAGAAAAATTATACAAGCATCGGTAAAACGTACTAACATTATATTACAAAGGGTCAAAATCAAGTGTCAGAGTTACATTTTTGCCGATACAACAAATAAATTACAGCAAGGAGTGGATGGCTGATATCGCACGTAGGCGAATTTGCTCTATTTCGTCCATCTCATTAGCGTCGGCATTGGCAGAACCCTCGACCGGTTTGATCTTTTTCTTCCACAAGATGGCTTGTCGGGCATTCTAGTCCCTTTCTTGCCGCAGGACCCTGATGGTGTCGGACAGTTTGGCTTTCTTCTGGTTGGCTGCAGTCAAAGCCTCCTCAACCTTTTGCAACTCAACTAATAGTTCTTCTTTCTTTGCCGATAGCTGAATGACTTCTTGATCGAGGTTGGTGATGGAGACTTCTGCTTGGCCGATGCCCTTGTGCTTTTCATCGGCAATGTTTTTGAACTTGAGCTTCTCTTCCTCGCTCTTGGATTGGGCGGCCCTATCGGCAATGCGACGGGAAAACTTCTGGTACTGGATTTGTTTGATGTCGAGGAAGGTTGCCTGGAGAAGGATTTCTACCATATCGGCAGGGAGATGGCCTTGGATATCCTTGAAAGCGATCCTTGCTGCCGATGAGTCCTGAATGAGCTGGGACGTATCTTGTAGCAGTAAAGAGAGCAATTCTTCAAGCTTGGACTTGGTCTCTGCCGATAAAGCTGGGACAGAGCTCTCTTCCTCATCATTGTCATCAGGGATGTCGACTACGAAGGAGAATAGACTGTCCACTTGAATGGGGCCTTGGCGTTCATCTTCATCTTGGGGGTTGAGACTGAAGGAGAAGAGACTGTCCGGGGAGTCTTGGGCCTGAAAACAGAGAGGTTAAAATATGTCGATCGTAAGATTATACTATGAGCTTAGGGTGATTGACTTACTGTCTTGAAGCGGATCTCTTGCCTAGGACTTGGCATACTGGATGGTCCAGCTTCATCTTGGGCATCGGCAGCAAATGCCGATGACCGGGCCCTGCTGGAGAAGCAGCCGACGTCGCTGGTGCTAGTGGTGTTATTGCCGACGTCGCTTCCGATGTGGTGGCCGGTTCTTGTGGCGGCGCTGCCGCTCTCTCATCGGGAACTTCGGCCGACGGTGCCGATGCCGATGTTGCCTCCGCTACGACGGGTGGAGTTGTCTCTTCATCGGGGAGTCCGGCTGACGGTGCCGATGGCGATGCTGCCTCCGCTGTTGTAGCAGGTGGAGTTGCTTCTTGATCTGGGACGTCGTCCATCGGGTTATCAGGCATAGGAACCGATGGAGGTTCTGCCGATGATACACCGGCGGTTGGTGCAACTGGAGCCGACGGAGTTTCTGCCGATGGCGCGCCGGCAGTTGGTGCGGCTTGAGCCGATGGCGAAGGAGAAGCCAGCCTCAGGCGCCTCTTTTTCCTTGGCGCAGCAGCAGGGGATCCGACCCGCTTTGACAAAGACTGGGGGGCATCGGCAACCGAGCTTGGAGATGCTTGTCTGCTAGAAGCAGCTGCCGATGACCACAGTGCCTGAGCATACAAAACAAGTTATACAAAATAGAATGTTGCCGATAAAACAGTATGTAATCGGTACGGGCAAAGATGAGTTTACTACATGAACCCGCGTCAGGGCAGCAACAGCGGCCGATGTAGCCTTGGCTTTTGTAGGTATCGGTGTAGGTACCTGTTGAGGCGTGAAGGCGGCTAGTGAGGGAGCTTTGTTGCCGATGATCGATATGGGACCCATTATCCAAAGATTAAAGGGCCTGCCACTGTTGCTCGTTGTGGGGATCGGATCATTGGCCTGTCAAGTGCAAAAAAGGATAAATTACCGATGACAGAAGCAAAGTAATAAGGAACGCATCGGGATAAAGGACTTACTGTGTCATCGGGGACGATGTGATCGACGTCAATCATGTGCTGATAATAATGCGATGACTTGGCAAACAGTTGACACCTCCATTCTTGCCACCAGGACTTGTACTCATTTGTGATGAAGGAGGTTGGTGACTAGGAGGACAAGTCAATATCTGATACATCGGCATCGGGAGGAGATTGACGACCTTGTTCCAGTCTAGAGCGCTGGAGATTGTCTGCCTTGGCTTCACTACTTTGGAGTAGCAGAGTTTAATTGGCAGTTGGCCAAATGCCAGTTGTCTCGCTGCTGCCGACGGATAGTAGAACTCATAAGATGGAGGGGCATTCTTCCTAGATCCAAAAATATTCACTGGAATAGCTCGGGGAGTGATGCTGGCCTTCATGATTGCTCGGTTCCCAGGCACATTCCCATCGGTAAGGTTGAATAGCAGCGGGAACTAATTGTTTGCATCGACATATGGCCACCAGAGCCATTCTGTGGAAGAGAGTCCATTATACAACTTCTGAAAAAATGCGCCGAACTGCTCTACATCGGCATCGGTCCCTGGCAGCACTATAATAGCCTCTCCAAAATTGAGTGGAGGGCGAGTTGTCGATTCATCATCCCTATACTGATAGTCTTCCGATATATCCCTCGGGAAGTGTTGGGCGAACAGGTCAAACTGAAACACTTTCTGCATATGGGCGTTCAGCCACATGTTAATGAACCACCAGGGACCTCCAAGGTTGTTGATGGGTTCACCTAACAGTAACTTCTGAGATACTTGGTGTAGAAGGCGGTATGTTGCTCCAAGAAGGTATCTGCCCAGGGGAAGCCTTGTTCCATCGGCAAGTAGCTCGGCTGCAGGGAGGTGCATGGTGGTCGGTCCGATAGTTTTGCCGCAGAAGATGAATTTTTCTAGCCACATGTTCAGAAACGTGGCGTGCTCCCGTTGGTTTACCGATCCCGTCTTCCAGTACTCATGGATGTAACCTGACCAACCGTCGATGTTCCTAGTGTTCGGCCTTCCTGTTGAACAGGGTGAGAGTATCAGGAGAAGAGATGTCCAGGCCGGTCAACATGTGGACATCGGCAAGGGTGGGGGTGGTTGGTCCGTGTCGGAAGAGGAAGGCATTCATAGTGTCCGACCAGAAGTAAGGGGCAGCCATCAGCATGTTCTCATTCTTCTCCATATCGGCAATGGAGAGCCTGATGCATTGGTCCAAGTTGCGCTCTTGCTAGTAGGCTTGCTGTGCCCTAGCTACTCTGAGGTACCAGTCCTTCCACCCCTTGGTAGGCTTGGGCCATGACCGAAAAACGTCCTTCCACAATCCGAGGCCGAAACACTCAGATCTGAAGGGTACCCGGTTGGTTTCTGCATTGATTATGAAGGTGGGATCCGGATTGCCCATGGGGCCTAGGCAGCTGAAGTTGGAATCGGCAAGCGGGATGACAACCTTGTTGTACAGTTCCTAGGGTTCGAAGAAGAGAAAGGGAAAAATCAGGAAAGGAACGGGAATGATTCTAGATTCATGCGGAAAAGAACCAAAAGGAGGTTGGATTAGGAAGAGAGTAGGTCTTACCTTGGGGATGTCGACTTGGATTGCCATTGGAGCAGAAGGAGTGCTTGTGGTTCGTCCTTGGATTGCGGAAAGGAACTGTTGCTCGAACTCGTGTTCTTCGGAGGTGCCGGAGGTTGAAGACGAAGGCAAAGTGTGAAAGTGAAAATGAACTCGGGGTAAAAAGTAGTGTGGATCCCGGTAACTTTTATAAGTTTACTCAGGGGCATTTTGGGGTTCCGATTCATACTGTGCAGGAATGTGGAGAGACCCGCGGTAGATACGCGCGGTGATCGAGGTGATCTGCAACTGTTTGTGCTACAATCGAGGGATTTTATTATTAAATTGCGGTTCCGCACGTGGGGATCGAGGAAACTGTGCATTTATCTCGAAGGTAACGGCTACAACAACGACTACAGTGGAGAGAATTTCGGCACGTAAAATACTATACGCTCCGAAACTGGGAGGCATGTGTTGACACCGTTTTTCAGCACGTGTCAAATGAGCTAAGGTTTGACTAGTTAGCGGCCGTTCTCCATCGGTATCGGGAAATAATAAGCCAGTATTACCAATGGGAATATGTTGCGGGAAGACTAAGTGTGCTGCCGATGGAGGCTGGATGGTTCTTGCTGACAAAGGTTAATTGGTGAAGTCGAATAGCTTAAGCTATGAAGTTGCTAATGCCGATTGCTGACAGATTACCGATTGCCGATAAGGAGGCATTGCTGATTGCCGTTGAGGGGGGCATTGCCGATTACCGATGAAGAGTGGTTGCCGATTGCCGATAGGGACTGATTGGTGAAGACAGTTACCAGTGCAAGGTTGCTGATCGGGAAGTATTGCCGATGCCGATGGGCATGAGGTGCCGATGAGTACAGGGTGACTTGGCGCCTGATATCAGCAGAAGGGTGCCGGTGGTCAAAGAAAGAAGTCGCGGATTGAAGGGGTCTGCCGATGGAAAGTTTCCATCGAGGAGAGGTATAAGGAAACTGGTGATTTTGTACTAGTATTATTATAGTAGTTTGAGTCTGACTCTTGCATGAGTCGTTTATTTTCCTTTAAAATAGGTGTGTTTGTTTAGGAAAATAAATATTGTTATCCGGCTCCTACGCGAGTCAGTTTCCTTAAAATTAGGAGTTTGTTTTAGGAAGGATACGTGTCGTGTCTTTGTACAACTCTTCATACGGGAGTATAAATATGTGCCCGAGGGCTATGGAAAGAAAAGAATCAATCCAATATCAAACAAATCAATTTTACTCTTATTCTACTTTTTATCGCAATTTACCCTTTTTTGCATTAGTTTTAGCTTATCAACGAATTCTTCAAGCTTCGACGGGCTGCATCACCCTGATCTCCGTCAAATCCTTGCAAGTTCCGCGTAGGAGTACCTCTGAGCCTTGGAATCCGGGCGCATCACTGTTTCCTCGTTTAGCTCTGCTCTAGTTATCCTGATCAAGCCTCAATCCCAGCATCCGGGCGCATCGCCGTTGTCTGGATTGGATCTTGTTCTAGTTATCGTCCTTGTCGATTAACTGGTCAAATCGACTGGCACGCCTCCGGATATCGAATTTCGGGTATAAGCCCGAGGTGTTCGCAGATCCTGACGCTTTTTGTGTCAACAACAGTTAGCAGAGGTCAGTGGTGTTCTTGTCAGTTGTGCAATGTTTCTGGTAGTGGTTCTCGCAGTGGTTCTTTGATTGTCAGAGATGGGTCGTGCATCTACAGTCAGTGGTTCTGGTGGTGATGATACTCCTCCCCCTCGTCGTCCCCCTAAGGACAAGGGGAAGAAGCAGCTGGTTGAGAAGCCTAAGAAGAAGAAGCGCAAGCTCACAGAGGCAGAAAAGGCTGAGGCAATGGCCAATGCAGCGGACCGCGCAAAGCGAGGTGGTGGTCGGGGCTCTATCTGTATCGGCTCCCCTTCGCGGGTTTCTTCTACTCAGACAGAGACAGTGGTTTCTTCAGCACCGACAGAGCAGTAAGTAGGCCCTACTCTTCGACCTACCTAGTCCCAGTCCACTCGAGCATCCACTCGCTCTGAGGTTCCGGCACCGACACCGGCTCCTGATCCAGCTCCTACTCCTGAGGATGCATCAGCTACACAGCCTCCAGTGCACCTGGACTTGAGGAACATCACCGCGAAGCAAGTTCGCAAGCTTCGATTCATCGATCTTGAGAGATGGTGCCCAGATCAGCCAGATCCCTGAGCATCTCCAGGGTGGCATACCCCGCTTATGGAAGATTTCTATCAGGCAGCCGAGCTTACTAGCATTCAGATACGACCGCACAGGGTCTGTTCTCTTGAGAGCATAGTGGACATTGCTGGAGAGGAGGTTCGCCCCTTCCTCATGTACCTCCGAGACTCGCCGACCTCCTTGGTCGTTCTAGGAGCTATGTTGAGCGTTGGGTGCGTGAGTTCTATGCCTCAGTTTGGATCGAGCCGATGCACCGCTATCTTTAGTACACTTTCAGAGGACGTCCACACAGGCTGTATCTCACCGGGCTGCGCGAGACTTGCGGTTGTCCGTGTCAGATTATTGTCTCCATGACAAATGCTACAGTGGAGTCCACTTGCCTCGTCGTGCTCGCGGTGGAAACACCCTCTCAACTGAGTTCATAGGTCCTATTTTCAGGCCACCGTTTGGCGAAGGGAGTCGACGTACTCCAGCAGAGCTACTTCTAGTGGTTCGTCGTCTCAATGATGTGCTTAGGTGTTCACTCTTGCCTCGCATAGGATACAAGGAAGGGCTCACAAATCTTTAGCAGTACTTACTCCATGCTCTTGTCACCTAGACTCCGTTTGATGTAGCAGATTTTCTTGTTGCTGAGATAGAGGACGTCGTGGCAGACGGTATACGAGCTAGGCGCTAGATGCCATACGCTCATCGGATTAGCTTTATCATTGCTACACGCCTTGTTCCCTCACACCCAGGGATCCTTCATGAGTATGAGCACTCACTGACCGTCTTCCCTGATTACAAGATTCTATCTTCAGTGGACAGTCGGTTTGGCAGTCGAGTTCTTTGTCAGGTCCGTCTCAGGACAAACCCTGCAGATATGAGTGATATTAATGCCCAGGACGAGTCTATTCGGGCAGTTGAGCAGCAGGAACTTCATGATCTTGATACGCAGGAGGCAGAGGGTGCAGCTGATGACACCTCTTCTGATAGCTCTGATGCAGACTTCCAGCCTATTCCTTCTATGCCCCCACGGGCTCACGACGCCGAGGCTGGAGGGTCTAGCACCGCTCCTGCTCCTGCTGCTGACTCTCTTGTGCTGAAGATCTTAGATCGTATCTCAGAGCAGCAGGGTTCACTAGTGTCGGTTGTCACCCAGGTACAGCAGAGGCAGGACGAGATGCAGCACCAGATGATGGCTATGCAGCTCGAGTCACAGAGGTTGCAGCTCTAGACTCAGCAGATTCAGGCATTGAACATGGCCTTCATGGCCCATATGATGAGATGGACTGGAGCACCACCACTTGAGTTCCCTGCTATGCCTCAGATCCAGCTCATGAGCCAGACACAGCCATCTCTCAGTCGCCGGTCAGTCAGTGGCTCCTATCCAGGCAGTTGGTCCCTTCGTGGCCCCTCAGCAGACAGGCGGCTTGTCAGTTGCTCTACAATAGTCAGTCGGTGTGACAGTCACTCCCACCCCAGCCTTACAGTCCAGTGGACTTCAGGGTGCCGGATTGACCACCCCGCTCCAATCACCCGCTACTCAGGTTACCCAGTGGTTGGATCTGCTAGGGCCGTCCCAGTAGTTCACTCCCCTCACGACCGGCTTCACTCCGATGACATCTACGATGGGATTGACTTCTCGGGACCCGTTCACTCCATCCCCACTGGTGAGCAGATAGCAGCCGAGGTAGCTGCAGAGCTTTAGGCGATGGAGTTAGTCACTCCTACAGCGGGTCAGCACCGCTCCTCTGTCGCGTCGTCTGAGGCCGCTCAGGATAGCCATGCTCCAGCAGTTTCTACTCCACCAGGGGCTATCCAGACCGAGGCTACTACAGTCACAGCTACACCGCTACAGCCTGAGCAGACACCGATTGATGAGACTCCAGGAGAGTCAGTGCCAGAGGCACAACCGGGTTCCACAGCTCCAAAGGCACCTGCAGGCTCTGTAGCTGATGATACACCTACCCTACCACAGCTACAGCTCCAGATACTTCAGTGGCCGCTCCTGCAGACCATACAGCTCCAGACTCAGATGGTGAGGAGACAAATAGTGACGATGACCTCTCCGAGTTTCGCCGCCTTGATCGTGATCAGGACATTGCTACTGCTGCCTCACCACCACCTCCCAATGCTTAGACTTTAGGTTCTTCGACGCCAAAGGGGGAGAGAGGGTCGAGTTTGTTAGCTTCAGGGGGAGTTAGTGGGATTTGGTTCTTTTGATGTGTATTTACTCTCTCTTGTATCATGCATCATGTTTACCGTCTTTATGCATTGTATGATATGTGTGATGGTTGAGACTCTTGATGATGTGTGTGACATGTGTGTGAACTCTTATATATATCATGTCTCTTGGGTGTTGCTATATTGCTTCCGCGCTAATCTCTGATCTTTTTGGCTATAGCATATCCTTTGAAATCAAGTACTGTTCTCAATTCCATTTCTATATTGTGCTTGTCATGGCTTGAATGGTTTAGGCATGTATATGTCTTTCTTATCACTAACCCATGCCTATCTCATGTCAAGTCATGTTTCTCTAATCAAAATTCACTCTTATTCTTATAAACTCGAGCTTGTATTGTTGTCAATCACCTAAAAGGGAGAGATTGAAGCATCTAGACCCCATTAGTTTAGGCGATTAACGACAATGCTAGATCACTATGACTAACGTTTGTTTTGCAGAGGCAAAAGTGATTAAGTTAGGTCATGAGTGATGTTTATGAATGAGCTTAATGGTTTTCATGCCCCCAAGATGGAATTCGATTTTGGTTTCAAAGGATGGAGCTACAAGGTGAAGACTAGGCTAGGTCTTAGTGCCATAAGGTGTGAGAAGGGCACTAAGTATAGACTAGGGCTTTGTTTTTCCTTTGACCGTACTATTAAGGGGGGTATGAGGTTAGTACCTTGACCTAAGAGAGGTTGGGAATGTTGGTGTATGCACATTTGTCACAACTAGTCCTAGAGACCCTGCTATCAGCCTTTGAGGTACCTTAAGTTGGTAGGAGAAAAAACCCCTTCAAGAGACTTGGTGAGAAGAAGTGAAGAAGGGGGTGTAAAAGGCTCCGGACCAGTTTGATTAGGAGGCTCCGGACCATTGGAAGTGGTCCGGTGGTCCTGCCTTAGGCAGAGCCCTGTGGAAGAGGCTCCGGACCACCTGTCCGGAGGGCACCGGACTAATGGCCATTGGTCCAGTGACCCTGGTTTTCTGAGTGAGCTAGAGAAGAGGCTCCAGACTAGTCCGACGGATAGGCCGACGATTAGTCCGACGGTGCTCAGCAGAGACTATTTTCTATGCAGTGAGCTCCTAGGCTCCGGACTAGGCACCGGACTATGCAGAGTAGTCCGATGATCCCTGGCTCAAGTGAGTTTGAACTGAGAGTGAGCTCCGGACCAGGTTGCATGGTCCGGTGGTGTGAGCTCCGGACTAGTCCGGTGGCTGCGCAGAAAAGGGAAAAATGTCACACCCAATTTTAAGGATAAAATTGAATATGAATAACTCATGTGTGCCCAGAGATCAATCACACACATAAGCCGACAAATCTTTAAATAGTACCATCACTGAGTGCTTATTACATAACGAATAATATTTAAATAACATAACAGCGGAAAATAAAGATAACTCTCGCGACGAAGCTCCACTTCACAGGGAACGCCGACTGGTTGACCACTAGCCTAGTACTCCTCACGGTAGTCTTCATAGCCATCTGAAGGGGTTGAGAAAGCAAGAGTGAGTACTTACGTACTCAGCAAGAGTAACATAGGGTTATGAAGCTCAAAAGGTTGACACTGTCTGTACTGCGGTTGCTTTTAACTTGGTCAAGTTTTAGTAACACTTAGATTTAATTATGCATAACCCAATTGATATCCACATGATAAGAGTAGAATAAACCACATTAATAATTAAACAACATGATCATCTACACTATGAGTTTTCCAGGCCGCTGGTAACCGTGAGCACGGCTATCATGATAGATTTACACTCTGCAGAGGTTATACACTTTACCCACGAGCCATGTTACGCTGATGCCTGGGATAGCTAGTCCCATAACACTGCCGAGGTGAGTGGGCAGGGAACACTATGAAGTCTTTCAAAAGCTCTTTCTAACATGTAGCGGACCCTACGGACCCAATGCAAAGGGGAATATGGGACACCCCGATGGTACCACCCGCAGCGGTCCTCACACAAGCTATACCCCATAACCAGCTCGGCAAAGGTGCCTTTCACGAACCACAAGCATGCTAGTCCAAACTTTATACTTAACTAAAGCCAGAGCCATATAGCACTCGTGGTTGTATTAGAAATCCCAGCTTTTGCCCTACAGTGGGGTCCTATTCCATGTTGCTACAAAAGCCAGTTTTATCTCATTGTTGCATATATCATTAGTCAATACTCATCTCAAGATCCATTATGGTAAAGCATAGCAGAGCTACCCATATGCATAATAACCCATTGGCGACAAGGAACAAGGATAACAAAGCTATGATAGATCTAAGTAGGAATCAAATTAGACACATGCAATATGACTAACTGAATTATGGTGAATAGGTAACAAGGATGATCCCATGTTAAACTTGCCTCGATCCCAAAGCTCTTGGTGATCCTGATCTGCTGCAAAGAACTCTTGGTCAACGAAGATCTCACCGGCTGTACTCGATCAACATCACCACGCAATCATCTGAACAAT
The DNA here is from genome assembly GCA_022036555.1 of Microstegium vimineum. Lineage (NCBI taxonomy): Eukaryota > Viridiplantae > Streptophyta > Magnoliopsida > Poales > Poaceae > Microstegium > Microstegium vimineum. The sequence goes on from CM039130.1 coordinate 32,067,857, forward strand.
CATACACGAAGCAATAAAGACATGATCAGAACATTACACCATAAACAATAAAGAGACTTTGAAAAGGTTATAAAACAGATCTATACTTTACTACGATCACAAGGACACGAGAATCACGCTAATCGGATCTAAAACGAAGAAGTTATAGATTAAACGGGATTTTGAAAAGGGCAAGATTAAAGCATTAGCAAAGTAATTTTCTTTGATTTTCAAAAGTAATTAACATAGATGAAATCTATACTACTGGATAGAGCATAAAAATATGGATCTAACGCAACTTGAACAGGTCGATTTGGATTTAAAACGAAGAAAATATAAGCATTTGAAGTTTAGAGACAAAATAGGAAATTAGGGTTTTATTTTATTTTAGAATTAAAACAGATTAAAAAGGGATTACGCCTTCCAAAGGGGAAAGCGCATTGCTGAAGTACGCTTTATGGACTGCGGGTTGAGGGATCAAAAGCCCGAGGGCTCTTTAGCAAGAGTGCCACCGAAGGGGTACGGGGCGATCTGATCGGTTGGATCTGAAGTCGACGGTCCAGATTAGAACCGAGGGCAGAGAGAGAGAGGAGGCGGGCGGCGCGGCGACCGGAGTCGGGCGGCGCACGGCGGTTCCATTGTCTGCCGAGGCGGAATCTCGCCGGCGTAGATCGATCCCGAGCTATAGTGCTCGGTTTTCCTATCTGAAAGCACTGGGAGAGAGAGAGCGACACCGCGAACTCGTCCAAGGCCACGGCAAGGCACGGGGATGGACGGGAGACGCTCGACGACGCGGAACAGCGGCGGCGGGTGCTCGGTGTACGGCGGCGCAAGGCAGTTGAGAGCGCGGGTGGCTAATCCGGCCGGGAAACGGCTCGGGGAGCATGAAGGGGGCACGGCGAACCCATCTAGGGCCACTGCAAGGCTTGGGGGCGGATGGTTAACGCCGACGGCTGAGAACCGCGGCGGCGGACCTCGGCAGAACGGCGGCGAGGCCCATCCGAGCACGGAAAAGAGGGAAAAGAGGGGGAGGTGATGTTCCGCAAGCTTGCGAAGATGGTGCGCGTGTCGGGTGACTTACCGCAGTCGGGGAGGCTTGGAACGGCGGCGGCTCGGCGGCGGAACTCTACGGCGGTGCTGCTGCGTTCACGGGACGAGGCGAGGTGCTTGTGATGGGGGAAGACGGCGCGGGGATCAGCGCTATTTAAGGCGGGGCAGAGAGGAGTCCGGGGCGGTTACGCCTGTACGCGGAACGGACGCGGCGCGGCGCGGCGTCACGGCCAGAGTCCCGGTCGGACACGGGAAGGAGAGGGGAGGAGCTGACAGCCGGGCCCAGGCTGTCGGTGAAAGGGAGGGAGAGAGGGAGGCGCCGACAGGTGGGGCAGCAGTGTCAGCGAGAGGGAGCGAGAGCTGAGGCGCGGGCGCGGACTGGGCCGTGGTGCAGGGCAGGCCGGCCCATGCGGATAGAAAGGAGGGGGAGAAGGGAGAGCAGGCTGCGGGCTTCTCGGGCCAGAAAGGAGAAAGAACAGGTTTTCCTTTTCCTTTTTATTTTCAAAATTGAATTTTGCAATTTGATTTTCAAATGGAGTTTTGAAATTCTTTTCAAGGTTTTGCAACTTCACTCAATACAAAGAAAATGCAGGGCATGAAATGCATCACACATGTTGAGCCTAACATGATACTTAATTTAGTTTTATATATTTAATTCTATGCTTCACCAAATTACTTAAATTAAATCAAATTCAAATCTAATTTACTATTCAAATTTTAGGGTGTTACAAAAAAGCAAGAAACGGCTAGTTTTGGAGGTGGGGACTATTTATAGTTGCTCATTTCGTCCAAACCAACTGTTTTGGCCATTGTTTCACCTGGAGGAACCTTGAGAGAGTTCTTGGAAAGCCATGTGCCTAGTGAGGGAGAGATTTGAGAGAATCCATCTTGTTCTTCCCTCCTAGAGTGATTAGGAGTGACATGTGTGCATCCATCCACCTTCCTAGCCTTGAGTTGGTCAAGTGAAGGTCTTGTGCTTGTTACTCTTGGTGTTCGACAACACCTAGACGGTTCGGTGGTGATCGGAGGAAGGTGATCGCCGGAAAATTGTTGGCAGCCGTTCTCCAAGCTTCTGTGATCGGTTGTGGGCGATTCACCGAGCCGGAGTGGCGAAGAATCAGCCCGTAGAGAGCACTCATCCCTTGCGCGGGATTGAGGGGGAGCAATACCTTGTGAGGTGCTCCAACGAGGACTAGGGGGGTGTGTCGACACCTCGATACCTCGGGAAAACATCGTCGCGTCGAGAATTTCTATCCCGAGCTCCTTTACTTTCCGTATTTACTTTTCGTTGTGTTCTCACCTTTCCACTAGAATTGCTTAGGTTGTTTTTCAATTCTATGAACTGCTACCGCTTTCTAGCTAGGACACACGATCGGTAGGCACTAGGGGATGATTGACATTTGATAAGTTTTCATATTTGCTTTAGAAATCGAAAACAAGCCCAATTCACCCCTTTTGGATATCTTGATCCTTTTAGAGATACATACACATTCAAACAAGGCCTCAAGATATAAGTGTTGGTTCTAGACCCCCATTAATTATTGGATTTTAAATCGGCGTAACCAAATTAACAGTGATCACAATATTATCTTCACTGCCGCAGTGTTCTGTTAAGCAGTCGGTTCGTGGTATAAACTCATCAGTACTGAGGAAATCAACATTGCCTGTACGTGGCACAACCCGGCAGCTCACATTTTTTTAATCTCTCAGACCATTATAATTCTAAAATAAGGCTTTTTCCATTGTCACATTTTTTTAATATTTTGTTTGAGCTCTCGCTACCTTCCTTTTTTGAAGAACTCGACTTCATTTTTCTGTGCACTCAACTACCTAAATCCTTCTGATAGCTATAGGTCACTATCATCCACACTATACAGCTCTGCAACGTCTCCACACAACCAGTTATAGTTGGTTTACAATGCGTATCAGTACTCTTATAACAAGAAAATAGTCAAATCGTACTTGTTTTTAGTTCAGAAGTTGTATCACCAGTTTATTTAAATTTCAAAGGGCCTTTATTATTTAATATATGACGTTGATTTTGCAGCTGCTGGGCATACCATGAGAGAAATTAAATGGCAAAATATATATTTTTTAAGTCATATCAATTCGTACCAAAAAAATGGGCTACACGAAGGAGATTGTTTTCCTACACGAGAGAATGGACGTGTATCTCCCTTCTTTGATTCAGGACACTCCCAACTTACAAACCACATGGTTTCTAAGTTCATTAATTGTTAAGGTGTTAATTAAGCTTTATTATTACCTTTCTATTTGTCGTATTTTTTCCACTGCTGTTCCTGTCAATCATGCACCTTCAATTGGTGCTTCTCCCGTTGGTGGATGGTGGCCAAAGCCATCTCTTGACGCCTCCTTCCGTCATGATTCATCTCCTATAGCGAATGGTAAGTCGTCAGAGCTGTGGTTCCGTGGATTATAGATTTCTTTTGCCATTTAGATTAGGACTTCTAGAACGAGGAGGTACTGTTGGTCTCTGACCTGGGCAAAGTACTGTTACTATAACTAGAGTAACATTGTTAAATATTAATCAACTATTCAACAGCCTCCGTTAGCTTTCTACACGAGAGGGGGCAAAGGTTCCAAAGGTTTATCCTCTAACATTTTTTTCATTTACATGACCATGAGAATGAAGGTTTTTTTTTCTTTGCGACTGTCTGATTGGAAGGCTTTTGCATCCAATTGTATATCCAATTATATGGCCTTCAATGTCGAACAATGAGGAAGTTTATTCGTTTAGAATCGCATACCTGGAACATATGATCTCTCTTTGGGAATACAACATTGCTGGAAACTTCGTAAGCTCATAATATAATATAGTCTCAATGCAAGTAATTTTAAACAGTTCCATGAACAAAATGACCAGGCCAACATGGGAATTATTGTGCCATAGTTTTGTACTCTCTTGATAGAAGTTCAGTCAAAGTTTTGGTTGGCAAAAAGTCCTCGAAAATTGGAACAATACAGGTGAATAAAAAAAAATACACACTACAATATTTTGTGATGTTAAGGAAAAGAAGGTTTGAACTGGAACTCCAAACTTATCACCGGCATCACTAATCAAATGAAACTATATAATTAATGTATGAAGATAATACAATGATGTCATTGCAGATTTTCTTTATTATAAGTTTAACAATCTACAAAATTATATCAGTAACATCAACATTGCTTCAGAAGTTTTCGTCCAATTTAGGGATCTAAAGTCTACAAGATGTCAGGCTATACTGCCACCTTAAAAAAACTGAACACTTAACTTCTGGGTAAATGAACTTTTAAATCAGATTTTCAGCAATTCTGCAATATAACATATTCTCTCTACTACAATGTGGTTGCCCATTATCAAGCTGAAAGAGACAGAAAAGAAAGCCCAAACAGAACTCGTGTCATCTTATTACTCAAGTTGCATCATAGCTTCCTAGGGCAAAAATCAACTATAGCTAATCCCTCTTTAGGAATTTAATATTGCTGCAAGTAAACGAGATATGTATTTAACTCTTCCCTGGTATCTATGGTGATTGGACAGAGACCAAAGGAATGCTCTGAATCCCACAGATAACAATTAACAAGCATACAAGGCCCAATTAGAGAGGCACTTAAGATGCCCTATACGAGTGGCTAAAGAGGGGACCACCAAATTAGAAAATATAAAATAGAGTAAAATACACTGGCGGCCCTTTACCTTTACCTTGTCGGCCTGTGTCATTTTGGTCCATGAACTTGCAAACGCGAAAAAATGGCTCATGAACTTGTCAGTCTATGCCACTTTGGTCCATGAACTTGCAAACGTGAAAAAGTGACCCCTGAACTTGTCGTCCTGTGCCACTTTGGTCCATGAACAGTAACAACGAAAATAACACTGGTTGCATGGCACTGTTCTGCCACATGGCCGCCTCTCGTAGGCCGTGCATGGTACTGTTTGTGGTGCTGACGTCAGCACTTTCTTTTTAATTTGCGAAATTAATATCTTTTTATTTGAAGCTCCACATATAGCAAATAATATATCAATTTTGATCGTCTCGATGAACTCTTTGCAATGGTGTACTCCGTTTTGTTGTTTGAGATAGTTTTATTTCATGAAAAATTAAATATCTAAATATTTCTATAAAACAAGTGAGAATAACAAAACTCGTGGAATTTATTTAAACATTTAAATTTCATCCTAAACTTTTTGTACAGGTTGATATCATCATAAAACAGCTATAAATCAATTTTCATAATTTTTCAATATTTATTTTAGCCTACAAAAATCATAAAAGTTGCATTTATTAATTAAAAGAGATAATTTTAAAACATGCAAAAACTATTTGTTTTCTAGGTTTCATATTTTTTCTAGGTAGAGTACATCATGAAGAGGCTACAAAATTTTTTCATAAATTTAGCATGCACCAATAATTAGTTATGAAATAAACAAATATCAGTACCGTGAAAAAATATCACAAGGTACTGTTCATCGCTGACATGGTAGAACAGTGTCATGCATGGTCTGTTGTTCATCACCACAAACAGTGCCATGCAGCTAGTGTTATTTTCACGGTTCATGGACCAAAGTGGCACGGGCCGACAAGTTCAGGGGTCATTTTTTCGCGTTTGCAAGTTTATGGACCAAAGTGGCACAGACTGACAAGTTCAGGGACCATTTTTTCACGTTTGCAAGTTCATGAACCAAAGTGGCACATGCTGACAAGTTAAAGGGCCGCCATTGTATTTTACTCTATAAAATAATTCACAAGACAATGTAATATAAGAAGTTCATGCTCACCATAATAACTGTAAACTGCAATAGCAACACATGGATGTACTAAGGACTGCATTCTAAACTACCAAATAAGAAGTTTCACATATGAAAGAACATAAATGCACATAAGTTACCAAATTTATTATTTATTACAGGAATACAACTGAAACTTCTCCACTATACCGTTCATGCTTGGTCTCTGGCTCCTCTCTTTCTCCAAGCACATGGCAGCTGCCTCCAGCATCAACAAAACTTCTGAGTGCACGACGTTGCCATTCAATTTAGGATCTACAAAGGTAGTAATCCATGACAGGTCACAGGATTTCAGCTTCCCTCTGATTATCCATACTAACTGTCTCATAGCAACCTCTGCATCACCAGTACCAGCTGTTGCCAACTCAGATGCTCTTTGCCCTGTGACTAATTCGAGAAGCACCACTCCGTAGCTATACACACCCACCTTTTCATTTATGGGAATGTTGGAGGCCCATTCTGGAGCAGCATAGCCTCTGGTCCCACGAACCTTTGACATGTTTGGATCAGTTTGATCTCTCTGTAGCAGCTTTGCAACCCCAAAGTCACTGATCTCGGGCTCAAAATCCTGGTCCAGGAGTACGTTCTCAGGTTTAAGGTCACAGTGGACGATCCAATCCGAGCACTCGTGGTGAAGGTAAGCCAACCCTTTGGGCACGCCAACTGCAATCTTGTATCTCTGATCCCATTGCAGTAGTCCCTGGTTGCCAAACAAGAACATTGCCAGTGATCCATTATCAACATACTCTACGACCAGCAACCGGTGCTTCCGTTCTGAACATACACCCCTTACTCTCACCAGATTCATATGGTAGATTCGCCCAATCACACTGACCTCTGTCTGGAACTCATCTTCTCCTTGCTTCACATCTCCGAGCTTCTTGACAGCGACTACACATTTATCATGTAGAATTCCCTTGTACACAGAGCCATACCTCCCATGACCAAGCTCATCCTTGAAATTATTAGTGGCCTCCCTCAGCTCCTTGTAGGTAAAGTTATGGAAATGATCTGTTACCATCCTGTAACCTTCCTCGCAAATCTTCAAATGTGTTGATTCTTTTCTTGCCATGAACCAGCAACCAAATGCAATGAAGCAGACCTCTATAAGAAACAACGCTGCAAGGAACCCATAGTAGTAGTGCCACCTCGTACTGTTTCCACCATTACTGTGTGCATCAAGAATGAATAATAGAACTTCTACTTCCGCACTTGACGCGTTGCAATCTAAGATTTCACTATTTTGAGGAACATTTGAGATTGTTTCAGACAAAAAGCTCTGAGGAACCTTCAAGTGTGCCGTGCCAGGATAGCCTGGGACAGTCTTTCCATTTAAGAGAACAGACTTGAAGTAGCAATCATTGCTATCTGATTTGTACTCGAAAGCTAGGCAGGAGCAGGTATCCAAGCACAGAGTGGTGCAAGCATTCAGCGATGTCATTGGGATGTAGTCAAAGTCAGAACCCCAGAAGTCAGTTTGAGGAAGGCTCACAAAGCCCATTTGCTGTATCACCACTGCAGGAGATGTTGAATGTTGGTTTGCAGCCTTTGCTCCAGTCAGTTGGATCCCTAACCACATAACCAGGAGGGCAGGCGCATGCTGGAACTGGTGTGTAACCACAAATACCATTCCAACCACATATACCATGTATTTCACAAGGCTGAGAGAAAGCCATCCAAGAAACTGACCAGCTCCCATCGCTGTCATTCAAGCTATAAAGCCTCAAATTTCCATCATAATCCAGTGTTAATCTCCTCTTAATTCCTGGGCCCCAATCTGCTGAAACAAAGGTTGTGTTGTCACTTGCTGTAAAGTGCCCCAGGTTATCAAGAACACCTCTCCTACTGCTATTGTAACTAATCCTGTAATTTAGCCAACTACTAAAGTCAGGGTTAGGCCAATAAAGATTAGAAATATCTGGCCCATCATAAGCAAGTGAAAGAATGTAATGGTCATCGAAGCGCAAAGTATAATAGCTTGAAGGGTGTGAGAGATCTGTCGATACCAGCTTTGCGGAGGCTGTCACTGGTCGTGTCGGCAGCAGCGTGTCAGTTGGATGGTCAAAGCTTTGCCAGAGGATGCTACCACCTTTATCCTTCATAACAAGGTTCCCAGAATCCATAAGCTCAGCATAATCAGCTCCTTTGGAGCTTGTGTTGGTTTGCCACACAACTGTGCCATCGTAATCCGTTAAAACCATGGTACCATCCTTCTTCAGCCTGATCTCTGATCCACTCCCGTGCACGGGGTGGTTGCGATTTGCACTCCAAGCAATGGTTCTATCAGCTGAAGTGGTAAACCAGATGGATATGGTGAAGGCAGTAGAGGAAAGATTGTAGAAACCAAATGAGAAGGTGCGATCCTGTGATTGTAAGATATCAGAAGCACTATTAACAGAGAGGGAGGAGCCTTTCTTCAGGTAACTTGTATGAGCTAACCCACCTGCAGTATTGGCTGTAATGGAAAAGGTAAAAAGGAGTGCAAGGATTAGCATTAAGCTAGAAGTAGGCATGAGAGGCATTAGCATCATTGGAGGATAGGAACCGCAGATATATATGGTTTTAAAGGTCCAACAGCTGTGTTATTATGTCTAGCGTGTTGCAGTTAAACAATACAAAGCCCTGGCCATGAAAATTGGTAGTTTAGTCAAAGATAATAACTGAATTGGCTGACATTGGTTGAAAGTTCAAAGGAAGTTTAAGAAAAATAGAGTTTTTCTTCAACATGGATAATATTCCTTGATTCGACATACTCCTAGCATAGTGTCGGTGTTTCGACCCACGACCCAGGGGGTCGATCACCAACCAGTAAATTTGTTTATTGCGTGCTCCCTCTCCCAAATGTGATGCAAGAAGAACACAATATTTATCCTGGTTCGGGCAAAGAAGGCCCTACGTCCAGCGGGGAAGGAAGGATTGTATTATCTTGCACCGAAGTGCTCGTACAGGGGGGAGTACAAGCTGGCTTACACGGATGACCTCGGGGGGGGGGGGGGGGGGGTCGAGGCCTAAGGCTAGCCGGGCTATCCTAGGTGGCTCGGTTGATTGCTTGAGATGTTGATCAAGCAATCATTGGTTTGTGTTGTGTTCGGATCTGGCTCTCTGTTGCGTATGCTAGTGAGCTTGCTGTGAGTGCCAATGGGTGTTGCTTAGATGGTTGCAAGTGCGAACAGATGTCTTGTTGTTCTCCCTCCCCTTTCCTACTATCCCAGCGTCCCCTTTTATAGACTAAGGGGAGGCTTGAGAGTACAGGAGCCCTAGTTCGTATCGGTATGGGAGGCGCGTCCATGGCACCATGCTTACGATGGGACGTCGATTGCTGTTGCGGCATGCTCTTCCTGTCCTTCCGATGCTTCGGGGCATGGTGATGGCGGATTGGTCGCTGCCGAACGGCATGGCGTGGAACGATTGGTCTCCTGTAGACGGGTACGGGCTCCGCAGTTGAAGCGGGACGGAGCGGACGGGTTCCATGCCGTAGTGGTTGGAGATGAGGGTCGAGCCCCCGGATCGAGGAGTATCGAGGCCTGCATGATCCTGACGCATCCCTGAAAACACGGTCGAGGGTTGTCCCATTCGAGATTCGAGGGGGTGCTTTCGACCTCCGTACTCAAGGCGTGGCTACAGTGGCCGCACGATCGACGGATAACCCGGGTATGGGTGACGAGTTGATGGATTTGACCGAGGTACCGGGTGCCCATGGTGTTAGGCGGGAGCAGGTAACAGCATGGGATCCCCTTTACCCCATACTGGGATTAGGTGAGCTGATCGGGCCTCCTGATCTTGGGGCATTCGATCGACTCCCTGTCCGTCACTCGAGGGGTCCTGGTCGGGGGGGGGGGGTTTCGATCGATCCCTCTTCCGTCACTCGAGGGGTTGAGGTAGAGGGGGATTCGATCGACCCCTCTTCCGTAGCAGATCCTGCTCACTGTCTTCTCCAGTAATGGGCCGGCCCATGACCGGTCATGCTTGATGGGAAGGTAGGATGGCTTTTGGATTTTGAATGGATATTAAGCACTAGATCGTCATGGATCAGGGTACCCCTTACCTTTTTACCCGACAGTAGCCCCCGAGCCTCTATGCGGATAAGGTGAATCTGTATAGAGCCTCTTGCCGATGATCTGTGGGCTTTGTTAACATGAAGTGGAGTTGAAGTACCTAATCTCGAGGTGCAGGGTTTCGTTAGGTTATTTCACCGTGGGGGGGCGCAAACGTCCCCCGCGGGGGTAGCCCCCGAGGCCCCAGAGGAGTGATTAAGAATTCCTCTGGGAGCTTTGATTTGTGTCTTATCGAGGGGGATTGGTATTAACTGGAGTTGTAGCGCCCTATCGAGGGGTCAGCTCTAGCCGTCAAGCTCCCGAGTGTTTTCGACCCTCTTTCGTCGAGGGGGGCCGTGCGTAGTCGAGCCCCTGAGCCCTGTGCGGCTGGAGCATTGCTACCTCTTAGCATCCTTCCCACGGATCCTTGCGCTCGGATTGTGGGGTGAAGAGCATCATGCTATCCTCATTTGGACGAGCCTCGAAGTCCTCTGCGAGCAGGTAACGGGGAGATTCAAGTGAGAACTCGTGCCCCATTCGATAGGGGTCGACAGAAGCCCTGAGGCGTCCTCATTAAGCGAAACCACGTGGGTTACCTAGGTGCCAACTCTGTTCGATGAGAGTCGGTGGCTCGATGCCTCCCGTCATAGGGGTCCTTAGGTATTCCCGGGTTTTGCTTCGGATATATCCCGGGGGGTCTCGAGAGTTCTTTCTCGAGCTGGGCCTCGTGCTGGCTCCCCCTGGGTCATCCCTGACTCGGATATTCGAGGGCGGTTGTCGAACCTTGTTCGAGGGCCAGCCTTCGCCTCCTCGAGATTTGGGGGGTGGACCGGATTCCGTTTTACTTCCCTGGGAAGGACCGTTCAAGGGTGGCTGTCGAACCCGTGATCGCTGGGCCAGCCATCGACCCTCGAGATTTCGACGGACGGGTCGACGTCCGTTGCCTACCTCCGAAGATAACGCCCATCATTGCCCGCCACCTGCCATTGGTGCGCCTTTTCAGGAGATGTCCGTTCGGCTGCATCCGTACGTAGCCGGCGTGGAGTGCGGCGAGGAGTCTGATGACGTGACAGGTGTAGCTTATCCTACGGATCCTTAGGGGGTGTTAGGTGGGTGCACTTAATGCGGGGATTTACCTGCCTTTCGATGGATCTGCCCGTTGCGCTTCCGGTTATAAATACGGGGGTAGGGGCTTGGCTTCCTCGCGCTAGTCATTGCCTTCCTAGCCTTCTTCCTCTCGCCATCGCCTTCGTCGCCCTTTGAGCCTGATCTCTGCGCGCGCGACTAAGGAGAGGAAAGATCAGGAACGCACCTTCAACCCCTGCCTCCGAGCGCATCCGCTTTCCCGTTGTCATGTCGGACTACACCTTGCGCGGCTCCGACGCCTGGCTTCCTTCGACAGCGACCGTAGAGCGGCTTGGGGACTTGGTGGAGAGTGGCCTTCTTCGTCCCGTCACCTCGGCGGACCGGCCGGAGTGGATGGTCCCGCCAAGGACGGACCGCCAGCCCAACCCACCGGAAGGTTACGTGGTTAGCTTCGAGGCTTTCCACTGGGCAGGGCTAGGATCTCCCCTAACCGTCTCTTGCGGGGGATTCTCTTCCACTACGGCATCGAGCTCCAACACCTCTCCCCCAAGGGTGTCTCCCACGCGTCGGTCTTCACTGCCGTGTGCGAAGGGTACCTGAGGACGGAGCCCCATTGGGACCTATGGCTCCACCTGTTCGAGGCGGGCCTGTTCCATGCTCCGGCCAAGACCGGCTATCAGAAGATGGTCAAGGCGGGGTGCTGCAGCATCGCCCTCAAGAGGCCGAACGAGTGGATCCAGGCGAAGATCAAGTCGAGCCACTCGGGGTGGCACTCCGGATGATTCTATTTGAGGAATGACGATGGTCTGTTCCCCCCTTACACCGGGAGAACCATCGACTCGAAGCCTTTCCACTGGAAGGACGGCGTCCCAAAGAAGCGCCAGAGTCGCCTCGAGCATCTGCTCGACGCGATCGCCCGTCTGAGGTGGGAGGGGCTTACGGCGGCCATCGTGGCATCGACTTTTCATCAGCGGCGAGTCGTGCCGCTGATGGCTCGCCCGCTGCATCTCGACGAGATGTGCGCGGGGGTGGATCTCACAGGATGTCGGCTCGTGGGGGGGGGGCGAGCTGCCCCTCGAGAGGATCGCCCGTCGAGTGCGCTCCTCCTTCGCCAGCGCATTCGAGGAGAAGCAAGTCGCTCTCATCCCCATGGTGCCAGACGAGGGCCATGTCCAGTTGGTATGACATCCCCTCTTCCATTAATGCCCTCTTATTTGTCTTGTTCGTCTCTTTTTCCTGTCTCCTAACCACGTCTCGTGTTCCTCAGGGGGTCGCTGCCACCGGTGAAGGAGGAGCGGAATGAGTCCCAGGTGAGACGCTTTCAAACCGAGCAGGCCAAAAAGGACAAGGACATGGCCAAGAGGGATAGGAGCAAAAAAGCCCTTGAGAAAATGGAGCGTGACCAATGCCGGTCCCAGCAAAGGCAAGCCGACCTCCCCGAAGAGGAGTCTCCCTCGGAGGAAGATGAGGATGAGGAGACGAGTAGTGGCGAGGTTATTAAGAACAACGGCATGGTGTAGTGGTATCGGGTTGTGACCATCACTTTGGACCTGACGGGTATTGTCTTTGTGCAGGAAGAGGAGCCGGAGCAGGAGGGACAGGTCGAGTCGCGCCAAGGGCTCGAGGAAGAAAGAACGGCGCCCGAGCGACAAGGGGCGACCGCCGGTAGCAGAGGGGAGAGGGGGTCGATGTCGAGGTCGGCCCCGACCGCCGGGATCGAGTCGGGGAGTGAACGCCCCGCGGCTTCTCAGGGTGAAGTGGCGCGGCGGACGCGTAGTCATTCGGCGCAGTCCCCGTCGAGGGGTCGATCGAGCACGCCGCTGGTGTCTACTCGGTCGAGTGCGTGGGCCTCGGGCCCGTCGACCCAGGAGGAGACCAGGACGGCGACGACGAGGACGTCGTTGACCCCCTCCAAGGCCACGGCGCTGGGAGCACCATCATCCTCCGCCGTAGCCAGCACTGGAGGGAGAAGTGGCTCCCAGGGTACCGCTCAGAAGCCCCCGAGCGGCTCGAGGCCTGCTGGGCGGGCCCCCTTGATTCCGCTGGGGTAAGTTCCTTTCCGTTTGGTCCCGAATTTCCTCCGCGTTGTTTACGATTTGCGCTTACTGTCGCGTATGCGTTCCTTTTTCAGGGTGAAGCGCTCGTTGGAGGACGCGTCCCCCACCCCGGCCAAAAAGCTGAGGGTGGAGGATGTGGCGAGGATGGCGGCCGGAGCCGGCCCTGCTGCCCCGTCCCCCTCGACCCTTGCCCCAGGTGCGGAGTGGGTGGCCAGGGCGCGGGAGGCGATGGAGCATGGTGTCACACCTGGTTTTAAGAACAAAACCAGATATACACCATATGTGAGCCCAGGAAGTCAATTCTCTCACATATAGCCACAGAACAAGGTAATATCAAAAGACAATACTTAAATACATAATATATATAAGGTCAAAGAGATAACCTTAAGAGAGCAAACAGCGGTAAGACACTCCAATCTTCAGGTGAAGACTCCACTCCACAGGGACCAACTGACTGGTTGATCACAAGCATAACTGCTCGAAACTCTTGCAATCTGGTACCCATCCGGGATTTTTATCCAAATATTGAAAATAATAAACAAGCGTAAGTACATTCGTACTCAACAAATATTCATGGGGTTCATGAGGCACAAGAAGGTATGACTCTGGTTTAACTGCATAAGCTTTTAGGTTATCTCAATTTTAGCATTATAGTAGCATCAATGTTATCAATAGCCCAATAACCATATGATCAAGTGAACGGGATGTAATGCTTATATGAACGGTAACAATAATAAATCACAGATAACAACTGATGAGCCATGACATAAGGACATCACATAGTAAGGAGCCCAAGCCACTCTTGACCATGAGCACGGCTATTATAATAGTTTTACACTCTGCAGAGGTCGTACATCTTTACCCATAAGTCGTGATCCCCATATGCCATCACCTCTACCAAGGAAGTGGAGCAAGGTACACTACGAGACTGTTCACAGGTTCCACTGGTAGGTAACAACTCGCTACATGTTTCCTCAATGGTTAGTACTACCCCTCTTACGAAGGTACTAAGGTGAGCCCCTCTTGCGCCCTTTCGGGTAAGTTGTCACAAACCAGTAGAAGTCTAATACTGAGTCAAGCTAGAGCCCATTAGCTTATGGTAGTACTGTTTTCTCTGGGTAATCTCTTACAAAAATATCCCTATGAGTAAGAACACAGGTGTGAGTTCTTGATGTTCCACCTATAGTCCACGTTGCTAAAAAAGTCATCTTTTATTGTCATTTCATATATCATTAATCAAGTTTACATGATCATAGTTATTCTTAAAGAGCACTAGCTTGATCTACCCAAATGCATAAATTCCCAGGGTGACAAGGTATAAGGTGCAATACTAGGATAACCTTATAGGGTAACAAGGAAACTCATGCATATGATTAATTAGTGATTATCATGAATAGGACAACAAGGATAATCCCATGTAATACTTTCCTTAAAAGCTTAGATCCTTTTGCTCAACTGGTTCTCAACTTCAGACGACTTCTTCTTGATCACCAACGCAAAACTCACCGATTGGACAATAATTAACAAATCACCACACAAGCATTTTGATCATACAAAGCATACAAACATGGATAAATTAGAACAATACACCAATCAATGAAAATGATTTAAAAAGAAATCTACGCATCTCTATGATCACACAGTCGCGAAGAACACACTAATCGAAGCTACGATGAGAAAGATACAACTAACGAAAGATTTGCTTTTATAAAAGAGAACTATAGGCTTTATCAATTTTAACTATATAAAAAAAGTGGATAAAGTATTTCAAATAAACACCTTGATTAGATTAGGTCAAAATTGTATTTGGATTTCGAAAACGAGAATTGAAACTACCAATATTTTATGTATAAAACAAGTTGCATAGTTATAAATCAAGTTAGGAGTTAGCCATCAAATTACAGAGCTATTAACATGGTATTAAAGGTCACTAATGAAAAGGTTATGCCGCTACAAACCCAACGCAACTTGAACGGAACGAAACGGATTTAAAACGGAGGAGATATGAAATTAACATGATTTTCTATAACAGATTAATTCATTAAAAAAGATTAATCTAAACTTTATTTTCAAAAGACTTTAACATATATGAAAACTGTACCATTAGATAGATCATGAAATTATGAAGCTAACACAACTTGTTTGGGTCAAAACGGATTTAAAACAAAGAAATTATAAGCATTTGAATTCGGATGGCAGTTCTATAAATAAAGATTTTCCTTTTATTTTTGATTAAAAAGAAACCGAATGGTACTACGCTTTACGAAGGAGAAAGCGTAAAGCATGAAGGCGCTTTAGGACTGCGGTGCGGGGTCGGCTGCTTGCCACGTGGCAGCACGGGACAGGGCGGGTGCACGGGAGCGGTGTGGACCAGACGCTGGGACGCGGTCCACGGGTCCACCATGGACCGGAGGGCGTACCCCTTCGGGGAAACTAATCTCGGCCGTCTGAGATCGGATGGACGGCCCAGAACAAAAGGGGAGAAAGAGAGAGGGAGTCAGGGTCGTCGGGGCGGTGCTCCCACGGTGGCGCCAAGGCCGGAGACCGGCGGCGCTAGCCAATCTGCCGCTTCAGGGTTCGATTCTCAACGAGAGCAGGGCAGAGAGGGAGAGGGAGACGTGGCGAACTCGCATATGCTATCGGTTGGAGCCGATAGGGCTCGGTCACGGCGGTGCACGTGATGAAGCGGCTCTGGTCGCCGGCGAGCACAGACAGAGAGATAGGGAGCGGGAGAGAGGGCAATAAGGCACCTGGGGCCTTACTTACCACAACGCGTAGCTCGGTGACCGGCTAGGAAGAGCAGAGGAGCTGGGCAGCGGCGGGACGATTGCGGCGGGATCCGAGGATGGTCGCGGCTCGTGGCGGCGGCGCTCTGGGGCACGGCTGCGGCTGCTAGGGTTTAGGGCGGGAGCGGCGGCGTCGGGGCTTCAGCTTTTATAGCCCGAGGGGCGCTGCCGGAAAGGAAAGAGGAGGATTCGATGGGGAGAAAAGGGAAGGCGGCGGCGCGGTTTGCATCCAGAGGAAGAAGAAGGCAGAGGGCGGCTGACACGCGGGGCCTGCTCGTCAGTGAAGAAAGGGGCGGGGACGGACTGTCAGCCAGAGAGAGAAGCAGGGAGCGCGTCCGTGCGTTGCGGGCCGAGGCCAGCAGCTGGGCCTGCGTGGAAGAAAAGGGAAAGAGAGAGGGGAACTGGGCTGGCCTCACCACTGGGCCTCGGGGGGGAGAGTGAGGGCAGAGCTAGGCCGGTGGAAGGAGCAGGCCGCAAGGCCGGCCTTTAGGCCAAAAAGAGAGGGGGAGGGAGAGGGGGTTTTTGTTTTATTTCTTTTTATTTTATTTTCTTTTACTTCAAAGCTCATTTTCAAAAACCATTTCGAAATTCATTTTGAATCCTCGTTTGAAATTTTGAAACATGCCAAACAATACAAATAAAAAAAATGCAAAGTCATGTATGCTCAAACATGTATTTAACCCTAGGGTTACTTTTACTTCATTAAAAAGTTTTATTTTTCCTATATTTTTATGAGCACAAAAATTCACAATTAAATCATTTATTACTATTTTTCCAGAAAGCAAAATTTAGGGTGTTACACGTGGGCAGGCGCAGTCGGCCGCGGAGCGAGCTCGGGCGGCGGAAGAGGCGGGTCGGTCCGCCGCGTTGACTGGGTCCACCGGACAGGCGGGCGAGGCTATTCTCACTGCCCCGTCGAAGGAGGGCGCGCTGGCAGCCTCGGAAGGCGCGGGACCGGCATCAGTGGCGGCCGTGGTGGAGGGGGTCAAGCCCCAAATCTCCGTGGAGGTGGAGGTTGTCGACCCGACCGCCACCGGTGAAGAGGAGACGCTGGAGCAGCTGGCGCCGTCGTGGTGGCCCGAGTGCCTCGTAACGCTAGAGGCGCGCCAGCGGCTTGAACGCGAGGAGAAGGCACGGCAAGAGGGAGATGCGCGGCCGAGCCCTCCTCCCCCACAGTCAACGTTGTCCGAGGAGGAGGGTCGCGCCATGACCCTACCCCTCGTGGCGCCCGCAGCCTCTTCGTCGGGCGGGGGAGCGGTTGGCGCTGCGCTGGAGATGCCGCCGTTGGTAGAGACCCCCATCGAGGGGGGCCTTGGCGTCGCCCCACCAGCCTGCCAAGGAGGGGGGACGGGCCAAGGAGCTCGAGGTGACACCCGCGACGGAGAGGGCGACAATGGTGAAGATGGTGGCGGTGACGGCCCCCCGGCCGGAGCCAGAGGGAACTGTTGTGGCGATGCAAGGGAGCGGCGCGCCAGACATGGTTATGTCCGAGGCGTCAGCTCGGCCTCGTCTTGAGGTCGGGCAATCGACATCTCGAGGTGCTCCGCCCCCTGGCTCAGTCGAGGTGGAGGGAGGGGATGGGCTACCGGACTGCGGTGAGGCCACCACCTTGGATGCTAACATGCATTTCCTCTATCGCCCAGGGCTATTCCCACGATGGGGACCTCCTCCGCCCAGAAGCGACGACCTGGAGGGGTCGATGGCGGCCCTGCAAGATCGCTTCAAGGCCAGGATTGCCCGGCTCAAGGGGGCGACCTACTTCCCCAACCTGGCAGAGCGGGTGATGGCCCACGGAGGCACCCTCGAAATGGGTCAGGCCATCATGCAGGAGGTAAGGAGGAGGGTCGACTGCAGCAGCGATCTCTGGGTGCAGGAGGTGCTCAAGCTGCCCGACCCCCGAGATCCAGGACGCACCTTCTTCGAGCTCGACGATCAAGCCGAGCTCGGGGAGTGGGAGCACTTGGAGGAGTTCCGGGCGTGGCTTGACCACGTGACACGCGTGGCGGTGGGGGTTGCTTCCGAAGATATGTTCAAGGGGATGATGGTGAGCTTCGTTCTTTCTCTCTGATTTATCTCGGTTGTTTTGCTGTCCTTTTTTGTGACCTTCCCTTTTATCCTTGGTAGGCACTGAGGGCGAGGACGCATGACAAGTCCCAGTTCATCCTTCGGTCGCGGGAGCAGTGGAGCCAGCTCCCCATCCTCCGCGCATCGCTGGAGAAGGCGGAAGCCGAGGCCACCCAGGCGAGGGGCGAGGTTGCCACCGCGCAGAGGGGGGCCAAGGCCGCTCAGGAGGAGGCCTCCCAGGCACGGTCGAGGGCTGGAGCCGCCCTCAAGGAGGCTGCCGAGGCTGGGCAGGAACGGGACATCGCTCGGGAGGCCCAGCACAAGGCTGAAGAGGAGACCACCAAGTTGAGAGAGGAGCTGGCTCAGGCGACAGAGCGTGCCCGACTGCTCGAGGGCAGACTGACGTAGGCGGCTACCGACCGCGCCTCTCTCGAGGAGCGGGTCCAGGAGCTCCAGTCAGACATCGACACCATCTCCCGCAACCGCGACGCGCTGAACGTCGTGGAGCAGAAGGCTCGGGCCCGGATCGCTACTCTAGAGGAGGATGTGGCTGCCAAGACGAGGGCCCTCGATGGCACCGGTAAGCTTATCGAGGAGCTCCGGGGTGAGAAGAATGACCAAGCTGCGGCCCTGGTCGACGTCGGCCGCCAACTGCAAGAGATTGAGCAGGCCTACGTCACCCTAGAAATACACGCCCAAGGTGAGTTTTTTAGAAACATTACTGAGCTTGCTTGGTCTCGACCCTTCCCCTATTTTTTGGTTTTGACGGAGTTCTCTGTTTGTTCCGGCAGTCATCGAGGAAGACAGGGTCCGAGCCCATGAGGACCTGACTAGTCTCCAGAGCCTCCACTGGGCGGAGGCGGCCCTGAACAAGAGGCTCGAGGACGCCATCTCCTCCTTCTGCGATGGCATGGGGGTCGAGCCGGAGCTGCCGGTTGCGGGCGACGTGCACGGAGACTCCCTCGTGCGCCGCTTCTTCGTCGTGACTCATGAAGTGACGGAGCAGGTTCGTGCTGCTCTTCACATAGGCGTGAAGCGGGCGCTCGCGGTCGTCCGCTCGAGCTACACCTATGACCTCAACGTCGTCGCTCGCAGCTTTGTCGTCGACCCAGCGTTGAATGACGAAGAGAACATGGCAAGATGCCATGAGCTGATCGACGCCGCAAAGGTGCCTGGTGGCGAGTTGGCAAAGTTCTTCGAGCCTGAGGTGCTTCCTTCGACGGACGACGATGGCGATGGGAGTAGTTGACGCCTGAGCCAGATCTTTTCGATGGATCTGGACAAAAAAGGTCCATGTAATGGGGTAGATTAGAACATTTTGTGTTTGATCGTGGCCCGAGGGGATTTAAAACATTTGAATGTTTTAAAAAGTTATCGACTTAGTTTTTTGTTCAGCTCGAGTTTCTTCCTCTTAGCTGCCCTTACTTGTCTTCGTTTAAGCTGTTAACGAACCCATGGGCCTCGAGGGGGGGGGGGGAAGTCGAGTGAAAGTAACCGTAGCCCTGAGGCGTAGGTGATTGTTTTCGGCTCGACCCGTCCCTAGCCCCTTTGCCGGCACGAGTTGTTTTATTCTTAAGCGAGACGTGAGTTCTAGGTAGCGTGGAGGAGTTGAGTGACATCAAGCTCATTTGAAAAAACTGAGTGATTTTTCCGGGGACTCGAGGGGGTTCCCCCCTTTGTAGCCCCCGAGGGAGGCTCGTCTTTATGGAAATAGAGTCGAGGCTACCTTGTGCTTCATGATAAAGAAAAGTACATTACGAGTAGCTCAATTATCAGAAGACTTTTTATCTTATTCATTCGAGACATGAATATAAGTACAGAGCCCTGAGGCCTAAGGGTAAAAGCGACGTAGTTGTTCGATGTTCCACGCGTTGGTGTAGATCTTGCCCTTGCTGTTCTTCAGCCTGTAAGTCCCTGGCTTTAGCACCTCTGCCACGATGAACGGTCCTTCCCAAGGTGGCGTTAGCTTGTGACGCCCCTTGTTGCTTTGTCGGCGGCGCAGTACAAGGTCGCCGACGTCAGGTCCCTTTTGCGTACGTGCTTGTCGTGGTAGCGTCGGAGCGTCTGTTGGTACCTTGCCGATTTGAAGAGGACCATGTCTCGGGCTTCCTCGAGCTGGTCGAGGGAGTCCTCTCGAGCTACTGCGTTGGCTTGCTCGTTGTAGGCTTTTAGTCGGGGGGACCCGTATTCGAGATCGGTGGGGAGAACGGCCTCGGACCCATAGACCAAGAAGAACGGGGAGAACCCTATAGCTCGACTTGGTGTCGTTCTGAGGCTCCACAGGACAGAGGGTAACTCATCGACCCATCTCTTGCCGTGTTTGTTTAGTCGGTCGGAAATCCTTGGCTTGAGACCCTGCAAAACCATGCCATTGGCGCGCTCGACCTGGCCGTTAGTTCGAGGGTGGGCAACTGCAGACCAGTTCAACCTGATGTTGTGGTGGTCACAGAAGTCCAAGAACTTTTGGCCGGTGAATTGCGTGTCGTTGTCAGTGATGATGACGTTGGGGACCCCAAAGCGATGGATGATGTCTGTGAAGAACAATACGGCTTGTCGGGATTGAATGTTGGTGATGGGTCGAGCCTCGATCCACTTCGAGAACTTGTCTATGGCCACGAGGAGGTGGGTGTGACCACCTTTTGCTTTCTTTAAGGGGCCGACCATGTCGAGTCCCCATACAGCAAACGACCAAGTTATGGGTATCATCTGAAGGGCTTGGGCCGGGAGGTAGGTTTGTCTGGTGTAGAACTGCCATCCCTTGCAAGATCGAACGAGTTTGGTAGCATCGGCGACAGCTATCGGCCAATAGAAGCCTTGTCGAAAGGTGTTCCCTACTAGAGTCCTTGGCGTCGCGTGGTGGCCACAAGCCCCTAAGTGTAAGTCCTTTAGCAGTGTCCTCCCCTCCTCGACGGTGAGGCATCGTTGAAGTATACCAGTAGGGCTGCGTCGATACAGCTCGTGGCCGTCCCCGTACAAGACGTAGGTTTTGGCGCATCGAGCTATGCGTCGGGCTTCGGTGCGGTCCTCTGGGAGCTCGCCTCGTATCAGATACTTGAGGTAGGGCACGCGCCAGTCCATCGAGGGGGTTTGTGTCATGATCGTTCTGTCGATCTCCATGACTTCACCCCCGTTCGAGGGGGGATCTGTCGAGGGGGAGGGGTCGATCCCTTGCTCGAGGGCGGGAGCCCCCGAGCCTAGATCGACAGATGGCTTGTGAAGATCCCTAGAGAAGACGTCAGGAGGAACCGTGCCTCGAGTGGACGCGATTTTGGCTAGCTCATCAATGGCTTCGTTGTACCGGCGGACAATGTGATTGAGCTCGAGGCCATGGAATTTGTCCTCGAGTTTTCGGACCTCTTTACAGTAGGCTTCCATCTTATGGTCGTGGCAACTTGAGGCTTTCATCACCTGGTCAATCACCAGCTGCGAGTCCCCTCGAATGTCAAGGCGTCGAACCCCGAGCTCGATGGCAATGCGCAGACCGTTAACGAGGGCCTCGTACTCGGCTACGTTGTTGGAGGCGGCGAAGTGGAAGCGGATGATGTAGCATATGTGGACTCCTGAGGGAGATACGAACAGCAATCCAGCGCCCGCTCCCGTCTTCGTCAACGATCCATCGAAGTACATGATCCATAGCTCGGCCTGAACCTGTGCCGGGGGTAGTTGGGTGTCGGTCCATTATGCAATGAAATCCTCCAATACCTAAGACTTGATGGCCTTCCGAGGGGTGTAGGAGAGAGTCTCATCCATGAGCTCGACCGACCACTTGGCGATTCTTCCTGATGTCTTCCGGTTTTGGATTATCTCCCCGAGAGGGGAAGACAAGACCACAGTTACCGGGTGGCCCAGGAAATAGTGCTGGAGCTTTCGCCGAGTGAGGACGACGGCGTATAACAGCTTCTGGATGTGGGGGTATCTGACTTTGGTTTCTGAGAGCACCTCGCTTACAAAGTAGACGGGCCTCTGAACCAGCAGGGTGTGTCCCTCCTCTGCCCTCTCGACTACTATAGCTACGCTGACTACCTGGGTAGTTGCATCAACATAGAGCAAGAGGGGCTCAGCTGGGTTTGGGGGCACCAAGATAGGTGGCGAGGTGAGCAAGGCTTTGAGTTTGGAGAGCGACTCCTCAGCCTCGACGGTCCATGTGAAGTGCTTTGTTTTCTTAAGGAGGCGATAAAGGGGAAGTGCTTTCTCCCCGAGCCGTGAGATGAACCGGCTGAGGGCAGCAAGGCACCCTGTGACCCTTTGTACGCCCTTAAGATCCTTGATCGGGCCCATCCTAGTGATCACGGCTACATTCTCAGGGTTGGCTTCGATCCCGCGCTGGGAGACTATATACCCTAGAAGCATGCCTCGAGGGACCCCGAAGACAGACTTCTTAGGATTTAGCTTTATATGATTTGTCCTGAGGCACCCGAACGCGATTTCAAGGTCCCCGACCAGGTTTCTGACTTTTTTGGATTTGAGCACGATGTCATGAACGTAGGCCTCGACGGTCGGCCCTATATGGTGTCCAAAGACATGGAGCATGCATCGTTGGTATGTGGCCCCGGCGTTTCGCAAACCAAATGGCATCGTGAGGTAGCAAAACATGCCAAAGGGGGTGATGAAGGAAGTCGCGAGCTGATCGGACTCCTTCATCTTTATTCGGTGATAGCCAGAATATGCATCGAGAAAGCAAAGAGTTTCACATCCTGCAGTGGAATCAACTATTTGATCAATACGTGGTAATGGAAAAGGAACCTTAGGACATGCTTTATTTAAACTAGTGTAATCTACGCACATTCTATCCTTTCCATTCTTTTTCTTGACAAGCACAGGATTTGCTAACCACTCAGGATGATGAACCTCCTTGATGAATCCGGCCTTCAAAAGCTTGTCGACCTCCTCCCCGATGATTGTGCGCTTCTCCTCGTCGAAGCGGCGCAGCCATTGCTTCACCGGTTTGGATCCGGCTCGGATGTCCAAGGAGTGCTCGACGACTTCCCTCGGAATGCCCGGCATATCCGAGGGACTCCACGCAAACATGTCAGTATTTGCGCGGAGAAAGTCGACGAGCACGGCTTCCTATTTGGGCTCGAGGGAGGCGCCGATCGTTAGTACCTTCCCCTCTGCGTGGCTGGGGTCGAGCGGGATGGTCTTGGTGTCCTCCGCGGGCTCGAAGTTGCCGGCGTGCCGTTTAGGGTCAAGGATCTCCTTGGAGAAGTCGTCGAGGGCCGCGAGGATGGCTGATTCCTCGACCGCCTCGGCGTTTTCCACGCACTCGACGTCGCAGTCGTAGGCGTGCTCGTAGGAGGTGTCGACGGTGATGACTCCCTTGGGCCCTGGAATTTTTAGCTTGAGATAGGTGTAGTTCGGGATCGCCATGAATTTAGTGTATCCCGGTCTACCGATGATGGCATGGTAGGTGCCGTGGAATCCAACCACTTCAAAGGTCAGGTCTTCCTTCATGAAGTTCGAGGGGGTACCAAAATAGACAGGCAGCTTGACGCGGCCAATCGGGAGTGCCTTCTTTCCTGGGACGATCCCGTGGAATCCCTCCGCGCTGGGCAAGAGCAGGGTCCTTGGGATCCCCAGGAGGTCGAGGGTCTCGGCGTAGATGATGTTGAGGCTGCTTCCCCCATCCATCAGTACCTTGGTGAGGCGGGTGTTGAGTATGATCGGGTCGACGACGAGTGGGTAGACCCCTACGTTGGGGACGTGCTCAGGGTGGTCGTCCTGATCGAAGGTGATCGGCGTGTGAGACCAGTCGAGGTATCGGGGGGGCTGGGCTCGAACGGAGAAGACCTCTCGACGCTCCCTCTTGCGCTGACACGCACTGAGTCGGGTCGAGGGTCCCCCGTAGATCATGAAACAGTCGAAAATCTCGGGGAAACCCTCTTTCTTGCCATCGCCCTGTCTTGTGGGTCCTCCCTCTTGTCGTCTTTCTTGAGGCCAAGGGAGTCGAAGTACTTCTTGAGCATGCGACAGTCCTCGAGATTGTGGTTGGCCGTTCCCTTGTGATAAGGGCAGGGTTCTTTCAGCATCTTATCGAAGATGCCCCCTCTGGCGGGGGACCTCGAGGCTTCTTTCGGTCAGCCGCAGCGACAAGATCGTCGGGCTTGACGTCGCGTCGACTCGGTTGGTTCTTCTTTTTCTTGTTGTTGTTGTTGTCCCTCCTGGGCCCATTATTTGAGCCGCCAGGTTCGTCCACCTTGGCCTTCCCTTTGTCTAGGGATTCATAGAAGAACGCGCCAACGGCTTCCTCGCCGGCTGCGTAGTTGGCGACGATGTCCATGAGCTCGTTAGCGGTCTTGGGGGTGTTTCGTCCCAGCTCCCGCACCAACTCCTTGCAGGTCTTCCCGGCGACGAACGCCATGATGACATCGAGGTCGGAGATGTGGGGCAGCTCGGTACGTTGCTTGGAGAACCGTCGGGCGAACTCGCGGATGGGCTCCCCTGGCTTCTGCTTGCAACTACGGAGATCCCAGGAGTTTTCGGGTTGTACGTAGGTTCCCTTGAAATTCCCTTCAAAGATCCTGACCAGGTTGGGCCCAGCCATGGATCAAATCTGGGGGGAGTTCTTCGAGCCACCCTCGAGCGGTGTCGGAGAGGAAGAGCGGGAGCTGTCGGATGATGACGTGGTCGTTGTTGGCTCCTCCCAACTGACATACTAACCTGAAATCAGCAAGCCAGAGCTCTAGCTTGGTCTCACCGTTGTACTTGACCAGGTTAGAGGGTGGACGGAAACGACTAGGCAAGGCAGTCTATCGGATCGTCCTGCTGAAGACTCGTGGCCCTGGTGGTTCCGGGGATTGACGTCGATCCTCATTGCTATCGTAGCGTCCACCTCGGTGAGCACTGTAACCACGGGCCTCCGCATCACCGCATCGGCGTCGCTTGTTGTCGTTGATGTCGTGTCGCGCGTCACGCGGCTGTCGATTGTCGAGGATGCGTTCTCGAACTGGTTGCCGCTCCGCTCGGCCTAGGCGGGCCTTGTCTTGGTGGACAGATACTTCTCGGTCTTAACGAGAGGGCACGTCCCGCCGCTCGGAAGCAGCTCCTCTGCGCCTTGAGGCCGAGCTCTCCGCCTGTTGTACGGCCGCGGTTTGGAGGAGCCCCTGGATTTCATCTCTAATGCGTTGTGCTTGGGGCGTCGACGGTGCCGGCATGTCACGGAGCAACATTGCAGCCGCCACGACATTCTGACTAGCACGGTTGTAGATGTGGCGCTCGTTTGTTCCTTCCTCGACGATCTGTCGATGGACTTCCTAGGCCCGGCCGCGGGCTCCTCCACCCTGTGGCCGCTCGTGATCTCGCTTGAGGGCACGCTCGAGCTGATGAAGTCGTAGGCGCTCCTCCTCGAGCTTGGCGAGCAGCTCTCGGACTTGCGCGATCTGGGCGTCCTGAGGTGGATCGGCTTCGTCTAGAATCGGGGGGTCAGCGTCTCGCGCCGGGGTAGCGTTGCCCCCTCCTCCTACATCCGCAGCTGCAGCGTCGGTGGTGTCATCCTGGGAGTCGACCGGATCGTTGAGGTGGAAGCACTCCCGTGTGGGATCGTAATCCTCATCGGGGGAATCTGGATCGGGGTGGCTCTGGTAAAAGTTGGGGAAAGATCCCCTGCGCTCCTCCTCCAGTCGTTGTCGTATCGTGCCCAAGGTGTAGTACCCGGGGATCGGGGCTCGTCGCGACTTCGGGCGCTCACCCGGTGGAGGGGTGGTGATGAGGTTCATCGTCACACGTAGCAAGTCCCCTAGGGACCCGTATTGTGCCCGCATCCGCGAGTCTACGAAGGCAGAAAAGAGTCTGGCGCCGTTGTAGAGCCCGTGCGGAAGTAGGTTGCGTGGTAGAACGGCCGAGCGCGTCGGAGAGGTCATGGGGACCCTCCAAGATGGCAGTACGGCGAAGCCAAAGTCAGGCTCGGCGAGGCGCCCTCCTCCGACCCCAAAGTGTGGGTCAAACAGGCTCCCGAAGGGAGGAACTGTGTCACCAGCTGAGACCGGGGGAGTGGCGTCAGGTGTCACGTCATCCGCGCGGCGAAGGCTGCGGCAGCGTCGTTCGCGCCTCCTCCTGGTCGCAGGCGAAAGGCGTGAGTGGTTGGACCGTCGCGAGGTCCTCCCTAGCCCCGGCGTACCGGAGCTGCTGCTATCCACATCACCTCTGGAGAGTAGAACCATATCGTGGTCGTGGCCCAGGGACATGAACTCTAGACTCCCGAACCAAATGATGGTGGCAAATGGAAGTGGTGGGACCGTGGATTCCATCTGGAAGAGAAGTTGGGAGTTGATCGACACGCAAAGCCCCCTACCTGGCGCGCTAACTGTCGGTGTTTCGACCCAGGGGGTCGATCACCAACCAGTAAATTTGTTTATTGCGTGCTCCCTCTCCCAGATGTGATGCAAGAAGAACACTATATTTATCCTGGTTCGGGCAAAGAAGGCCCTACGTCCAGCGGGGAAGGAAGGATTGTATTATCTTGCACCGAAGTGCTCGTACAGGGGGAGTACAAGCTGGCTTACACGGATGAACTCGGGGGGGAGGGGGGTCGAGGCCTAAGGCTAGCCGGGCTATCCTAGGTGGCTCGGTTGATTGCTTGAGATGTTGATCAAGCAATCATTGGTTTGTGTTGTGTTAGGATATGGCTCTCTGTTGCGTATGCTAGTGAGCTTGCTGCGAGTGTCAATGGGTGTTGCTTAGATGGTTGCAAGTGCGAACAGATGTCTTGTTGTTGTCCCTCCCCTTTCCTACTATCCCAGCGTCCCCTTTTATAGACTAAGGGGAGACTTGAGAGTACAGGAGCCCTAGTTCGTATCAGTATGGGAGGCGCGTCCATGGCACCATGCTTGCGATAGGACGTCGATTGCTGTTGCGGCATGCTCTTCCTGTCCTTCCGATGCTTCGGGGCATGGTGATGGCGGACTGGTCGCTGCCGAACGGCATGGCGTGGAACGATTGGTCTCCTGTAGACGGGTACGGGCTCCGCAGTTGAAGCGGGACGGAGCGGACGGGTTCCATGCCGTAGTGGTTGGAGATGAGGGTCGAGCCCCCGGATCGAGGAGTATCGAGGCCTGCATGATCCCGACGCATCCCCGAAAACACGATCGAGGATTGTCCCATTCGAGATTCGAGGGGGTGCTTTCGACCTCCGTACTCAAGGCGTGGCTACAGTGGCCGCACGATCGACGGATAACCCGGGTATGGGTGACGAGTTGATGGATTTGACCGAGGTACCGGGTGCCCATGGTGTTAGGCGGGAGCAGGTAACAGCATGGGATCCCCTTTACCCCATACTGGGAGTAGGTGAACTGATCGGGCCTCCTGATCTTGGGGCATTCGATCGACCCCATGTCCGTCACTCGAGGGGTCCTGGTCGGGGGGGGGGGGGGTTCGATCGATCCCTCTTCCGTCACTCGAGGGGTTGAGGTAGAGGGGGATTCGATCGACCCCTCTTCCGTAGCAGATCCTGCTCACTGTCTTCTCCAGTAATGGGCCGGCCCATGACCGGTCATGCTTGATGGGAAGGTAGGATGACTTTTGGATTTTGAATGGATATTAAGCACTAGATCGTCATGGATCAGGGTACCCCTTACCTTTGTACCGGACATATAGTTTTTCGTCATTTAGCTTATCTGTAGCAATCAATTAACATTGTTTGACTTACATTTCCATGTATGATAAGGTTGTCAAATTTTTAGTTTTTTAGGTGAGAACGGAGGGATGATATAGCACACACACCATTTTCAGCCAACGGTTAAAATATGTTATATCTGAAGATAACAGACAATAAATAAGCATAAAAAAAGTAAGAGCAATAGAATAGAGAGTTGTATCCTACACAAATATACCATCCTTCACTCATTTATGAGGTTGTGTTTCAGATGCAAGTTACGAGGATCATTATTCACCTGGAAACCTTGCATCCCCTTTGGGCATTTCCCTTTGAGGAGCCTTTGGTGGACACTCACGGTAAATCTCAAGGCAAGCCATTTCACCTCATTGAACATTATTATCCACAGGCCACAGCAGCTACAATGATTCTTCAAATGAAGACACAACTGCAAGGTGAAAGAAAAAGAAACCATGAAATCCTCTCTAAACATGGCAACAACACACACACACAAAAAAAAGAAACCTTTCTTTAGATGCCCTAATGTTAAGCCGGACGAGCCAACAGCTTGAGGAAGGTGTACAGAGGAGAAGGCGTCTACAGTTAGGCCCCGTTTAGTTGCAAAATTTTTTGGCTTTTGGCTACTGTAGCACTTTCGTTTTTATTTGACAAAAATTGTCCAATTATGGACTAATTAGGCTTAAAAGATTCGTCTCACGATTTCTCGGCTAACTGTGTAATTAGTTTTTTTTCGTCTACATTTAGTACTCCATGCATGTGCCGCAAGATTTAATGTGACGGGTACTATGCAAAAAATTTTGGTTTTTGGCTTCAACTAAACGGGGCCTTAGACAAAGCGTAATTTCATTATATTGTAAAGACATGTGTATGACGGGTGGGCCTCCGGCCAAGACTGGGATTTAAGCGTGCGTTGTATGCCTGAAGAACTATTGCATATCTGAATACAGAAATCGGACAAGGAAACTTTCCTCTGCCGTCCTACCCTATCGTGTCTCTCTCGATCTCCTCACGTCGACGGCTATCGCCGGTGGCCCGCAACGGGGCGTGACACCTAAAGACATTATTAATCCCAACGTCAAATGCTGATGCAAGTTTCTTGAAAACTTCGGTGGACAACTGCAGCATTAATGACCAACATTGGTCATATGTGCAGATAACAGCACGCTAAGTCCTTGTCTAGATGTAAAATCTTTTGCAAATTTGTATTGTTTTGTATTTGATAATTATTATATAATCATAGAGTTACTAAGCTTAAAGAATTCATCTCGTAAATTGTTAAACTATAGAATTAGTTTTTTTTTATCTATATTTAATGTTTCATACATGTGTTCAAAAGTTTAATATGATAATGATAAAGTTTTGGAATTTTGAACCTATCTAAACAAGGCCTAAGTGCAAGATAACAGTGGCGATAAGGCTCGCGCGTGGAATTAACAAAGTGGAGATATCTAGATACGTTGAATTCAAACGTCTGACCTAGAGAAAGAGACTTTGACATGAGTAGGGAAAATTCAGAACCTCCACGTGTACTTGCTTCTGGAATGCAACCAACCGAACGTCGAATGGAGTTTCGTTTCATTAAAAAAAAAACCCCCGAGCGTTTAATGGAATGAAAAGAAAACAAAAGAAGACAGACAACAGGACGGAATGTAAACCGAACTGCGAATTGTTCGGGAATCTGAATAGTCGAATAGATATATGCTGATGTGCGCTTACTTGAACAGTCTGATGATGTTAATTGAGCACCAATCTCGTCGCGCGGGCAGCCGGACGGCGGGGCGAGGGCGGTGTCGCGTTGTGGGTCGTCAGTGAGAGTGAGAGGGCGCAGACCTCGCCCACCGCCGAGGGCGGTGTCGCGAGCTCCTCCACCTGACCTCCTCGCCGCCACCCTAAGAGAATGAGCTGCGGCAGTGTGAGTGGTCAGCGGCAATTTGGTTACTTGGTATGGGAGTTGAGCTAGACCTCTCGACGGTGGTGCGGCGGCGGGGGTCGCCGTGTAGCGGACGTAGAGGACTTGGCCATGGCGAGTCGACGGCGGCACGGGATGGGCCGTTCGAAATAAGGGAACTTACCCGGCCCAAGTGGAGATGCCGCCGGTTACCCAACCCGCGGCCCGTTGACCCATTCAACCCGGACCACTTCTATCTAAAACAAATGGATTTCAACTTATTACTCTATTACCCTTGCTCTTGTGTCATATGAACGAGATGCTTCTTGGTTTTGGACCCCACCTAAGACTGAGGCGGAACCGGATTCGTTGACTTTGCACGTAAGGGGGTGTTTAGTTCATATGGAATCCAAAATATTTTGACTCTTCATTTTGCAAAATGGAACTAAACATACCTAAAATATTTGACAAAAAGTGGTTCATTCCTCATTTTGAATTTTAGACTTAAGAGGTCAAAATAAGGGAATCTTTGCATTAGTTTGTGTGTCATCCTCACAATCCCCATAATTGAAAGACAAATTTTAGTTGGAACTAAACACCCTACCAAAATATTTGTATTTTGGATTTTGGAATCCAAAATAGTTGGGATTTTGAATTTTGAATTTTGGTTGGAACTAAACAGGGTCTAAGTAAAGTTTGCCCTTGAGGGCACATGCCCTCGTATTATGGTCCACACGATTGCATTGAGATGCATGCACAACAGTACAGTAACAATATTATATTGTCTCTCTTTTGTTGTGCACACATCTCAATACGAATCGTGTGAACCATAATACAAGGGTATGTGCCCTCAAGAGAAAAAAAAACAGTTTCCGTGACTTTGCTTCTTCAAGTCATCAAGTCATAACGTAACTTACCTCCTTATCTACCGTTCAATCTGAATCCAAGGACCAAAAATGATTACAGGTAATATCAGCAGCAGGCGGGGTGTGCGTGTGACAAAAAGTGGATGCGCATGCAGCCAGCAGCCATAGAGAACCTGACGTGTGTCAGAATCTGAATGGGGTGCGACCCTCCACAGTGGTGCAGTAGTGCCAAAGAAAAAAATAGGCCCCATTTCCTAGTTCTGGCATCGCTCTTAGAGGCCACAGTGGATAGGCAAAGGAGGCATCACTTCGTGGGATCCACAAGTAAGAAAAAACTGAATAAAAAATAGAGACAACTAGCTATGCACAGTTGAGATGTGAGACGACTGAGGTGAATGAGTGGCATGTACTTGCTATGCTCTCCGTTTTTCCGGCATCACCCAAAGTTAGCTTCACTTACCGCAGTGTGGAGAGCGGTGCCAAAATCAGATTTTCCCTATCCTGGCACCACTCGGAGCGCACATTATGGACGGCCTAATAGACGCATCTCTTTTAACTAGAATAATTTGAAATCACAATATTTCTTAAACTATATATCTAATTTATAATCAAATTAAACCTTGTGCTTCTTGCTGTTAAATATACAAATCAAGATCAATATTGAGTATATTCCGTTAAAAATACTTAATATCATGTGGGCCCCATATATCATAAAAGTATTGAATTTTGCATGGACAACTACCACTCCCTCTGTACCATGATATTTGATGTTTTTTATGTTCGTGCCACAAGTTTAACCCGATTTATAGAAAATATGTGCAACAATGTATCTCTAAATAAATTTATTAAAAAACAAGATTTAAAAATCTTTCCAATTATACTAATTATGTACTATAAATATTAATATTTTTAATATATATTTTGTTAAAGTTATTTCTCGAAAAACAAAAGCGACAGATATTTTAGGACGAAGCGAGTATATCTTAAGTTTGAGGGCGTCGATCAGAAGATACTTCCGTAGTCCCATTGAAAATATAATTTTAAATTTGAGATTTTTTGTTTAATCGTTCGTCTTATTCAAATTTTTATGTAATTCTTATTTATTTTATTATAACTTGTTTTATCATTAAATATACTTTCATAATATTTTATTTATTTTATTATTTATATAAATTTATTGAATAAGACGAACGGTCAAACGAGAAATTAAAAGTTAAAAACGACATTTTCAACGGGATGGAGTACTTGTGTCCTAAAAAGAATACAATTATGATATATGTGTCAATTAAAGTATTTTAAGTTTGACCAGGTTTTTAATATTGACATTTATGACTCTAAATTAATTTATTATGAAAA
This sequence comes from Microstegium vimineum, assembly GCA_022036555.1. Taxonomy (NCBI): domain Eukaryota; kingdom Viridiplantae; phylum Streptophyta; class Magnoliopsida; order Poales; family Poaceae; genus Microstegium; species Microstegium vimineum. The sequence goes on from CM039130.1 coordinate 32,099,419, forward strand.
TATATTTCATAATTAATCTATTAATATTTATTTGATATAAAAATATAGTTATTTTTATATCTACAATCCATCAAACATGGTATACTAAACCATGATACTTTTTCAGAATTACATTCTTTTAGAGATAGAGGTAGTACACATTATAATTACTATTTCAAGTGTATATTGTTGATTATCAACTATATATATTGTATTAACTCTATATACTCATGGCCGTTCAATTCAATCGGTCCAAAATATTGGCCGGCTATAAACACGACATGTAGAACCCACATGATATTAAATATTTTAACAAAATACAGTCTTGGTCTTGATTTATATATTTAATTGCTTGGAGCACGGAGATTCAATCCGATTATAATAGATATATAGTTTGATAAAAAATTGTGGCTTGAATTTTTTTTGGTAAAAAAATTGAGTTTACTAGCATCCTATCCAGTCTCTTGCGGGCGTCATGTTCTGGCTGCATGCGCGGCCACTGAGCATAAGGCTGTCACCCACCTACACCTGCAACAATTCTTAGCTTTTAGATTCACATTGGACGGTAGATATGTAAAGGTAAGTTACGTTGTAATTTGAAGAAGGAAAGTCAATCAATCCGGCTCCGACTGAGGCATGCTTCTTCGTTTCTAGCGGCAAACCTAGAGCAAAATGGTGGGAATGCACCACTTAATTCATAACTACTCTGACTGATGTGATGTTCAATCAAAAATAGCATAATTAATGTACAAGTACCATATTTAATATAAAATTCGACTTCTAGCAATAGAGATGAGATTTTAGTTGAAACATAACACTCACCATTTAACAAAAAAGAAGTGTATTCATTGATAGAATGGCAAAATCATTAAGAAACGATGCCCCATATAGCAAAATCTTTGATCCAGGACACCACGATGAAGATCGCCTAAAAGGAAAAAGGACAAATAAGTCAGTTATTTAGCAAATAAATTGAGAGCTATTGATTAAAACTTAAAAGTAGATACATTGCATTACCTATCAGAGATCACATTTACGCCTTTTTTCCTTCCATGGTCATGAAACAATAAACCACAGTTTCGTTGCTAACTTTCTTCATTTTTTCTTTCTCTAGATAGCAAATAAGTCTATGACTCAAGTGTTGATCACCCATGCGATTAGACAAACTTGTTTTGACAATCTTCATTCCAGAAAAGCATCTCTCAATTGTTACAATAGCAACTGGTAGTACTAGTACAAGCTTCAAAAGTCGATAAACTAATGAATAACGATGATGTTTCTCTATCTCAACCATTTTATGAGAAAGCCCACCAATAGTGTTGATGTTGGAGAATCAAGCATCTTCTCGCTCGCTCCGTCAGGGCGTTAGGCGAAACGTCAAGGCCTCCTCTCCACTCGCAGACGTGGACTCGCGCGTGGCCGACCAAATTTTCCATACAGACTCGACATCCTTCATTTCTTCTCCTTGTTTTTGAGTGGAAGGTAGGAATTTATTAATTAGGATTGGCAACGTTTACATCCAAAAATATAGGAGGATAACCAAGCCAAACATAACGGCCAGGATCAAGAGTACAAGCATGCTTAGCAAGGTAATGAGCCTCCCTATTAGACTCCCTACCCTCATGTACAAATCGCACACAATCAAAAGATTTTTCCCTCACATTTATATCCTGAAGAATCATCATATAAGGGCACCTAGTAATTTCCTTAATGTTCTTGATGACACTGACAGTCCGAAGCTATGAAAGCAACCTGAGACATCGGCTTGGGCCGGTGAGGGTGCCTTCTTTTGGCCTAAGGGGGGGGTGCACAAACGGTTAAAATCTGCTCTTCATAACGTGGTTACGATTTTTGTGTGGGTGCCTCGGCATACAGCAACCACAGCGTGGCTTCGCCCGTGCGTTTCGGACCTCACCAGAATGAGCCACCTAATCGAGAAAGGAGATTCATTTTCTCTATATTCTTTAGAAAAAAAGGATTGACGAAGAAAAAATAACTCCAACCTCTGTTGACACAAAATCCGTCGAAACTGTGAACACGTCGGGCTTTAAACCCAAAACCTGAAGTGTGTCAGTCGATTTGACCAATTAATCGACAAGGATGATAACTAGAACAAATATGAATGAGACGACAGCGATGCGCCCGGACGTCAAGGCTCTGATTTGCTCCAAACGCGGATCTTGCAAGGCCGACAGAGATAATCCGTCGAAACTTCGTAAGAACTCGTAGATGAACTAAAACTAATGCGAAAAAGTAGATTTACTAGAAAAGTAAATGAAAATAATAAGCTCTTTGATTGATTGTGTATATATTTTTACACCACCCCTTCGGTACATATTTATACCCCAGCAAGAGGAGTTGTAAACAGACACGACTCATATTTTTTTCCTAAACAAAACTCCTATTTTTAAGGAAATAAACGACTCGTACAAGAGTCGGACTCAAACTATAATAATAACACTGGTATAAACATCACCAGTTTCCATATCCGTCTCCTTTACGATGAAACCTTCCATCGACAAACTTTTAGTCTGCAACCTTCCTCTAATTCCATCGGTAGCACCTCTGCTTCTATCGGTAACACCTTTCTGCTTTCGTCGGCAACATTCCTTTCTCTATCGGCAACATCTTCTTGCCATCATCAACAGTATCTTCCTGCCTTCATCGGCAACAAATCCATGTCCTTATCGGCACCATTCTTACTCTTATCGGCAACGCCTTCTCACTTCCATCGGTCACATATTCCTGTTTTCATCGGCAACATTCTTACCTTTATCGGCAACGCCTTCTCACCTCCACTGGCAATTTCTCGAACTCACCATCGGTACTCTAGTCTTACTCTAATCGGTAATTTAACCAGTGACACCCTGATGCCAATAAATAACGACAATCAATTCCTTACCGATCGACACAAGCCTTAGCCCATATTGACACATGCCGAAAAGTGGTGTCAACACATGCCCCCCAATTTCGGAGAATAAAATATTTTATGCGCCGAAATTTTCTCTACTGCAACCTTCTCCTTCAAGATACCTGCACGACTTCCTCGATTCCCGTGCGCAAAAAACTGCAAGTTACCAACAGAACCCCGTAACTGTAGCGCGAACAGTCATAATCCACTCTCATAATTCCTCGATCGTCGCGCGAATCCACTACCATACCCTTCCATATCTCTGCTCAGTGAAAAGAAAACTCCAAAATGCCCCTGGCGTCTTCAGGCCTATAAAATCACCGTCATCCAACCTGTTCTTCACCTCGAGCTCACATCCTCATTCGCTTTCATTCCCCATTTCACTGGCGCCTTCGAAGAACACTCCGGCAACATTCAACCGGCAGCTCCCCCCACCAGCAAGGCGCGGCCTACAAGAACTCCGACCCAATGGCGATCAGTTTCACCGTCCCTACGGTCAATTTCTCTTCCTCTCACTCCATACTTTGCGATCTTCTTCTGCATTTTTTCGTGATCTCTTTTTCCTCTCCCTTTTTGTTTTCTGAATTTAGGAAATGCGCAATAGAATAGTAATCCCCACCGATCAACCACACGTCTGCTGTTTGGGTCCGATGGGGAATACCGATCCAACCGAAACCATAAATGCAGAGGTCAACCGGGTTCCTTTCAAAGCCGAACACTTTGATCTAGGGTTATGGGCAGATATCTTCCGTTCTTGGCTCAAACCTACCAAAGGGTGGAAAAACTAGTACATAAGGATGGTCAGATCGCAGCGAGTTTACTGGGCAGAGCGCCAGCTGGATCAATGTATCAAGTTATCCATTGCCGATATGGCAAAAAATGAATCCATGATGATCGTTGCATCCTACTTTTTGTCTGACACCACGAATGCATTCCTATTAGGACATGGACCAGCTAGTCCTACACTTGCTGATGTGTACATGCTTACTGGTCTTGATATTTCTTCTGCCGATGATGCCAGTCTCTTCAACAGGAAGCCTGAGCATTGGGTAACTACGCGCAACATCGGTGGTTGGACTGGATATATCTAGGAATACCAAAAGACTGGATCGGTAGGCCAGAGGGAGCAAGCCACCTTCCTAAACATGTGGCTAGAGAAATTCATCTTTGGCGGCAGGACAGTCGGGCCAACCAACATGTATCTCCCGGCAGCAGAACTCTTAGCCAATGGAGCTCAACTTCCTCTTGGCCGATATCTCCTCGGTGCAGTTTACCGTCTTCTGCATCAAGTGTCAGAGAAATTGTTACGGGGTGAACCCATTGGGAACATTGGAGGGCCCTGGTGGTTGTGAATATGTGGCTGAACGCTCATATGCACAAAGTCCTCCAATTTGATCTGTTCAGTCAAGAATTTCCATGGGACCTAGCTGAAGACCACACACTTGCCGACGATGAACCAGCAACTCGCTTTCCTCTCAACTTCGGCGAAGCCATCGTAGTCCTACCTGGGACTGATGCTAATGAGGACCAGATCGGCAGATTTTTCTAGAGATTTTATTGTGGAATCCCTTCCGCAAACCGGGCTTGGTGGCCCTATGTTGATGCCGATAACAGATTTCCTCTTTCCTTCAACATCGTCGATGCAGATTCAGACAAAGATGAATAAATCATGAGAGCCATCCTCATTCCCCGCGTAATCCCAGTGAACATCTTCGGGACCGGGAAGAATACACAGGCTTCCTACGAGTTCTACTACCCATCGGCAGCAGCAAGACAAGTAGCATTCAGGCAACTGCCGATCAAGCTATGCTATGCCAATGTGGTGAAGCCCAGAGAAGCCATCACTAGTGCCATGGACTGGAACAGAATCGTCCACCTTTCCCCTCATGCCGATACAGCCTATATCGACTTGTCTACTTGGGCGCCAATCTCCTTCATCACTGAGTCATACAAGTTTTGGTGGCAAGAGTGGAAGGACCAACTATTCTATGTATCGTCGGACTACTATCGACACATGATTGACACTGATCACGTCATTCCCGATACTGCGGTAAGCTCTTCCTTGATATTACCCCTTTTTTCTTCTTCCAAATGTATCGGCAACTGACTCTGTTAACAGGTTAATGACTTAATCCCAAAGAAGAGCAGAAGTGGCAAAAACTTCAACCTGCGATCGACCGATCCCACATCGGTAATTGGTAGTAGGGCTCCATCATTGTCTTCCTTCCTACAACAAAGGGTAGCTCCCAAGGTCACCATCAAGCTGAAGTCAACACCGACTATAGCGGCTGCCACTCCATCGACTGTTGCCACTCCATCGACCGCTGCTGCTGCTCTAGCGCAGGCTTTTGCGGTAACAAATTTCTATCAATTTATGCCGATTTCGTATTTTCATCGGCAACTTCTCATTTGGCTTGTATTAACTGTTCTCTTGTAGTAGACAAGCTCATCGGCAGTTACTCCCAGCTCTCAAGCTCCCAAAGTCCAAGCTGTCGATGCCCCCCAAGTACAGCAGTCGAAGCACCAAGGCCCACCAAGTACCGCTCCTCGACAAAAACGCCTAAGGCCATCATCGGCAGCATCTTCTCAATCTCCTACCGATAAGCCAACACAAGAGCCAGCATCGGTGCCTGCCCCTGACCAGACGCCAGTCGAAGAGACAGCACCAGTGTCGCAGGGATTAGCTGTAACAGAAACATCACCGGCGTCGGCCTCAGCACTGGCACTAACAACTCCAGCCACAGAAGCAAGTTCATCAGCAACCATCACCGAAGCTCAAGACACCACCGCGCCAGCTGCTTTGCCGAGCTCGAGGCAAGAGATCCGTCTAAAGATGGTAAACTGACTGTCATAAAACTTGCAAAACACAAACTTGTGATCAACAAACTCTAATCCTCTTCTTTTCAGGCCCAAGACTCCCCCAACAGCCTATTCTCTTTTGCCATCAATATACCGGACGATGACGAAGAAGAAGAAAGCTCTGCTCCACCATCAGATGCTATATCGGTAGAAGTGAAATCCAAACTTGAAGCATTGTTATCCTTACTGCAGCAAAGCACATCCGAACTAGTCCAAGATTCAAATGCAGTAAGGATAGCTTTCAAGGAAATTCAAGGCCATCTGTCTGCCGATGTCGAAGAAATACTCTTCCAAGCGGGGTTTCTTGAGAGCCGACAGCTCCAATACCAACGGGCCTCACGCCGCATTGCCGATAGGGCCGCCCAATCAAAGCTTGAAGAGGAGATGCTCCAATTCAAGCAAACTGTCGATGAAAAGCACAAGGGCATCAGTCACCTAGAAGCCTCTAGCATCGATCTTGAACAAGAAATCACCCATCTATCAGCAAGAAAGGAAGAACTACTAGCAGAGCTGAAGAAAGTTGATGAAGCCTTAAACGTGGCCAACCAAAAGAAGGCTCAACTTCCCGATGCCGTCAAAGCTCTACAACAAGAAAGAGATGCTGACGCTCGGCAGACCCTTCTATTGAAGAGAAAGATCAAGCCCATTGAAGGCATTGCCGATGACGATGCCAAAGAGATAGAAGAAGCAGACCAAATTCGCCTTCGTGCGATTTCATCTATTCAGTCTCTCTTGTAATCTTGTTGTACCGACAACCCAAAACTTGATGACTGGCTTGTATTATAACGTTAATGCCTCTTTTGCTTTCTACCGATGTTTCGTACAATATTTCTTCCATCGGCATTTGTACTTGTATTGCTTTACGCGTCCACCCAAATACTGGGATAATATTTCTTCAAATATTTGCCGTTAATCGCCTTGGAGAACATAACTCCTTCAAGTATTTCCAAAATATAAGCGTTACCAGGAACAGACTGACCTATCCGAAAAGGACCCTCCCAATTAGGAGACCACTTTCCAAACTTTGAACACTTAGTCCCAATCGGTAAAATCAGTTTCCACACCAGATCACCATTGGCAAACTCTTTCACTTTCACTTTCTTGTCATACCACCTGGCAACCCTCTTCTTGTTCTCTTCGATGATGATCAGAGTTCTCAACCGATGACCTGCTAGATCTTCTAACTCATCTTTCATAAGGACATCATATTCATCGATTGTTAATTGATCCTGGGAAAACAATCGTCTAGACCCAGTTTTAATCTCCCAAGGCAAAACAGCATCGTGTCCATACACCAACTGGTAAGGTGAAACTTTAGTAGCACCATGGCACGCCATCCGATATGACCATAATGCTTCATTTAGCATAACATTCCACCTTCTAGGGTTCTCTTCAATCTTGCGCTTGATAAATTTAATCACCCCTTTATTAGTTGCTTCGGCCTGACCATTAGCTTGAGCATAATAAGGAGAAGAGTTTAAAACTTTAAATCCCATGCCGACAGCAAATTCATCAAACTCCCCCGATGTAAACATTGTCCCTTGATCAGTTGTAATAGTCTGAGGAATACCAAATCGGTAAACAATGTGCTCCTTCACAAAGTCTACCATGTTTGCCGATGTCACCTTTTTCAAAGGAATAGCTTCAACTCACTTCGTGAAATAATCAGTAGCAACAAGTATAAATTTATGCCCTTTACTCGATGGCGGATAAATTTGGCCGATGAAATCAATAGCCCATCCCCGAAACGGCCAAGGCTTGATTATAGGATTCATTGCCAATGCAGGTGCTCTTTGAATATTACCAAACTTCTGACAATCTTGACACCCTTTGAAGTATCTGAAACAATCCTCAAGAATTGTCGGCCAATAATACCCATTCCGTCTGAAAGCATCTAGGCCCCTAGTGTTTCGGTAATTAACGACAATGCAAGATTACTATGACTAACGTGTGTTTTGCAGAGGCAATATGAAAGTTAGGTCATGGTAATGGATGGTTGATTGGACTATCATGGTATTCGTTCCCCTTATTGGAATCATTTCGGCTTTCAAAGGATTGGCGACAAGGTTGAAGATTAGACTAGGTCTAAGTGTTATTGGAGATGAGAGACACTTAGAGTAGTTTAGCAACTTTATTTTTCCTTTGGCCGTACTATTAAGGGGGGTACTAATTAGTAGCTTGACCCAGGAAAGGCTATGTGATTAGGTGTGGTGCACACTTGTGAAAACTAGCACTAGGCAGCTTAGAAATAGTCCTTGGACCTTGTAGAGCAACTTCCATTTTGGAAGTGTGTTGTTTTGGCCAGAAAAAGAGCTCCGGACGCTAGCCTTTTCCCTGGGTCCAGACCATTGGGTGTGCGTCCGGACCCTAGGGTTCGCTCTGAGTGTGTCAGTGCGTCCGGACGCAGTGAAAAGTTCAAGGTCCAGACTGCACGTTGCGTCCGGACCCCAGCAGAGAGCTCTAGAGAGTGAGTTTCAGATCCGGACGTTGACCGGAGTGCTCGGTCTAGACCATTGGGGTGTGTCCGGACCCCAGCAGAGAGTTCTAGAGGGCTATATTTGAATCCGGACGCTGTCCGGATGCTTGCGTCCGGACTGGCTGGTTCAGAGAGAAGAGAGGGTCTGGACGCATGGCTGATGGTCCGGACCCCACCTTGTTTTAGCGTCCGGAGTGACGCAGTGAAGCACAATTTGTGCCTAACGGTTGGGGCTTGGCTTGGGGGGTATTTATACTCCTCCACCAGCCCCATGAGACCACTCTTGTTCATTCCAATTGCTGGCCAACCCTTGTGAGAGTGCAAGAAGTGCAAGAGCCCTACTGAGAGTGTGATTTGCAATCCCATGTGTTGATTCTCACTAGTTGCTTAGAGTTAGCAAGTGTGCATCCATTCAATCACTAGACTAGCCTTGGTCAAGTGAGTGTTAGTGCTTGTTACTCTTGGTGATCGACATCACCTAGATGGCTTCGCGGAGGTTTGCTTGGTGATCATCCGGTGGAGATCATTGTGGATGGCCCAAGCTTTGTTGTGATCGGTTGTGGGCAATTCACCGAGCCGGGGTGGCGAAGAATCAGCCCGTAGAGAGCACTTAGTCCTTGTGCGGACTAAGGGAGAGCGATACCGTGCGCGGTGCTCCAACGAGGACTAGGGGGGAGTGTCGACTCCTCGATACCTCGGCAAAACGTCGTCGTGTCAAATTGCTTTCTCCCTTCTCCTTACTTATTGCAATTACTTTCAAGCATTACTTTCTGCATTACCTTTGAGTTTCTTGACTAGAATTTCATAGGGCTTTACCGCTTTCATTGTCATGTCTTGCTTGTGTAGCTAGGACACACTTGGGAAAAGCACTAGGGGGTTAATTGGCTCTTGATAGTTTTAATTCTTGCTTAGAAATTTAAAAGAGCCCAATTCACCCCCCCCCTCTTGGGCATCTTGATCCTTTCACCGTCTAATCATCCACTTCATTTTGAATGCTGATTGATGTGCTCCACATACTCCTTCATGAATTTCGCCCATCAACTCTTTTGATTCTTCTTTACTAAGGCATCTGAGCAAAACTCCATCAATCGTCCGATAATATAATTCATCATCAAGGAGCACATACTTGGTAGCTTGAAACCTCAGATGTCTTTCCACCTTCCTAGACGGATCCCTTAAATAATCGGCAATCTCTTTTCTCCAGTCATCGGCAACTGTCACCGATGTCATTATTTCCTGAATCGACTGATACCCTGAAGCGTACTGTGCTAACCGATTAGCCTCTTCATTATGTAGTCTGAGAATATGCTCAAGGTTGTATTCTTTGAATTCCTTTAATAATTGTACACACTTTTCATGGTGTGCAATTAAAATTTCACTTCGGTATTCATAAATCCCAATCAACTGATTGATCACTAGCATGGAGTCGCCAAAGATTTCCACAACATCGGCACGCACCTCCCTAAGTAATTCTAACCCCTTTAGCAAAGCCCGGTATTCAGCCTGATTGTTTGTTGAAGTAGCAACAATCGGCAATGAGACCTCATACTTTTGTCCTCGGGGTGAAATTAAAACAATGCCGATACCTGCTCCTTCCTTGCACGTAGATCCATCAAAGAACAAAGTCCAAGGAGCAATCTGTACGGAACTCTCTGTACCACAGTGCTGAGTAACAAAATCAGCCATCACCTGACCCTTAACTGCCTTAGCCGATTCATACCTCAAATCAAACTCTGATAGTGCTAGTATCCATTTGTCGATTCTTCCGCTCAATATCGGCATTAACAGCATGTACTTAACCACATCATCCCTGCATATGACAGTGCACTCGGCCGATAATAAATAATGCCTCAACTTAATGCAAGAGAAGTATAGACATAAGCATAATTTCTCAACGGCCGAATATCTGGTTTCAGCATCCACTAGCCTTCTACTCAAATAATAAATTACGTGTTCCTTCCCTTCAAATTCTTGGATTAAGGTTGACCCGATAACACTGTCATCGGCAGACAAATATAATCTGAAAGGCTTCCCATGTTGAGGCGGAACCAGGATTGGAGGGTTTACCAAATATCTTTTAATTTCTTCTAAGGGTGATTGTTGTTCTTCCTTCCATGCAAATTCTTGACCGGCCTTCAGCTTTAACAGCGGTCTAAAAGATTTAATATTCCAAGACAGATTAGATATAAATCTTCTAATAAAATTAATTTTGCCGATCAAAGACTGCAATTCAGTCTTGTTTGTGGGAGAAACCACCTTGTTAATTGCATCAATAGATTTTCTACCGATCTCGATACCTCTTTTATGCACCATAAATCCTAGGAATTGACCTGCCGATACACCAAACGCACACTTATTAGGATTCATCTTCAACCCATGTTCCCTTGTGCACTCTAGAATCTTTCGCAAATCGGCAAGATGCTTCTCAAAGTTTTTGGATTTGACCACCACATCATCAATATAGATTTCAACTATCGTGCCGATATACTTATGAAAAATGAAATTCATTGCTCTCTGATAAGTAGCACCGGTGTTCTTCAAACCAAAAGTCATCATGACCCACTCAAATAAACCGATATGACCTGGACATCTAAAGGCAGTCTTGGATATGTCTTCTTCAGCCATGAATATTTGATTATATCCAGCATTACCATCCATAAAACTAATTATTTGATGTCCAGCAGCAGCACCAATCAGTAAATCAGCAACGGGCATCGGGTAACCATCCATCGGTGTAGCCTTATTGAGATTCCTAAAATCAATACAAACACGAAGCTTCCCATTTTTCTTATACACAGGAACCACATTAGAAATCCATTCGGCATATCGACATTGCCGAATAAATCCAGCCTCAATTAACTTTGTAATTTCAGCCTTAATGTCAGATAATACAAGAGGATTGCATCGGCGCGCTGGCTGCCGATGTGGTTGGAAACCAGATTTAATAGGTAACCGATGCTCAACTATTGATCGGTCTAAACCAGACATCTCTGTATAATCCCAAGCAAAACAATCTTTATATTCTTTTAATAAATCATTCAATTGTTGCTTACATTGGGAATCTAACTTAGCACTAATAAAGGTTGGCCTATGTTTACTACCATCTCCGATATCTATTTCTAACAAGTCATCTGCCGATGTGAATCCTTGCCCAAGTTTTCCATCATCGGCGAACTGGTCCATTAAAACTCTTCTTCAGAACCGACTGCTTGGATCGGTGTGACTCGGTAATCGGCAACTTTGAGAACTCTGTATCACAAGCTTCACCTGATATGCACTTGGTCTGTTCATAGGTTTCTGACTCTGCCGATGCAACAATCGATGCAGCCTCGCTTTGGACGACTTCAACTCTATCCTCAACCCATTGTACGAGGCTTTGGTGCATTGTAGAAGGGATACATCAATTAGCATGGATCCAATCCCTTCCCAGGATCAAGTTGTAGGCACCTTTGCCGTTAATCACAAAAAACATCGTCGGCAAAGTTTTACTGCCGATGGTTAACTCAACGCATATTGCTCCCTTGGCTGGTGACACATTGCCTTCAAATCTTTGAGCATCATGTCTGTTTTGGCTAAGTCTTGATCACCTTTCCCAAGCTTTCTGAACATTACGTACGGCATTATATTTACCGCTGCCCCACCATCTACTAGCATCTTGGATACTGACTGTCCATCAACTTTGCCTTTGACAAACAAGGCCCTCAAATGCTGCCTTTCATCATCGGTAGGCTTTTCAAAGACAGCTGCCATCGGGTCCAGTACTAATTGTGCCATCTCAGCAGCTTCTTCTTCATCAATAGGCGCCATAAATTCTATCGGCAATGTTACAACCATATTGATTTCTGCCGATGGATCCCTATCCTTGCGTTTCGGCCTCCACTGCTTAACTGGAGATTTCTCTCTTGAAGGATCTTCACCATGATACAAATCTCCTTGGCGTTCACGCTGGAGCCTCCTTCTCTGAGTTTTCGTCAGACCCTTGGGGCACCATTGAGGAAGCTTAGTTTTCCAAATAGGCTGGTACTATTTCTCACCGCTCATGTCTGCACCACCCCTTATGTTTAGATCCCTAGAGAATATCTCTTCATCGGGTACTCTTGCATTAGCCATCTCTTCAAGCTCTTCTTGACGGCCATGCTTACCAAGCCTGTCATGTACGCTGAGCTTGCCCCCCAGCCGATCATGTACTGATCCCTTTTCTCTGATCGGCCTATGATAGTTTGATGCCCGATCGTCAAAACAGGGCTTCTTTTCTGATTGATCGGCAAGATAATACCCGTTGCATTCAGGGCAATTATCAGCAGTGGGTAGCTTAATGCCTTCTTCCCAGCAATGAACAAAGAAGGGGAACCTCCAGTGATCTTTATGTCGATACCACTCCTGGCGCCTTTCTTCCTCCTGTTGCCGATATTGCTCTTCCTGCGCTCGCCGATAATCTCGCCGTGACCGCCTATGCGTGATTATGATGCCTTGAGATCTCCTGGCACTGCTGCTTTCATCGGCAACCCTTTTGCCCTTTCTGTCATCGGCCAACCTCTTCTGTTTCACGTCATGCGCGGCTATCTGGTGTTCAGGATCCACCGATGCATTTCTCTTGGTAGCTTCCGATGTTAGCACTTTAACCTTTCCACTAGTTTCCACCATGTTATTTGAAAACGGGTGTTGATCAATCTTCATCGGCTTCTGAGTTTTAGGATTTTCAAACTTAATCCGCCTAGATTCAATTTCTGATTGCAGCTGCTGCCTAAAAACCCTGCAATCATTAGTATTGTGTGAAGTTGCATCATGCCACTTACAATACCTGATCTTCTTGAGCTCTTCTGCCGATGGAATCACTTGATTATGCGCCAATTTAATCCGCCCTTCCTGCAGCAACAGATCAAATATCACATCGGCCTTGGTAACATCGAAGGTGAATTTTTCAGTCTCTTTCTAGCAGAACGGACAAGACACGGGCTTCTTATTCTTGACCCATTCAGCAACACCGATACTTGGCTCCTCATATGAATCAGAATCTTCTTCTTGCCCAAGGTAGGATACCTTTTTATTCCAAGTTTTCCTTGGTTCGAAAGTTTTAATGTCTTGATCGGCAACTCTCCGCACGAGATGGGTCAGACATTCAAACTCTTGAGATGCATACTTGTCCTTGATGTGTGGCAGCAATCCCTGGAAAGCCAAATCCGCCAATTGTCGATCGTCAAGCACCAAGCTATAACACTTATTTTTTAAATCTTGCAGCCTCTGGACAAAGCTTTCTACCGATTCATCATTACGCTACCTCAGGTTGACCAAATCGATAATCTTCTTCTCACGTATACCAGCGAAGAAGTACTTGTGAAACTGCTTCTCTAGATCGGCCCAAGTAATCACAGAATTTAGAGGCAGTGAAATGAACCATGTAAATGTTGATCCAGATAATGATGACGAGAACAATCTCACCCTCAGTTCATCTCTGCTGGCTGCTTCTCCACACTGGATAATGAAGCGGTTGATATGCTTCATAGTTGATGTGTCATCTTGTCCAAAAAACTTTGTGAAATCCGGCACCTTATACCGATTCGGGAGAGGAATCAAGTCATATGCCGGAGGGTACGGTGTCCGATAAGAGTATGTGTTAACCTTAGGCTTAATGTCGAATTGTTCTTTCATCACTTCGGCAATCTTATCGGCCTAGTATGCATCTTGATCTTGCCGATGAGCTGGCTGAACGTTGACCGGTTGAACTGGTTGATATGCCTCTTCATATCTCTGTGGCAAATAAGCCGGAACAAATGGTGCAGGGGCAGCACCAGCTCGTTGAATATTATGCATCGGCTGATTTGCCGATGGAGCACTCTGAGCGCCCACGGGGGTGAACTGTGGCATTATATTCATCGGTCGATATGCTGATGCCTCATTCTGAATGCTCGTCAGATATTGATATCCAGGTTGTACCACCTGTTGTTGAATCGGCATTTGACCAGTCCAACTAGGATTACCAATCATCGTCATGTAATTCGCCGATGTCTGATAGCTAACCGGCACCTGTCGCTCATATACTCTGGAGTAATCAACAAATTGACCACCTTGATGCGCTGGTACTCCGGTTTGAGGATTCACCACCGCCATGGGCTGACTTGCTGTTGCCGCACCTTGTTGCATCGGCAAAGGACTTGCCGATAGTGGCATATAAGACACTCTGGGTATCACCATCTGAAGATCTTCTTATGGCAACTGCACAGTTGGAGAGGACGTAGCATAATGCATCATCGGGATCATCGGCTGTGCAGGCATTGCCGATGCCGTGGGGCTCTTCCACGATGTATTATTACCTTGGATCAGATTAGAGTTGGCAGATGGATTTGGAGCCATACCGTATCCCCACCAGTTGGTGGGAGTTTGGTTGACTCTTAGTTGCGGGACCTGACATTGCCGATGCCATCTGATCTATGCTCAATCGAGTGACGCTTACAGGGCTCGATCTTGGAGGCGTAACCTCATCGGCAGTTGGATCCACAGGTTGGGAAGATGCCACTGGAACTATCGATGGATTTGTAGCAGATGCCGATCCAGGTTGATGATACGTTGGACCAACATACTGGGGTGTCTGTCCTTCTTTGAAAGATTGCATAACAGCATTGTATACAGTATTGGACAGCACACTGGAGTGGTTAATTAACGCATGATTTAATGCGGAATTAGCCATCTCTTGTAATTTACCAGGATTGACGTCGAAGGTGACCTGTCGTGGCAACAGTGGATCTTGCTTCTGGATAGCTTCGCCGCTCATGCTTAGGCTGAAGGACTTCAGATACAACTGTTTGTACTCCTCCATAGCCTGCTCCATAGCCTGCTTCTGATCATCTTTCAGATCTGCTTCGGAGACTTCAATGACATTGCGCGGATTGATATCAGTATCCCCCATAAGCCTGATATGGGTTAAACCGTGGTCTGAAGATGTATTATTGGTCCCATCGGATGTGTCAAAAGACGTGTTGACACAAAATCTGTCGAAACTGCGAACACGTCGGGCTTTAAACCCAAAGCCTGAAGTGTGCCAGTCGATTTGACCAATTAATCGACAAGGATGATAACTAGAACAAATATGAACGAGACGACAGCGATGCGCCCGGACGTCAAGGCTCTGATTTGCTCCAAACGCGGATCTTGCAAGGCCGACAGAGATAATCCGTCGAAACTTCGTAAGAACTGGTAGATGAAATAAAACTAATGCGAAAAAGTAGATTTGCTGGAAAAGTAGATGAAAATAATAAGCTCTGTGATTGTGTATATATTTTTACATCACCCTTTCGGTACATATTTATACCCCAGCAAGAGGAGTTGACACAACTCATATTTTTTTCTAAACAAAACTCTTATTTTTAAGGAAATAAACGACTCGTGCAAGAGTCGGACTCAAACTATAATAATAACA
Organism: Microstegium vimineum; assembly: GCA_022036555.1. Classification (NCBI taxonomy): domain Eukaryota; kingdom Viridiplantae; phylum Streptophyta; class Magnoliopsida; order Poales; family Poaceae; genus Microstegium; species Microstegium vimineum. The sequence goes on from CM039130.1 coordinate 32,115,058, forward strand.
CTGGTATAAACATCACCAGTTTCCATATATGTCTCCTTTACGATGAAACCTTCCATCGGTAAACTTTTAGTCTGCAACCTTCCTCTAATTCCATCGGTAGCACCTCTGCTTCTATTGGTAACACCTTCCTGCTTTCGTCGGTAACATTCCTTTCTCTATCGGCAACATCTTTTTGCCCTCATCAACATTATCTTCCTGCCTCCATCGGCAACAAATCCCTGTCCTTATCGGCACCATTCTTACTCTTATCGGCAACGCCTTCTCACTTTCATCGGTCACATATTCCTGTTTTCATCGGCAACATTCTTACGTTTATCGGCAACGCCTTCTCACCTCCACTGGCAATTCCTCAAACTCACCTTCGGTACTCTAGTCTTACTCTAATCGGTAATTTAACCAGTGACACCCTGATGCCAATAGATAACGGCAATCAATTCCTTACCGATCGACACAAGCCTTAACCCATATTGACACATGCCGAAAAACGGTGTCAACAACCTCTTTCTAAATTCTTTTTTCCTTATTGTTTTTAATTTTAATTAAGAAAACTTATCCCATGATCCCTCAAAATCAGGGAGAGCGTTCCATCTATTTTCTCATTCCCTCTCATGCTCAACCACACTGGGTGCCTAGCAACAGCCATGTCGTCGCTAAAGATAAAGACCATGCTAATGCGGCATTCCCTCCGGCGACCGAGCGTCTGACTGTCTGAGCAAGCGAGTTGACGCGGCGCTATCCAAATCAACTAGCCTGGCTGACAAGGTTCGGCTTGCCTAGGCACTCTAGGCAAGGCTAAGCGAGCATTTACTTTTTAGTCAAGCTCCTAACTAGATATTAATCAACTGCTCACCCCAACTGGTTGTTAGTCCGTCGCAAAAAAAAAAAAAAAAAAAAAAAACTAGTTGTTAGTCAGCCAGCTAGACAACTCTAACTAGTCTTTTATAGATGCATTAATTTTACAATGGATGTAAACATAATGAATATCTAATAAGTGCATAGTAAAAACTAAAAATCTGCTTCCTGTGAATCTTCTGTAGCTATTGTTGTTATTGGCGGTACAAAGACACAAATCACTATCCAAGTGCAACCGTACAAACCATTGCTGTTGTCAATAAAACAAATTGAATATGTTCTATGTAAAGTTAAAACATCTCGTCTCTTTTTAATCGGTGGTTTCTATGGTTAATGAGTTGTCTCATATTGTTTTATTATAGGAAAAAACAGTATGTCATAATTAATAAGTTGGACTGATAAGTTTAAATGAAAAATATGATAATTTAGAAAGGAGATTACCTTTTTAATTTCTAATAAAAAGTAGCCTCTATGAACGGAGGGCAGGGGCGGATGCAGTATTGGTGCATGGGGGTACAGCTGTACCCCCAAATTTTTTGTACAAATACTAAGTATATAACCTATAATATAATTTATATTTATTAGAACACCTTATCAAATCGAAAGCTCTTAAGAAAGTGCTCATCCCAGAGAAAAAATAGCCCATGACTCCATACTAGCGTGCTTTCTTCTAAAGTATAGGTGATCAAAATAAATCAGTGCACAAGTACAATATAAAAAAATAACCAAATGAGTTAGGGAAAGTAAAAGTATAAAATTAACCCTTTTTCCCTTTTAAACAATCATTTTAGTTTCTAATTTGTGAGGTTCGAGTCTTGTTTTTTCAACAATAAGTCGAGTTTTGAAAAGAAAACGTCCACAGATATCTCAATAAATAGTTAATTTGACTTGTGTATAGTGTTATGATATTAAGAATAATAATGATCTAGCCTTTTTATGGACTGCTCAATACAAAAGATTTTTTATCTAAGAGTATATCCAAGAAGCATGAAACTAATATGCTATTAAGACTTTAGTGAGCGCGCTGCCGGGAACTAAGGGTGGTGAACCTTCGCCGGAACTAACGGCCGTCCTCCTTCCGGCGGCTCCAGGCGCTGTCCTTCTTCGACGTCGGCGACAACAGCATCGCCGTCCTCATCCTCACCACCAATTTCCAAGGAGAGGAGATTCCCGGCGCCGCCGGCGGCATCCGCGGGTTCCCGAGCCTGCGTCTGCTCGGGATCGCCAACTGTGCGCTCCGCGGCGCCGTGCCGCCGTGGCTCCGCGCCAGCGCGCGCCTGAGCGTGCTGGACCTGTCCTGGAACCGCCTGACCGGCCGGATCCCGCCATGGCTCGGCGGCTTCGAAGCTGTGTACCGGATAGACCTCTCGAGCAACGCGCTGACAGGGGAGATCCCGCGCTCCCTGACGCGTCTGCCATCGCTCGCCGGCGCTAATGCCTCGGCGTTAGCGAGCGTGCGGCTGTCCATGTCCGACTACGGCGTGCGGCTATACAACTGGCACGTCGAGCGCGGCCAGCTCTGGTACGACAGCAACATCCCGCCGTCGCTGGACCTGAGCCGGAACTGCCTCGCCGGCGAGATCCCGCCGGAGCTCGGCGACCTCGCGGCGCTCAACCTGCTGAACCTGAGCTGGAACGCGCTGTCCGGGCGAATCCCGGCAACGCTGGCTTCCCTGAGGGACCTGCAGACACTGGACCTGTCGTACAACGAGCTCGCCGGGGAGATACCGGCGTCGCTCACGGCGCTGACGTTCCTGTCGTGCTTCGACGTCTCCCACAACCGGCTGCCCGGATTCATCCCTGACACTGGCCAGTTCTCCACGTTCCCGTGCTCCAGTTTCGCTGGTAACCCTGACCTCCACGGCGGGTACTGTTACTGTGGCGGCACCGCCGCGGTCGATGTAGGAATGCCGGGGCACGACGGGCCTTTCCTCACTGCTGCTGCAGTTGACATTTTTGAGATGCCGTTTGTGCTAGGGATCATCTTCGGCCTCTGTGGCACTATTTTTGTTCATGTGCTTGCGTCAAAGAGCTCTAACAATATAATAGAGCCTACTTTCTAGAACGTACGTACAACTCATTACTGTTAGGTGTGTAGATGGAAAAAAAAATTGGAAGTCTGACCAACGTAGCACTTTGGTTTGAGGCTCAAAAGAATCCTCGTAAATGTATATTTAATTATTTTTTAGTTTACCTATATTTAATATTTTATGTATATGTCTAAAGATTCGATATGACGATAATCTTGTAAAGTTTTGAAATTTTGAATGCATCTAAATAATTAATCTTGTAAAGGATATTTTTGGAACTTTGCAGTGACGCTACTGCTCACCAAACAGGGGCGGAAAGAAAAGTAGGAAAGAAAGCAAATATAGCCGTGCATCAACTTATTGATCGGTTATCTCAGTCACTCGCAACTCAGAGATTTATTTAACAATCACGTCAAATGTGTTAATTCGTTTGCATTGGGAATCCAAAGTTCGTTTGGATGTGTCATAGAAATTTATTAGGTCGTTTGGATGTTTGGAGGTTTAGAAATTTATTAGGTCGATCGTGTCATAGTTCTAATAGATTTTGAGAACAAATTGTAAGGTCAGTTTCAAGGAAAGATTTTACCTTCTAATTTTTAGCACACTGAAAGGAGATCTTTGAATGCTTAATGCATAATTTTATTTCACAGTTTGACCTTCCAAAGCTCACAGCTGGCGAAGGTGGCCTCACCCGCGCTCTGCAGCCTCATCCGGGCCGACGGTCTCGCACGCATACAAGGTGGAGGCGCGCTCGCCCGCGCCCACACCCTACTTCCTCGGCCACCGTGAATGAAATGACCGAACGGTCGCAATAAGGTTTTAGTTGGTTTCCAACATTTTAGAAACGACAATCATTTATTTTGTCTTACAAAACATTTATCTTTTCTCTCCTATGTGATAAATTTATAACCTTTATTCTGGTTAATGTGACATTTTATTTAATATGTAAACTTTTATAAAATCTACATTAAAACTAGATTAAGGCCATCCGCAATGGCTAGCTCATAAGCTATCTCTAAGCATTCTTTTCATATTTTAATAGAAGAGAGAGAAAAACTAGCTTTTAATTAAGAGCTAGCTCATACATACATTCTAAAATCATATGAGTATATGTTATATACACTATAAGTCATTGCTAGAAGATAGTATTATTGAAGAGATTAACTTAGAGCTAACTAGCTCATACCCTTGCGGGTACCCTAAGGGCTTCAAAGATAGTAGGGGGACCATGAAAACAATTCGTATTTCAATTCTTTTCAAAATTAGACTCCTCACCGTATTTGAACCTCTAACTGGTCCGAGAACCGAGAGATTAAGTTCGTCAGATCCCATTTGGAACAGTGAATAACAAAAAGGAAAAACATTATTACTCTATTTGTTTATTCGAGTGTGGATATCCCTGACAGTACTATTAAGTTTACTTTACCTTTAAATAAACAGATTACAACCCTTGAGATTTTGTATGAAAGACTTTCAGAGAGAACCCGACCGTCCGATGGCTATGCCCTGTTTTTTCCGAGCTGCTATTGCTACCACAGTAGTACTAGAAGGCGGCGTCCCAGTTTATTCCCGTGTTGCTATCCGTTTCGGTGTTCATTTCGAATTCGAGTTCTCTTCGAATTCCGATCCGACGTAGTCCTCCATCTAAATATACCCGCGCAAATCAAATCACCTGCCTCCGGAGTCTGAACACACACCACACGATCACGTCGTCACGACCCCGTCGCGGCCGGCGCGATGGTACAGATCAAACCGGTCGAGGTCTCTCTGGAGGCCGGCAACCTGGCTTCGCACTCGGCGGAGCTCGACGACGACGGGCGCCCGCGCCGCACGGGCACGGTCTTCACGGCGAGTGCGCACATCGTCACATCCGTCATCGGCTCCGGCGTGCTCTCGCTCCCCTGGGCGGTGGCGCAGCTCGGCTGGGTCGCGGGTCCCTCAATCCTGCTCGTCTTCGGCGGCGCCACGTACTACACCTCCACGCTGCTCGCCGAGTGCTACCGCGCCGGCGGCGGGGACAACAACCCCGCCACGGGCCGCCGGAACTACTCCTAAATGGAGGCCGTCCGCGCGATCCTCGGCGGCTCCAACGTCACCTTCTGCGGCGTCATCCAGTACGCCAACCTCGCCGCCATCGCCGCGTCCATCAGCATGCAGGCTGTCTGGAAAGCCAACTGCTTCCACGCCCGAGGGCACCACGCCGCCGATGCGTGCCAGAGCTCCAGCGTGCCCTACATGATCGCGTTCGGGGCCACCCAGATCGTCTTCTCGCAGATCCCAAACTTCCATCAGATCAAGTGGCTGTCCATCGTCGCCTCCGTCATGTCCTTCACCTACTCCGGCATCGGGATCGGACTCGCCGTCGCACAGACCGTGACCAACGGCGGGTTCAGGGGCACGCTCACCGGCGTCGCGGGCGTCACCGTCGCGCACAAGGTCTGGAGCACGATGCAGGCTCTGGGTAACATCGCCTTCGCCTACTCCTTCTCCAACGTGCTCATCGAGATCCAGGACACGATCAGGGCGCCGCCGCCGCCGTCGGAGTCGGAGGTGGCGGTAATGAACAAGGCCACGGCGCTCAGCATCGCGACGACCACGGCGTTCTATGCGCTGTGCGGGTGCATGGGGTACGCGGCGTTCGGGAACGCGGCGCCGGACAACCTCCTCACGGGCTTCGGCTTCTACGAGCCCTACTGGCTCGTCGACGTCGCCAACGCCGCCATCGTCGTGCACCTCGTCGGAGCATACCAGGTGTTCTGCCAGCCCATCTACGCGTTCGTCGAGAGCCGGGCGGCGGCCGCGTGGCCGGAGAGCGCGTTCGTCTCCAAGGATCTCCGCGTGGGGCCCTTCGCGCCCAGCGCGCTCCGGCTGGTGTGGCGGTCGGCGTTCGTGTGCCTCGCCACCGTGGTCGCCATGGCGCTGCCATTCTTCGGCAGCGTGGTGGGGCTCATCGGCGCCGTCTCCTTCTGGCCGCTCACCGTCTACTTCCCCGTCGAGATGTACATTAAGCAGCGCGCCGTGACGCGAGGCAGCACCGAGTGGATCTTCCTCAAGGCCCTCGCCGCCGTGTGCCTCGTCGTGTCGGTCGTTGCCACAGCCGGGTCCATTGCCAGCTTCGTGGGCGCGTTCAAGGTTGTCCGGCCATTCAATGGCTAAACCTCGCAATGCATGCTTGCGTGGAGCTCAAAGTTTGCAAGGACCGGAGAAGCTTGTTTCTGTGAAGTTTTTTTTTCTCGAATACGCAAAAGATTTACGTATTATTGTATTAAGAAGAAGAATTTAGACAAACATACAACGCACTTTATCAAGCGCAAAAGGAGATCAACCTACTACAACCGTAGTTGGACCATCCTAACAAAAGACCTCCATATCCCATATTACATTAAAAGAAACGACCAATACTGACACAGTGCGACCTAAGAGGTGACCGTGTGTCCTCGTGGTCGCTTAGACCGAACCGCTGGGAAGAGCTCATCAAGAGCTTCGGCCTCGGACGCAGTTAGGTTGCCGCTAAAGAGCTTGTCGAAGGTCTCCAGCTCTGACGCAGATGGCGCTGATGGACCCTTGGTGAAGCCCATGCGCTGCATGATCAGCACCTCGCCTCGCTTGGAAGCAGGTATACGAGAGAGGGGCTGAGCTGCCAGCCGCCTGCCCCGCCACGGAATCACTGGCTTAACAGGGGGCTGCTTTGGAGGCGCACGAATCAGTGGAGAATCCCTCTTACGCGTCACTTCGTTGATGAAGTTGTCGAGGCGGCGTTTGGCGGAGTCGCCGTTGTCCTTAGACAATATCGGCGGAGAATTGGGAAGGGGTGAGTCCACAGCCCAGTGAATGGGGCGGGAAGGTGGCGTTCGCGCTGACGCCGGGTCCTCATCCTCCACCTGCGGTGTCGTCGCTGCCGGGGCCTCATCTTGTTGGGGGGTCACCGTCGGTGACGACTGGCACTCAAGAGAAGGCCCTACGACAATGTGACTGTTGGCGCACGAGGCTGCGAACTCCTCCATCATCGGGTCCTCCAAGATGTCTCGACCATGCGTGGCATCCAAGTACGACATCAGCATCAACGGGTCAAGCTGGACAAAGTCCGTCGCATAGGATGACTCACTGTGCTGCTCAGACTGAGCATCAACAGTGGAGGCCGGCGTTGTCAGTGCGACCCCTGCCGACCGCCTATGACGCCTCCGTCTTCGGCGCCGCCTCAACCTTCGTTGTTGGCGACCGTCGGTGACAGGGACGACATTGCCCGACTTGACCCCGCCAGAGTCTTGCGAGCCATTATGGTGCGGTGGCCCCACGGAGGTGCCACGAACAGGGCGTTGCGGCTGGTGACCCATGGCTCTCGCATTGCTCGAGCTCTGGGAGCCCAAGCGCCTTGTTTGCTTGCAATTGCGTGCAATGTGTCGAAATCCCTTGCACCGCAGACATCGTTGGGGCATCTTGCAGGCAGTCACCCGATGCGTGGAGGAGAGGCAATTGAAGCACTTGCCGAGAAGATCTGCTGGGATGCGCCTCGGCGGTTGACGACTTGCCGGCTGGCCTTCGTGAGTTGGCCCTCCCGGCTCAACCAAGGTGGCCGCAGGCTGCGTCTCTTGTCGGTGGAGGATCTCCTGCCACCCATCGGCGTTGGGGGCGGAGACCCGTCCACGACGTCCGAGTCGTAGGCGTGCCGGGATGCGTCCCTCCGCTGCCCGAGCTGGCATACCGTACAACAGCTGTGGCCGCGGACGACTGCGTTTCCCCCGCCTTCGGCCAGCACCATGGCGACCCGCCGCCGCACCGCCATGGCCCGACGACAGGGGTTGGGTGCGTGGCAGGGACATCGCAGGCAGCGTCGACGACCTCGGTGGCTGCGGTACCCGACGAACCGCGTCCAGGTAGGGGGTCGTGGAGGTGGCTGGTAGCGCTTCTGCTTCAGAGTCATCGAGGAGGTCGTCGTCGTCCGCCCAACGACGGACCTTGGAGCGTCCCGTTGCGCCACCCACAAGATGGAAGGGGGCAGCATCGGGGGACAGGGTGGAAGACAGGCTCGGAGCTGGAGCGGACAGGTGAACGGGGAGGACGTCGAGGTCCGAGGCGATAGGGGCAGCGCTCGCCCCTACTCTGGCTTCCGCGTGCCGTGCCGCGACGGCGTCGGCTAGCGGCGGCGGCCGCTGCAGCGTCGAGCAGGGCGCGGTGGGGGCCTCCATGACCGTCAGAGACCACGGTGTGAAGGGCCCGTCGTCATCCAGCCAGACGACGTCCGTGCCGGACCCCGTGTCGACGTTGACATCCCCCGGCGACACAGAGAGCATGGGTGGCGGCGTCGGTACTGTAGAGGAAGGAAACTGCTACTGAATGCCTGCCATCATTTCATTGTGATTTGTGTATAATAGTGGCCAGGACAGACTTGTTTCTGTAGCTTCCAAGTTGTACTGTAAGTTTATAACCGATAGTTATTATTTGCTACTAGTACATCTAATTAGAACGCATCCCAAGCATTTCAAGGTTTGCAACAAATAAGAGCAACTAACAATATGGAAAACAATAATGCGCTGCGACATGTTCACTACTTTCTGAAACAAACAAGGTGATACCAGTAACAGATACCTTGTGTTTGTGTCTAGTAAAAATACAAGTTTACCCAGCTCCTGATCCCTCAAAAAAAAAAAGTTTACCCAGCTACTACAGGCCTTGAGGGCATAATCTGACACAAGTCTTTCTGAAACATCATCCTTTCCAGGGGCCATTCTCCGCACAACGCCCCTGAAAAATTAGACAAGCTGCTACCTGCCATAGTCGCTTAGACACCTGGATTGGAACCGTAGCATATATCACATCAATAGAACACCAAATTAAGAACGTACAAAGAAAAGTTCGAAAAGATTATACTCGTAACAGGATGATCATTATATTTCATATGAACATTATGATGTTTACATGTGACTAGGTTCTCTCTTTCCTAAATAATACATGATCCTAACACTCTCCAGCCTCCCGGTGGAGATCATCCTTCTGTTCTTTCTGTATTTCTAGTGGCCTCCCCTTGGTAAATCACTCTTTGTTTGAACGGTAATAGGCTGGGCAATCTTCGTTCGGAAGACCAATGATCCCCGGGAATTGAGGCCAACAATAACCTTCCTCAAATCCATGAATGGTATTGTCGCTGTTTGGATACATAGAAATGAATTAAGTGGGTGTATGTTCACTGTACAGGGGTGTGAAATGATCACAGAAGGCCAGAGGATCCAAACTTGGGGATTCTATCACAGGGTGCACGAATCCATCCAATTTGCCCTTTCTCATTATCATATATCACCATCTGATCCTGCATCGTAATGTCTACAAGAGAAATAAAAAAAGAACGTCAATTATCGTACGAGTCATAAATAAACTTCTTAAACGGGGTTAATTGGTTTTTTCTATAAACTTCATACCTCCAAGAATGCTCAGATCCTTGAGACCGACTTCGGATCCGTTGAGGATGCCTAAACAGGCATTGCCGTATTTCTGACACAAACAGAGAAAGAGATTTTAGCCACCAACAACTTACTGCAACTGATAATAATTCATCAGGTTACGGAATATTTACTGTAACAATGAGGTAGTTTTGAGGAGGGATCTCCATCAGTGCCTTCTTGCCATTGGCAAAGTTCAGCATCAAAGATTTGAACTCCTTTTTCACATCAAGCACAGATTTGAATGGTTTCTTCCCTTTCCAGCACAGAGGCAGAGAGGGGTCAGATACCTCTTTCAGTGTCCTGCTTAGGTCACCCTTAAGCTGCAAGAAACAAAACCTCATTAGCCCCATGTTTATTCATGAATCATTTGCATTGCAAGAGAAGAAGTTTTTAAACTTACAGCGGTGACAAGTGCTTGATATGGCTGTGTAGCGAAGTAGGTGAATGAGCTTCCACTGTCAAAGACTACCTCTGTCAGGCTCGCACCCAGTGACCGGTCACCAAAGTACAGACTTGCTGAGCCAGGGGAATAGTAATTCCTGCAAATATAAGCTTATGTTAAGCTAATAAATCATAAAATATAATGTTATGACAATTCGAAAGGGAAAAAATAAGGCCACAATTTTATTCTGATCCCATCTGAAAATACCAAAGGAAACAGGTTTCTTTGCAACTTTAAAGGACTATGATGCTCACCGGAGAGCACTGCGAGCCATAGGAGTCCATGTCACACGTTGATAAGGCACAAGATCATCACCAAAGAAGAGGAACCCGCCGCCTCTTAGGCTGAGGCAGTGGCCAACCACGTTCTTGGTGACTCCATGCTGTTTGAACTGTGAAAGTAAGCTAATTGATCCAGTCCCAAGCCCAAGCACACCGTCAGTAGGCGACATCTCACCGCTGCTGACCTGTTGGTCATAACCACACCTGCACAAATAGAGGCAGCCAAAAGATACCAATTCAAGAATCTAATTTTTCAAACACACCTCATAGGATACAAGTTGAGTACCCGAACGCCAGACTGGGGCGGACAACAGAGCCATTTGCAAGGCGGAGTGCGAAGTTGTCATTGACGAGCACACCGGTGGATGACCCCTGGTCTGCATACTTAATCACATAGTCGCATTGCTCATACGGTGAATCACATTTGTGCTTCCCGGTTAGCCCGTTGTGGAGGGAAGCACACATTTGATCCACGCATGGCACCAGCTTGTTCTTTGTTGGCCGGTAGAGTGGGTGTGGCACCTGCACCAACAAAAGACAATGTCAACATGTATGTTAAGCATTGTGTTCAATTAAAAATTTTGGGCTAGAGACTAGAGAGAAATCGAGTGCTCCACAGGTGATGTAATGCAATTATGAAAGACTAACAAAAGACAGACGACAAATCTTAAATGGAAAGCAAGTCCGAATAGGACATCCGGCAGAAAATGCCAATTCCTGAACTGAACTGATTCGTGACTGTCATTTGTGGTTGTGGGACTACACCAATCTAACTTTATCCTTCTTTTTCCGACAGAACTGACTTTTCGTTTGAAAAGAAACACCAAACTAACTAACAGAATAGTGTGCCTACATGGTATATCCGAACTATGTATTTGCAGCGGAAGTAGCGTAATCAACAAATCAGCAGTTACTGATATTTCTGAAAGTGAAATTGTGCAATTTGATAGATTAAAGCAGTGCTTAAATAAGCAAGGAAACGGTCATGGTAAAGACCCTGGGCCAAAACAGTCACAAGGTCGAAGTCGAACAATGGTCCTTGAACTAACACCACCATGAACAACTCGTGATGGCAACATCATTGGTGATCCAGAATCAAAAATCAGGGGGAACCGATGGACCGGATGGCGAAGGAAGGAAGGAACGGTACCTTGTTGCAGCTCCTGCAGGGCGCGTCGCACTGCAACCAGGTGAGGTCGCTGCCGGTGTCGACGTCCAGGAAGTATGGCTTGGGCGGGTTGCCGATGCTCATGGCCACATAGTACAAGCTGCGAAAGAAATCGATTTTGTTGATCAGAAAAATGATCTTTGTTTCTCTCTCTCTAAAAAAGATGATCCATCACTGGAGTAGTAAACAATTCTGATGCTCAAGTCCAAGAAGAACAGAGCAATGCGCACGGAAATCCACGGGGGCTCCCGAATGGAACCAAAAGTGGCAATCAGTTGATTGGTTCGTCGTGGCTCTTGGAGTCAGCGAAAGGGGAATGGGCGGAAACAGATTGGCTGGCCGCGGAGAGCAGAGCGAGAGCGGAGGGGGAACGCACCCGTGCGGGTAGACGTCGCCGTAGAGCGGGAAGACGGCGGAGGACGCCTCCGCCTCCACCCCAGCGTTCGAGCTGGACGCCCCGCCCCTGACGGGCTTGTCACCGCGCACCGCCGTCGGCGCCAGCAGCAGCGTGAGCAGCGCCACAAGCACGAGACTAGCGGGCGGGGCCCACCTCGGAGCCATGGGGGCAGGAGCAGGACAGGCAGAGTCTTTGGAGCAGGGGAGGAGGCAGGCAGACACAGCGAAGCGAGCTACTTGTCTGCTTCCCCTTCCCCCTCCTTTCTCTGAATTTATTTTCTTGGTGGTGAGGGTGGGGAGGCGAGCGTCTTTTATAGCGAGGGAGGGAAGGGAGGAAGAAGATGGGAGTAGCAGTGTTGTGGATTGGAAGTTTCCTCCCGGAAGGAGAAAGGCTTTCTGTTTCTTGGTTTTGTAACTTTTGTTGCAGCAGCAGCAAGGAACAGAAAGATGCAATGCAAAGGAAAGACTTTCAGTTAACTGATATTCCCCTTTTTCAGAGATGTTTCTGATGCGGCCTTTTTCAGCTTCGTTCAATCGTCGCCTAGGTAAAGGCAGCAAAGGTTACCTCTGCATGGAAAGGGAGGAGTGTGGGTCAAGGAATAGTGGCTGTTTGTTTTGTTGTGTGGACGCTGCTCTGCTCTTTTGATTGTTCCAGGAAAGAAAGGAAGGTATTGCCTAGCTGTTCTGTTCAGCTTTGGCATCATTGTTTAAATGTGTACGTGGTGCATGCACGGGAACCCAGCAGTGTCAAGAGCTGCAAGTCGTGCTAAATTGAGGCATTGTTTTTTTTTTTTTTTACCGTGTGAAGCTTGAATGTTCTATCTTTTGTTTTAAGGATCTAGTGTACCTTTGTAGGCCTTCCTAGTGAAAAAAAAAGATCTAGTGTACCAGAGCAGTAGATTAACTTTACTGAGCAAACTATTTCTTGATCTTTATATTTTTCCTATACCTCGTACAGCAGACTATCCTGAAGTTAAAAGTAGGGTCGGATTGGATTGGTTGCCGGTAGAACCCCAAGACTACTAGTGCAATTCGCTTCTATTTAGTACAAGGCTATATACAGATTAGCACTATTCTCAAAGTAAGTTGAGCTACACAAATCAGTCAACTCTTACATATCTAGTTATGCCCCCGGCACAAGATAAATCATTATAAAATTGAAACTGTCCTTAAGTACCAATAATTTTGGGTATTATTTTAACAAAAGACAGTCACCTAAAACGAAATTAGAGGGGTGATGAAAATGGTTGCTTTTGCAGCAACAAGGAAACCATCATACACTTGATTTAAATTTTCTTGTTGCAAAATTTGTTTGAAGAAATTGTCATGTTGCAAATTTTGTTTGAGATATTTTTTTAGTTTGGTTTCAACAAGTTGATCCAAAATTGCAATATCAACTTTGTCGGGTTAAGAAACTACCAACAAGTAAATTTGTACGCGTGTCGGGTTCCGAATGGTGAGACAAAGAGACAAGAGGTTTATACTGATTCGGGCAAGAAATCCCTACGTCCAGTGTGAGGCTACTCGTGTTCCTTATCTCTGTTTGGAGAGGGTATACAAGCTGGGTCGAGAGAGGGAGTGCGAGTCCCAGGTCTCTGAATGCTTCGACGAGTGGGTGTGTTCTAGCCTGTTTGTTCGTTGTTCCGCGTCGTCCCCCCTCACCCCCCTTTTATAGTCGCAAGGAGGGTAGGGGAGGTTACAAGTGCGGCCGAGAAGGATCTACCTGGGGCGTTGTGCCTTATCCTTGTCATCCTCAGGAAGGGTGGACACTTGTAATACTATATTCATATTGCCTTTGTACGTTGTCGGAGGCCGGATGTCGTGTTGATTCCCCGTTGTGTCGTCGGGTGAGGGGGGGGGGTCCGGTTGAACCCCCGGTCTGGTGGAAGTATGGTCGTCTGTCGCACCGCTGGTGTAGGGGCCGGGTCGCGGCCACCCGTCCGCGGGTACACCGTTGTACCGTCTTCTAATTCTTTTTGTTCCTGTTGACAGCGAGATTCCCTCCCGCATGGGCAGCGAGTACCCGTTCCTCTGAATACCCCCGTACCCGACGTACTCCTCGTTCGGAGGGTTCCTGTAGGGGCCGAGGTTACCTGAGACTGACTCTGTCCAGCGAGAGGCATGATTCCTTTCTGTCCGAGAACCCTGCTCCGTCCCGTCCCCTGATTGGGAACACGACCTGTCCCAATTTGGGCAGAGGTCAGAGCGTTATCCTGAGCCACGAATTACGCGGGATGTATGATCCATTGTGGCCTCTAGATCCCGTTCTTATCTTGTGGAGGGTGCGTCGTCAGCGGCTAAGGGCTAGCGACCTCTCCCTCCCGTATAGGGGCAAATGGGTCATTCTCTACCTCAGGGGTCCCTCCCTTGTATCTTATAGTTGTAGCTTTGCCGCGAAGACTTGAGCTAGTTTGAGACAGCGGGACGTCGGTACGGGCCGAGACGTAGGCACGTCTTTCGGGTTGCGGGGTCATCCCGCTTGCGACGTCGGACGAGGCGGAGTCACGTCTTCCCAGGGCACGTCTGCCTCCCTGGGTCGGTCGGATGGTGACCCCCATGCCTCTTCCCTCGTGGGCTTTGCTGAGGCTTTTATGCCGTAGCCGTGATTTGAATCTCAACGGGCTTCGCATCCTCTTTCGGAGGGTGATTACCGGGCTTTTGGCTGTTGATTATTTTTGAAAGTTTACCGTTAAATTAGGTATTCGACAAACTTTGTGTGGAAATAATTGAAAAAAAAGTTTTACATTCTTATCTAAAGATTATTTCAAACCTACTTACACAGGACATAAATTTGGTCTACACTTTATAAGTAGGACCACAGACTTATCTTGAAATGAACATGTTGAATGTTGGAGACCTTGACAGTGAAAACATTTGCCAAGCATAATGAGTGTCTTCCGGTTTAGTGCTTTGTTTGTCATTCGTTGTTTCTATTCATGTTGGTTCTTTTATTTGATACTTTTTAGTTTGTTCATTTAAATAGCTGAAGGCTGGACTGTATCTAGATGATGGTTGAGTATAAAAAACTTTCATAAAATTTCTTTTTTCATGGAAACAACATTTCAGTAAAAATCGATTCGATCACATCAACTAGCTATCAAGAATTTTGATTTACACCTTATTCGTTTGAATTTATTAGTCATGGTACATTGTTTTTTTCTCAGAACAAAACAATATTAGTTAGCATATCAGCCGCAGAAACCATCAACCGAGCATGACCAAAATTTATTGCAAAATACTAATAACAAACCAAAATCAGTTCGATTAACAGTCAACCGCAACACCTATTATACTTCTACACAAGGTAATGCAACGACATACTACGTACTTGTATAGAAAGCATCTAACAAGAATAAAATCATGAAATAAAATAAAAGAAAAAACAACTAAGAATGCTTCTAACAAATAAAAGTCTTGCAGAAATACAATCAATATGCAAATAAAACAGTTAAATTAGTTCATTGTGTTATGCCAGCTCAAAACCAGATAAATTTTATTTAGAGGCCATTTGAATGCTTTCATATGGAGGAACTAAAATCTATTTTCATAAATTAAGCTATTTGCCTTGGAATTTAATATTCCATCATTTTTCAAAGTTCACATATAAATCTATCTGAAATTTATTAGGTAGAAGATAGAAATTGATTTTATAGATTATCATTCTATATTTCTACTTTACAACTTATGACATGTTCTTCAAACTCGCTCTCCTATGATAAAAATACAACAAATAAATCTCTCATATAATAAATAATAATATACATATATAATCCATATACAACCATATTAGCTTAATTAATACATGTCTAAATTATTATTATTAAAATAAATTCAATTCCAAGAATCCAAATGAGCCTTTTAACATAATAGGGTCAGCCTTCATCAAATAGGTCGCAAATATTTCAGTTAACAACTTTTTCAGTTAAATCAGTTTAGTTCACCACCAATTTCGGTAACTTTGCCCACCCATGGAGACAGCACAATATCCAATAGAACTCATTGCATCCAACAAATTCCAAACATAAACCATTTTGGCATACCATGATTTCCAGATGCAAACCAAAGATGAAGAATGGTAAATTCATGCAGCATAATTTTTTATATCATTCTAAGATGTGGTAGTAATAATAATAATTAATCAGGGTCAAACTCTACATCCTCTATGCATCGCCTAAGCCACTAGCAACGCCAGTCTTATCTAAACACACCACACGGTCCACAGCCTAGAGAAAGTGAGAAACAACCGTTGGTAACAGCTACCTCTATATGTGATTGTGCAGTTCAATTACAATGGTTAATGATCACGAATCAGGGGCTACAACTCATCTGGAATCTAAGACGCAAAAAAGAAAAACTCATCTCGCTAACCTACATTTGAATTGTTCCCTGAGGGTGATCTCAACAAAGGGTGATGATTAGGAGCTGCTGAGTTGGGCATGCCAGGGTTGAACATCATGTTGGGTGCTGACGAGGACGAGCCAGGGTTGATGGCCGAGAGAGGCAAGCGAGGCCCGAATGAGAGCATCTGTTGCCGCTGTTGCAGCAGAGCCATATGGGGATGCCCCTGCATGTTATTTGCATACAATGCCGGCATGCTGGATTGGGACACCGAGCCTGGCATCATCAGCGGTCTGAGGCCGGCAGCCTGATTCATTGGATTTGAAACCATACTGCTGCTGCCTCCAGGTATTGTACCGCCTGTGGAAGTGAACCGGGTTGATAACAGCCGGACACGCTGAGTTACCAACTGCTGCCTCCCCACCTCTAACCGCTCACTTTCCTTCAAGAGCATTGTTTCAACCTCCGCAAACTGCTTCAATTTCAACTCCAGTCTCTTTAACTGCATGTCCATAAAAATTAATAACAAGCTGAAAGTTATATCATTTGCCCTTTTTACCCAGAATTACATGTATGGAACTCAAAAGGTCTATCCAAGGAAGTGGTTCAAAGTCCTTTAAAACGAAACCTGTTGGAGCTTGGTTGAATCTTCATGATAGATAGTAAAGGGTGGTTTAACCAGTGAGCTATATGTTTTTGTCAAACTTTTTTTTTCTCAGACACAGGACTGTGTATCATTATATTAAGAAAAATGGGGCAGGAACCCTTACATCCTACTAGAATCTTAAGCAAACAGACATGCCCGTGAAACCCCAGAAATGAAGCTCCTCATTAGCGAGCAATAGTGCTCTAACTAGTTAGGAGGTTCGCCACAAAAAACACAGCGAAATCCTCCTTCATACGTGAGTTATCCACCTCTAGTTGAAGCATCACTTCAGAGATGAGATCCCAAAGTGCGAGATATTCAGTGAAAAAATCAGCAGATAGGGAACCCTGAAACCCAGGTATGAGTTTTTACCAAACTGCCCCCTCAAGTTTGTAGTAAAAGATGGCTTTACCAGTAAGTTATAGGTTTTTTTTTTTAGATATCTAAAATATTATGGCAGGACAATTGTTTTCTGTCAAACTACAAAACTACTACTGAGAATTAGCATGATCGGCCAAGAAATAAGCTCCAATTATGGTATAAATGCCAAAATTTGACAAGTGTGAATTTGTTTGTTTGTTTTTTCCTCAGTGGCTCTTTCATGCTTAAAACCTCCTCTGTCCTCTCTACTCAAGTGTTTGGTCATGTTTTATAAAACACAACCATCACAAAAAATAACATATCAAAATACAAGGAAAAGTCATCATGTCAAGGATGGAGATTCTTTTTCTTTAACACCAAAGAACAAAAGGTTCCTCCAAGCTACAACTACCATAGTTGAAAATTAGGGTTTCCTTTTTCTTGGGAAGTCATATAAACATGCAAAACAATGACATGGTAACCAGACAACGATTGCAAAACTATAACATGAAAATAAGATGGTCAGACACCAAAATAACTAAATTGCAGAATCAACAAACTTTTTTATTGCAACAGACCTGATGATTTATGATGGTGGCAGATAATCTCTGAATTTCACGCTCCTCCTGATCTGCAAAAAGTTTGGACTTTGTTGCTGCTGCTGATAAGCCACAGATTGCAGCATTTTTCACAGTTTCAGAAGAAATGGGTGACGAGGGTCCTGGTTCACAAGAAGATGGATTGTATTTTTACAATAACCTCTTGCACAATAAGACTGAAACAAAGGGAGTGGGAACAAAGCACTTACCATAGTTCAGATGAGTAGCATGACCCATAGCATCCATGCCTTCTGCATGCATCCTTAACAGAATGGAAAATACCATGTTAACAAATAGCTCTAGTAATGTGAGTGATCCCAAAAAAGCAAAACAAATCAGGTACCAGTAAATAATAAAAGAGTTACTGCATTCCAGTTATAAAACTAACATGGCATATAAAAAACAGCAAATGTTCATTAATCAAGTCACTGGGCATCACTTATTGCACAGGTGGCTCACCTGGAATCATCCCTTGTCAAAACCGACAATGCTGCACTTGCACAGGATGCTGCAACTCTTGGTCCTACTTCAGCAGCCAAAAATGCAACCTGCGAGAATAGTAAGACCAGAGATATAAATAGATCACACAATGGCCCCTGTTTCAGAGTTAGCATCTTCACACTGAAATATGGTTATGCACTACATATTCCCCCAATAAGTGTACACACATGGATTTACAAGTATCACTGGAATAGTTTGTATGATTATGCCACCAGTGCCCTAGCCAGATATTTGTGAGTTCAGGCAGCCAATTAATAGCTAAAAGTGGTGCATGCATACAGCATTCCACCTAGAATTATGTTTTAACAGCTTTTGATCAATTAAAAGAACTGTAATAAGCTGTATAGTCCCAAATTGAGTCAATTTCTAATGTAATACAGCATAGGACATGGATTAGCAACCCAGAGTCATGTGGTTAGCAACATGTAAATGGTTAATATTTTTTGTTTGAGATAGTAAGTGCTTTGATTAAAAAAAACATTTCAGGCATGGAAAACGTATGCGCATCACTGACAGCCATATAAACGAATAGCGAAGATAATTACAGCTGTAAATGCTTTCAGACATTTTGGTATCCAAATTTGAATATAATGTACAATGACTCACCAGTGACATGACTGGATTAGCAGAATTAAGGAATGGAATCTGGTCTCCAGGTTGGCTACCTTGAAGAAAGCAAAGGGAACAATCATCAGTCAAAAATATAGAATCCCAATACATTTTGCAACCATGAATACTGAAGCATAACAAAACTGAGAAGTTTGCTAATTGAACAAATAGAAAACACACCTGAAGTGCTGCCATTGGAATCTGAATGCAAAAATCCATTGCTTTGCATTCTGGATTGAAGGGATGCTTCTGGCACTTCAATGTTCTCTAACAAACCATCTTCCACTGGGAGACGAATAAAATGGTGAATACATTGTGCTTTTGATTTTGTCCCAACATGCCCTGCGATATGATTCCAGTTATCATTGAACTTCTCTATGCCCTCCAACAACAGCAAAGTTTCCTGATCAGTCCATCTATCCCCATCAGTGTCTGATCCATCTTTCATCCCATCCACTCTCTGAAAATCTAAGCTTGAATGCCCAGTAACAAATCTTGCATCGTGGAAGCAGTCTGAACAAAGAGCAATGTCTGCCTGCTCCACCAGTTAAAATAAGATAGTTTGTTAATCTCATTTATATGCTTATATTTGATAAAGAGGGCTAGTTTACAGAAGAAAAAAATATATCAATCAAAATCCACCTTAACAGAAAGTGGCTGCACTAAAATGAATCACTCTTAAAACATGGCATATTGTCACAAAAAAAAATGGCATATGAAAACAGAGGACATGTACAACACAAATCATCATGAAGTATAGAACACACTGAAATCAAATACAAAATCAATTCAGACCAGTTATTAAGAAAACCAAATAGTAGTAGGATATAAATAAAGCTTCATAGCATGCCACGAACTCTCTCCAGTCACAAATAAATGTTGTTTATTATTATGTCAAACTATTTTGAAATAAAACATTCCAGAAAGGTGGACACAATATTTTGAATGGAAGAAGCGTTTGAAAATACACTTTTCCATTTTCCTAACCATGACGAATGGTATTAAAAGCCCTCTCAGAAAATTAGGAACACACAAGCAGTAAATAAAGGGGGTCGGCTAAACTTTTCAAGCATGTTTAAAAACTGAAACATAAGCAACTTAACTTTACTCAGGCCTATTTGTATTTGGGTACCTAGATGAGACTTAACCTGTAGTAACATTCATTTGTATAGGGTGATACTCTACAATGCCTGTAACCAAATGATCATTTCAATCTCATGGGCTCATGGTACTTCAAATCAAAGGTTTAATATAAAATACCATTAGTATACCTTGATATTTTGAGGTGTAAGACACAATCGTTTGTAAATTCCTCTTCAAAATTATATAATGATCTCTGCTTTCCTAATCATTGCTATTTGAGTATAATTTTGTACCAATCAGCTCAGAATCAGATCATAAGAAACAACAATATCACCTCATTCATAGTATATTGTTGTCGTAATCAGTTCCTTCTGGATGTTAGCAATGAGACTCAGATTTTGTGTGCTAGGGCTAGGGCTGAATTGCCTCTAGACTTTGATCCCCTTTATATACACTAGAGCTCAATAGAGCTTCTTGGGATACAAGTTTGCTTTAGGAGCATATTCCTAATGCTGTAAAGTAAAGCTAGCCTAAAGCATAAAGCAACTGTCTAAAACTAAAAGTAGAGACTAACAACTAAAGTACTCTAATAGCACAGGCTTATCTACCAATTCTCCCCCTAAGCCTTGCTTCAACCTGTCTTGATGATCTTCTTGAGCCCAATCTTGCTTCTCATATCTTCAAACTTGGTCCTTCCAAGTGACTTGGTGAGAATGTCTGCAAGTTGCTCATTTGTGGAGATGTGATCTGCCTTGATGCTCCCCTCATCCATGCAATCTCTGATGAAGTGGAACTTTGTCCTTATGTGCTTGCTCCTGTCATGGAACACTGGGTTCTTGGCAAGTGCAAGTGCTGACTTGTTGTCCACCTTCAACTCCACAGTTTCCACTCTTCTTCCCAGCAAATCAGCCAACAATCTTGACAGCCAGAGTGCCTGAGTTGCTGCTGTAGTCATGGCCACATACTCAGCTTCACAGCTTGAGAGTGTCACTACCTTCTGCTTGATAGACTGCCAACTGACCAAGCTGTTGCCTAGGAAGAAAAGACAGCCAGTTGTACTCTTGCTGGAATCAATGTCTCCAGCAAGATCTGAGTCACAGTAGCCCAAAAACCTTGCTAAATTTGGTGCTTTGGTGAAGTGGAGGCCATAGTCAAGAGTCCCTGCCAGATACCTGAGAATTCTCTTGACTGCCAGTTGATGTTCAGTAGTTTGTCTTTCCAGAAACCTGCTCACAAACCCCACTGAAAAGGCCAGGTCTGGTCTAGTGTGGACCAAGTACCTCAAGCTTCCAACCAATCTTCTGTATTGAGTTGGATCCACTTCCTCAGTTGTGCTCTCCTTGCTCAGCTTCAATCTTTCTTCCATTGGAGTAGCAGCAGGGTTGCAATCAGCCATGCCTCCCAACTCCACAATCCTCTTGGCATAGTGGCTCTGTCTCAGAGTGATTCCACTACCGCCTTGCTGCACTTCTACTCCAAGGTAGAAACTGAGCAACCCAAGGTCACTCATCTCAAAGATGGACTTCATCTCTGTCTTGAAAGCTTTCACTTCCTCCTCCTTGACTACAGTGATGATCAAATCATCTACATAGACTCCAACCAGTAGGACAGAGCCATTGGAGCCTCTTCTATAGATGGCAGCTTCATGATTGCTCTGAACAAACCCCATTTTCTTCAAGGTTGAGTTCAGTTTTGCATTCCATGCCTTGGGTGCCTGTCTCAGCCCATACAGAGCCTTGTGAAGACGATAGACCTTGTCTTCTTCTCCTGGGACAGCAAAACCAGGTGGTTGCTGCACATAAACTTCCTCCTTGAGCTCTCCATTGAGGAATGCCGACTTGACATCCATGTGGTGGACTTTCCACCCTTCTTGAGCAGCCAATGCTAGCCGTAGCCTCACTGACTCCATTCTTGCAACGGGGGCAAAAGCATCTTCATAGTCCACCCCTTCTTGCTGCACAAAGCCCCGAGCCACAAGCCTTGCCTTGTGCTTGATCACAGCATCTTGCTCATTCTTCTTCAACTTGAACACCCACTTCAGGGTGATTGGACGATGACCAGCTCGGGGTGGCACCAGCTCCCAGGTGCCATTGGGCTCAACAGCGCCCAGCTCTTCCTCCATTGCAGCTTGCCAGGCAGGGTCATCATTTGCCTTTGCGTAGGTCGTTGGCTCGCCCGAGCAGGAGAGGTGTAGCTCGGCGAACAGACGTTGTGCCGGCGGCGGAGTAGCCTCATCCCCGATGAGGTCAGCTACGCGGCGGTAGCGTAGTGGCTCACTGCCGTGGTAGGCGTCCACCCTTTCTTCATCTTCCTCCAGGGGAGTCGCGTGCTCAACCCGGGGACAGGGGCTGCTTGCCATTGCTGGTGGCGTGGCAGGCAATGGAGTGACAGCCGCCACTGACCCTTCTTCCTCTTCAGCTGGTGAAGGCTCCGGTGTGTCGAAGCGCGGCGGAGGGGTTGGCGATGGTGATGCCGAGCTGGGAGCTCCAGGCACCACCTCTTCCCAAGGATACTCGACGGTGAAGTCGCTGCCGCCTTCCTCCGAGGTGCTTGCCACCGGAGACATCCAGTCCCAACCGCGGCCTTCGTCGAACACGACGTCGCGGCTGATGCGCACGCGCTGGGACACTGGATCGTAGATCTTGTAGGCCTTTGCGCCCTCCGCATAGCCGATGAACACGCCGGCCTCGCCGCGGTCATCCAGCTTGCGGAGCTGGGTCAGGCGCCTGGTGTAGGCGACACAGCCAAACACCTTGAGGTGGCCCAAGGTCGGCGACCGACCGTGCCATGCCTCGTAGAGGGTGATGCCCTCCAGTGCTCGCGTCGGGGCACGGTTCAGGAGGTGTACTGCCGTCATCACGGCCTCCCCCCAAAATCTTGCCGGTAGACCGCGCTGCTTGAGCAGAGCACGCGCCATGGCCACCACCGTCTGATTCCTACGCTCAACGACCCCATTCTGCTGAGGGGAGTGAGACTGTCTCCAACAGCCTAGGCATATCGTGACCCATACCCAAAATGGGTGATCCACAGTGTTTTAGTGCACAAAAACACTCTCCAACGGAATAGGCAAACACGGGATGCATTTTGGGTCGGCGGCCATGCAGCAGGCAAATAAGCGTCCTCTCCCTGTCTTTTGCGTCTCCACGCAGCGCTAGGGAGGTGGCAGTGTTCGGTGCTGTAGTGAAGGAGGAGGCTGTCAGAGATGGGGCCGTATCCTTTTTGGGTCTCCTTTTGCGTTCGTTGTTGGAGCAGGTAACTTTTAGGTTCCTATCCCTTTGCTACCGCGTGACCCAAACCAGTAAATGGGTCTCCTATTTAGGTTGTTGTTGTTGGAGTCAGTCTGAGGGGCACTGAAGTGCCTTTTGATACCTTGGTTGGCGCAGTAGGAGCTGAACTCGGCGACGGTGAACTCGCCGCCGTTGTCCGTGCGCAGGACCTTGAGTTGGCAGCCGCTCTCCATCTCTGCTGCAGCCTTGACGCGCTTGATTGCTTCCCCAGCAGCGTCCTTGGTCGGCAGCAGCGCCGCCCACATGTAGCGAGTGGCGTCGTCCACCAGTAGGAGGATGTAGCGGTTGCCTGCCGGCGTCACGGGTCCGCAGAGGTCGCCGTGCACCAATTCCAGGTTCTTCTGGGCACGGTACGACGTCGCAGATGGGAAAGCTCGCCGCTTCTGCTTGGTGGTGACGCAGACGTCGCACACTTGCTCCACGTGGTCGATCTTGGGGATCCCACGGGCCATCTCTCCTCTGCTCAGGCGCCGCAATGCATCGAAATGCAGGTGGTCGAGCCTCTCGTGCCATTGCCATGCCTTGTCATCCTTGCGCGCGGCGAGACAACATGGTTGCGCAGCTTCCAAATGAAGGATGTAGAGGCGGTTAGATCCTCGGAGTACCTTGGCGAGTAGACGACCATTGCGATCCCAGATTCGCAGCACGCCATTGTCGATCTCCACCTTGGAGCCACCCTCATCCAACTGCCCAAGGCTCATGATTGAATTCTTGAGGGCAGGAATGAAGTACACCCCGTGCAGCACGCGGTGCTCGCCGGTCTTGCTTTGGAACACGATGGTGTCGACGCCGCGGATGTCCACCTTGGAAGCGTCCCCGAAGCGCACGGTGCCGCGGACGTCCGTGTTCAGGTCGGCGAAGAGCTCGCGGCGGCCCGTCATGTGGTGTGTTGCTCCGCTGTCGAGGTACCAGCCTCCCATCTTCTCCTCTTCTTCATCGACGCCGAGGTAGGCGCGGGCTCTAGGCTCCTCCAAGGTGACTTCTTGCGCGGCGAGGGAGTACGCCGGCGCGTGCTGGTCCAACTCGACGAAGGCGTGCGCCATCCTCTTCTTCATCGACGCCGAGGTAGGCGCGGACTCTAGGCTCCTCCAAGGTGACTTCTTGCGCGGCGAGGGAGTACGCCGGCACGTGCTGGTCCAACTCGACGAAGGCGTGCGCCATGAACAGAGCACCGTCCTCTTCGCACTCGACGTACTGGGCGCGTCCAACATGTCCACCAGCGCCTCCACCGCGTCCTGCACCTTGATCACCTCCTCTGCCACCACGGTCGCCTCCACCGCCGCGGTCGCCGCCGCGTTCCCGGCGTGGGAGGCGACAATCGCACGCCCAGTGGCCCTCCAGACCACAATTGAGGCAGGTGTTTGGGCCTCGGTTGTTAGCCGGGGGCCCGCGGTCACCGCCGCCATCGCAACGGCCAGCGCCGCGCCCTCGGCCACGCGCACCGCCACGGCCTCGCTGGAACCTTCCTCCGCGACCGCGCTGCTGCCTGGGAGCTGAGCCACCAGCATCGTCAGCGCCCTTCTTCTCTTTCTTCCAACGCTCTCTCCACTGCTCCTCGGTGTACATGAGCTTGCCTCCGACGGTGATCGGCTCGATTGGCGCTTGCTCCTCGCAATCATCCACCGCCTTGAGCCTTCCGGTCACCTCCTCGAGTGTGAGCACCTCAAAGTCGAGGAATTGCTCGATGGCGACGACGATCTGCGCGTACTTCGTCGGCACCGTACGAAGATACTTCTCTACCACGCGCGGCTCGGTGATGTCTCGGTCGCCGTGGATGACGAGCTGCTGATGCAGAGTCGACAAACGAATGGCAAAGTCGTCGACTTGCTCACCGGGCTTGATGCCGATGTTCTCCCAGTCCCGGCAAAGGCGCTGCAACGTCGCCCGTCGGACCCTGTCCACGCCGATCCTTGCTGCAGTGATGGCGTCCCACGCCTCCTTCGCCGTCGCCTTGTCCATGAGCGGGATGCCCATCTCCTTGGGCACGGCGGCCACGATCACCTCGAGCGCCCGCCGATCGTCGTAGTACTGGACCGGACCTCCCTCGACGGCCTCCCACATGTCGCGCGCCTGCATCCGCAGCTTCATGAGCTGCGACCACTCATGGTAGTTGGTCTTGTCCAGCATCGGCCACGCCGTGCTGCTGCCGGAGTCGCGGTAGACAACCCTGTCCCGCGACTCATGGCGCCCGCCGCCACGGCCCCGCCTGCGGTCGAGCGGAGACTGAGAGCGGCGCTGATCCCTCCGATCGTGCGGGCTCTCAGAGCGTCTGGCATCCCTCTCCCTTCTCCTCCTCCTCTGCGGCAATCTCTGCCCGCAGCGCCTGCGCGGTCCTCGCCGCCTGCTCTGCTGCTGCTGCGGCCTGCCTTGCCGCCTGGATCGCCGCAGCAGACGTGCGGCCCGGCTGTTGGGGTCGCCTAGCGCTCCCTCACCGGTGATCGAGGTACCATCCTCGGTGGCCAAAGCCTTGGCCTTGGTGGCAGCGGCGGCAGCGCGCTCTGCTGAGGCAGACATGGCTGGTGGGAGGGTGAAAGGTGTGGGGGTTTTGGGCTCTCTAGCAAAACCTAAGGCTCCGATACCAATTGTTAGCAATGAGACTCAGATTTTGTGTGCTAGGGCTAGGGCTGAATTGCCTCTAGGCTTTGATCCCCTTTATATACACTAGAGCTCAATAGAGCTTCTTGGAATACAAGTTTGCTTTAAGAGCATATTCCTAATGCTGTAAAGTAAAGCTAGCCTAAAGCATAAAGCAACTGTCTAAAACTGAAAGTAGAGACTAACAACTAAAGTACTCTAATAGCACAGGCTTATCTATCATTGGAATAGTGAGTTATGTGATAAACTAATGGTTTTGGATGTAACATAAATAATAGATTACTCTAATCAATAGTCTCATTCTACAAATTGAAAATTATGAATAAAATAGACCAGTATAGGTCAGAAGTGTGAACTGCATTGCATAATCAACAGTCCAGAAGATGCAAAGGAGCATCCAAATATGAAGAATAAAATATTAGCAATTATGATTGTGCACACCTCCTTTTGTGACTCATAGTGCAAGCTGGGTAAAGGTTTTGAGCAGAAAGTACAAGAACTCTCTGATAAGCGCTCCCAGATCTTCTCGTCCAGATTTGCTGAATCAGCATCACCATTAGCCACAGATGGAGCAGATGAAGTTGACACCGACGAAGATATATCATCTGCCCGTTTACTGCATTTGGGCCGATCAAATAAAATCAAGCCATCAATTGATTTCATTGGTGCAGATACAAGCTGAAGCTCCCCTGTTGTCTCTTCCTTGATCAGGGATGCTGCCATCCTCAGGCCACGGTGCAATGAGCCTGCTGCAAGGTAATTAATGATTCCCCAAGATTCCAAGAACCTAACTATCCTACTCAGGTCATACAGTTCAGGTGTGCTTGTGACAAAGCCCTGGCACTCAGCAAACACAAGTCTTTTCTCAGGTCGCTCCAAATATTTCGCAATCACCTTATTCCTCAACATCATGTACTTCTCTGGTGTTTGCCCCTGGGATTTTCCAGAGAAGTACTGTGGCACGACCTGCCTCTCCAACCTGTGCACTGTCGTTGGCACAAACCAATCTACAATTATGAAGCAACAAAAAAAAAGCACAATTTAAATTATCACTTTGTTCTAGTACCAGGCAGTGGTCAGTGGCAAACAATGTTTTTTTTTTGTGCCAAGAGGAAACCTGAGTGCATGGGCACGATGTGAAGTTTGCCATAGAACTGTTTGTGCACTCCGCATCCCTCCATCAGTGGAGGTGGGGTGCAGACATACGTGGACGGCTTGTCAGGGTCGTAGGACAGGGACGGATGGTCGGGCAGCATCGCCGAGAGCACCTGGAGTTGCCCGTTCGAAATGTTCTCGAGAACGGGCACCGGGGCTGGGGTGGCCGGAGCACCGTCGGAACTGGCCGCCGCACGCTCGGCGGCGATGACAGCCAGCACCGAGGGGTGAGGCCGGCCGACGGCGCGGCGGACGGCGGCGGGGAAGGCGGAGACGGGCTCGGCGGAGGAGGAGAGCACCTCCGCCGCACGAAGGTCGAGCACGGGGTCGTCATCGCCGCCGCCGCCGCCGGCTAGGGTTCCTCGGCCCCCGTTGGCGGAGGCGACGCGGAACGCCTCGTCGTCGCCGTTCGCGGCTGCGGCGGTGTCGGAGTCATCTGAATGGTCGGCCGGCTGCTTGGACGGGGAGGCGCTGGCGGCGGCGCGCTTCCGCTTCCGCCACTTGGCCCGCGCATCTGGAAGCGGAATTGAGGAGGGAGGGCGTTAGGGTTTTGGGAGTGCGGAAATTACGAGGCGTGAAGAGGTGACTGGCGGGGCGCGTACCTGAGTTGGAGGAGGCCTTGCGCGGCATCGTCGCCGGCGCACGCGGCGGCGGAAGAGGCGGAGGTGGTGGGCGCCCGGAGAGTGTGTCCGCGAGTGAGGGGACCACGGCGGTTGGTCGGGAGGCACGTGCGATGGCAGTGACCCGACCGAGGCTTTCAGCTCCTTCAAATTTGGGCTCTTCCCATTCGGTTTGAAAATTTTGGAGAGGATTCAACTCGTCAGCACAGAATTCAAATTCAATAGAATTAGACCAAAATATGGTGGCACAGCTGGTCTTGCAAATAGATGACCCATAGCATAAAAAGGAAGATGACAACAAAATGTGAGTTGGCCATGATACGTGTCATTAGCCTTGAATGATATCGATTGTCAGCAAATTATCGTAATGGTTAAAACCAGTAGTCATTAGAAAAATGAAGTATTAGTAATGCGTCTAAAAATAATTATATAGAGATAGATGTGGGGAAATCAAAACTAATGATAATAACATATTTTTTTGGGTTAGACTTGATATATCTCATCTACTACCCAATATCAAAGACACAACTTCTACCCAATATCAAAGACAAACAGTCGTGGATCGGTATTTTTTTTAATTCACTTCTTCTATATTTCAAGTGACTAAATTTTAAGATAATTTCAAATGACATTTTAAGGACTGTTTGGTTCCTAGTCATAGTTTGTCACAACTAACCTTAGTCAGATGTGGCAAAGTGTGGCTAGCAAATTGGTTGTTATACTTTGTCATACCTAAGGATGTGATTGGTAGTTTGGTACCCTGTATATACACCAGCACCCGTCTCATGCAGGCACTTTGCGTTTGGTAATATGGACTGGTGTTTGGGCTTGGCCCAGCTCATGCGAGATGCCCCCCTCGCCCAGGCTGAGGAGGAACGCAGTGGGAGTTTGTTTCAATCGAGCCAGGTTGTAGTGATGCAATGCGCACACATGCGCAGTCATTTTTTCGGCTCCAAGGAACAAATCGTTGGTGCATGTTATCAACCAAACATCATCCCTATATGACTAGTCTATGTTGGACAAGCAACCAAACAATATGCAGATGCATGTAGTGAGCCTAGCCAAGTATGACCTAGCTAGGGTGGTGCAAGCCAGGTTGTGCTGGAAACGAACCAATCACACCTTAAGAGAATCTTGCCACACTTTTGTACTCTACGACATGTGGAGCCCAAAAGAATCATGTCTAACCTTAGTTGCGAACCAAACACCTACCAGTTTAGTCAAACTTGTCTAAGGTGACGTGTGGCAAAGTATGACTAGTAAGCAAACATACCCTTATACCACCAACTAGTTAAAAGCTCAAGTCTGGTTTTTGGATAATTGATGAAATTATTAGATTAATCCTATGTCTAAGTGTGAAGGTTGAGATAGGTTGATACAAGTTCAAAATGGAGCTAGATGGCAATCATGGCGATAGCCAAAAGATTGTGATCAAATGCTCCAACTAGGAATGAAAGAAAGAGAAAAACAAAATCCTATGGCTCAACGTAAAGTATAAATAGGTATTTATTTTACTAGATTAAGATGCAATAGAGTGTGTGATCGAATTTAGGATGGATAGCCATAGTATTATGAGAGGAGCTCTAATGGGACAATTTCGTCATCTAATGCCACTAGGTGTTAGAAATCTATGCATATACATATAGGCATAGTGCCACCTTTAGAAATGTTTGTGAAAATGCTAACTCTAAAGTGACTAATTTGTTTGGGAAGTTAGCATGTTTGAGAAGGGTGAAAATAGGCATGCACCTTGTTGCCCCGTGCACAATCTAGTGCACTGCACCATTCAAGTAGAGAGCACCAAATTGGGACTTCATGTGCATGGCTCACCGGACCGACAATCCGGTGTCTTTGACATAGTTAACAGTCATTTTTTGATAGTTTGATTATAGTCGTTGGAACGCATCGGACCGGCTGGTCCGATGCTACAGGAGCGGTCCGATGCACGTGCAGAAATCTACTGCAAAGGGATAACAGCTATATTCTTGGCAGTAGGCTATAAATAGCCATAGTAGTTGGCCATGGACACTCTCTTGGAACCCCCAAACTGCTAAGAAAACACATTGAGAGAAAAAGATCACAATCCACTCCATTTCATCACTTGATATCACATTTGTGAGTGAGATTGAGCGCCTCTAGTGCATTGCTTAGTATTCTTGCATCTTGTGGCACTAGTGAAAGGTCCTATATAGCTAGAGGGGGTTGAATAGCCTAATAAAATTTTCTACAAAGCATTAGAGCAACATGATTAGTATGACAAATGGTGAAAGCAAGTTTTACTCTATCTCTACTTTGTGTTGCAAAACACCTATTCAATATGCTAGTGAATTATGATATTTATGGTACACACAAAGTCATTACTTCTACCTTAGTGAGCAAGCTAGAAAGCTAGATACAACTAATTACCACTAAGGAACTAAACTAGCTACACAAGACAAGCACTACTCAACTACACAAGTATCAATGCAAATACAAGAGAGAGTAGTGAGAGTTATACCTAGCCGTCAAGAGACCAATCAATCAATTAAGAATACCAAGAGAGATGGCACAATGATTTTTCTCTTGAGGTTCACTTGCTTAGTGGCAAGCTAGTCCCCATCGTGACAATCACTTAACTTAGAGGTTCACGTGCTAATAGGCATCACACTCCTAACCTTATAGAAGGATGTTGCACAACCAGCACAAGATGAGGATGCTCAATGCCACGAGCAGTCCACTAGAGTCACGTTTCGCGATCACCCGTGGGGAATAGGTGCAGGAACCCCTCACAAGATCACTGGAGTCAGCCATGACCCATGAACAATCACCAACACATGTCAAATCTCTACTGCTTCTCCAAGCCATCTAGGTGGCACCAACCACCAAGAGTAAGAAGAAAACCACAGCAATCACAAAACATCAAGTGCCACTAGATGCAATCATGCACTTGGATTGACTCAATCTCACTTTAGATGCACAATCAAGCAAGAAGATGAGTGAGAGACGTTTGTTTTAGCTCACAAGGATGTAACAATGATCCAAAATGTCTAAGTGAGTGAGCTAGAGCTGGCCAAGGGGCTTAAATAGACACCCCAACTCTCAACTAACTTATACCCCAAGAAAGGGTATCAGACCCTTGGTTCAAAACCTAGAATAGGTGGTCTGGACCAACGCCCATGGATCCGTACACCCTACCCTTTGAATGTGGAGCCGCCACATGTCCCATCTGACTATTGCTGCATGAAACGACTCTCTGCCATGCTCACGTGCGTGTCCGCATTCCAACAGTGAGCTATCCAGACCAAGTGCCACCGCAGTCCAAATCAGTCTAGTAAGGGTCCAGAGAGACTATTTGCCTCTAGACTAAGTGTCGTCGCTGTCCAGACCAACGACCATGGTTTGGATCACCTCCAATATTCATTGCGCACCACGTGGCCAACACCACCTCAACTGGACCAAGGGCCAATGGTTCAGACAACCCTTACGCCAGGGTCTGTCCGAAAACCTCCTCGGTGCCGAGCTAGGGTAAGGTACCAGACCCATCACCAATGGTATAGACCACCCTAAACTTCAGGGTTCGGAGCACTTATTCATTTCTTTTCAACTTCTCTTCTTCCACCCTTGCTTCTATGTGCTAACACCAAAGTGTTCCACCACTTGTGCATATGTGTTAATAGAAGTTTTCAAGGGTTAAGATAGCTCTCACTAGGTTCTAATGCATCAACATGAATGAATTCACCTAGTGGCACTTGATAATCGAGTTTATCATGATTTTTTTTATCTTCATAGTATGACTATCTATCCTAAATATGATCACACTTTCTATAGTGTTTTGATCACAAAAACAAAATGACTCCTATGCTTATACCTTTTCCTTGAGCCTATCTTAAGTTTTTCTCTTCCTTCTTTTCAAGTTGGAGCACTTGATCATCAAGTCTTGGCAACCTTTATCACCATGAGAACTATCTACGCTCCATACTTGGTGTGTACCAACCTATCTCATGTATCACTTCGAGCAAAGGTTAGTACACTAAGGTTTTATTAATTAACCAAAGCCAAACTAGGGCTTTCAACTAGTTAGGCAATTTGGGCTGGTCAATTTTTTGTTACTCTTGGTGTTTGCCAACACCTAGATGGCCTGGATCTTGTGGGATCGTTGAGCGGCTTTGGGGATTGCTGTCGGCTCCATTCGATTGATTGTGAGGGGTGTTGTGCCTTCCCCGTGGAGACTCGTAAAGGCAACTCTAGTAAATTACTTATGGCATTGAGTACTCTCATCTTGTGTAGGTCTTACGACACCCTTATGTAGGGTTAGGCTTGTAATGCCTATTAGCGCGCGCGTGAACCACCAAGTGCATCAGTCATCACAACGAGGACTAGCTTGCCTGCAAACAAGTGAACCTCGAGATAAATCATTGTCTCAATTGGTATTCTTGTGATTGATTTATCGCTTGCCCAGTTCGGTATACCTTCCTATCACACTCGCATTACATTGTTTCATACTTGTCTTATGTAACACCCTCGGTGTTACTTCTAAATCAACTTATTAAATCATGTCATTAGCATCATGTTTATAAATTAGTGTATGAAATGAATTCTATGGTTAAATTCTCGTACCTTTAATATTGAATAAAAATGTTAAATGAAAGTTAACTTAATAGTTCTTGTCAGGTTCAAAAGTTTATTCGTATGTATTTAGCAATCTAATTAGTTGTGCGAGTGCTCTTGGGTTGTTGGGCTGGTGTGTGTGGTAGTCCCGCGTCGCTGCACGACTGCCCGCTCCGTCTGTGCTGCTGCTACGTATCGCCTGCTCCCGACCGAGTGTGTGTGCGCGTGATTATTCAAAAGTTTATTCGTATGTATTTAGCAATCTAATTAGTTGTGCGAGTGCTCTTGGGTTGTCAGGCTGGTGTGCACGGTCATCTCGCGTCGCTCTGCCCGCTCCGTCTGTGCTGCTGCTGCGTATCGCCTGCTCCCGACCGAGTGTGCGTGCGCGTGATTATTTTCTGCGGCGCTATCGCTTCGCCGTCTTTTTTTTACGACGTCACATCTACGTGCATCTGGCCGTGCATGCAAAGTATAGATTCTAGCTTAGTCTTGTAGCTCTAGTTCACTAGCTCTTGTGTGTGACATAGGTTACCTTTCAAATAGCTAGAATTGGTACATGGCTTGCCTAACCGTAGTGCTAACGCAAACTTGCTTTACGTCGTGTTTTATTCTAACAAGTTTGTCTAAGTGTTGTTGTAGAATTTTAATAGGCTATTCACCCCCCCTCTAGCCATATCTAGACCTTTCAGCTGGTGTGCGCGGTCATCCCGCGTCGCTATGCGGTCAGCAATGTCTCGCACGACTACCCGCTCCGTCTGTGCTGCTGTTGCGTATCGTCTGCTCCCGATCGAGTGTGCGTGCGCGTGATTATTTTCTGCGGCGCTATCGCTTCGCCGTCTTTTTTTTACGATGTCACGTCTACCTACATCTGGTCGTGCATGCAAGTCCTTTAATGGCTAATTAGGTTGTAGTCTATTCTTTCTGGCTCTTGCTCCCTTGTCCTTTTGCTCCTAATGGTGGCAGGTGCTGCAACTCATTTAATGGATCACATAGCTCATGCAAGGAGCACGTTGCTTTTGATCCTTGTCTCTTGGTCAAATGGTGGCAGTTGTGTGCATGGGGGAACAACTTCTTTAATGGCCAGTAAGACACCCACACCATCTGACATTTCTTGTGTCATTCAACCAATCAATGTATATCAGGTGCGAGTGGTCCTTTTACTATGTACTCCAACCAGCCGCACGCGTGTCGGATGAGAGTTATGAAGCCTCGTACAACCTTGATCGAGCAACCCAGTTTCATTTTGGTTTTTTTTTCACGTGCAACTGGTCTGCAATAGCTCTCGATGTCGCGTGTATAGGCTGTCGGTCCAAGGTTAGAGATAAATTTGCTAGCAGCGTCCGCTCGCCTGAACTCTATGTTCTGTACCACTCCGTGGAGCTGCCACCGTTGTCCTAAGTCCTTA
Source organism: Microstegium vimineum (assembly GCA_022036555.1). Classification (NCBI taxonomy): domain Eukaryota; kingdom Viridiplantae; phylum Streptophyta; class Magnoliopsida; order Poales; family Poaceae; genus Microstegium; species Microstegium vimineum. The sequence goes on from CM039130.1 coordinate 32,148,449, forward strand.
TAGCAGCTGCGTACGCAGCAGAGCATCGCAGAGCCGCTCAGTTGCGCGTGGCCAACATGCTCAGGATGTCTTTGGCCTAACCAAACCGTCGCCCGTGTTGGCAGTAAGTCCATAGTGCTCGTAAGCTAATTAGTTTTCCTATTCTAAATTAGTTTGAGCTGGCTTGTTAATTAGTATAAGATTAGACAAGTGTCCGAAAGCGATGGTATATAAACTTTGTTGAGTTCCTAAAATAGCTATCTATTTCATGAGGTAGTTCGTTCATATTGTTGTGTTGTTGGTTGGAATATTGGATTAGTTAGTATGCTTAGCTTGTTTAGATTATTTATTTTGTAGGAATCGTGGTGCTAGCTGAGAAGTAAGTTTAATACGGTTTTTCGTCAATAGCTTCATGGCGTCAGCATATGCTTGCTGTACGTGATCGTGTGAAAGGTCCTAGATGGCTAGAGGGGGGGTGAATAGCCTAATAAAAATTCTACAAATCACTAGAGCAAAGGTTAAAATAACACTTAAGTGAAGCTTTTGCTCTAGCTCTACTAAGGGATGCAAAGCCACCTATCCAAGCAATTCTAGTTAACTAAGTGCCTACACACAATAGCAAGAACCTAAGGCACTTAGCTCAAGTAAACTAAAACACTAACAAGAGAACTAACTAGCAAGCTAACTAAACAAGATAAGAAGAAAGTAAATGCAAGAGATAGGGGTGATTGTTATACCAAAGCCTTGTGATGTATGGATGTCAATATGAAGAACAATCACAATAGGTTCACCAAGAGTAGCCGGGAGACAAGATGAACACAATGATTTTTCTCCCGAGGTTCACTTGGTTGCCACCAAGCTAGTCCCCGTTGTGTCGACTATTCAAGTGGTGATTCGGTGGCTAATAGGCAATCACAAGCCTATCCCACTACCCGGGCGCCACAAGAATCCACCCAAATGAGAGTAATCAATGACACGAGCAATCCACTAGAGTTACCCTTTGACGCTCCACCGAGGTGGGTACAAGCCCTCTCACAAGCCGATGAAGCCGGCCACGAACAATCACCAACACGTGCCGAAGCTTCTCCACAATCGCCAAGCCGTCTAGGTGTTGGCAAACACCAAGAATAACAAGAAATCCCGCGGCGATGATGATGACCAAGTGCCACTAATATGCAATGCAATGATCAAGCACTTGGTTCACTCAAACTCTCAAGAATTAGCCACACAAGCAAAGAGAGATGAGTTTGGGGGCTTCTCAAGCAAGCACAAAGAGTGAGAATGAATGAGAGGTGCAAGAGTTGCTGCTTGAGCGGGCCAAAAGCACTTATATAGCCCTGCATCAAAAGCTAGCCGTTTTGCCCCTTCTTTGCCACTGTCTGCGTGCCTCCGGACGCACAATGCATGGGGGTCCGGACTTAAAGCGCATGCGTCCGGACCCTCCTTCCACTTTGAATCCATCTGTTGGCGCCCTTTCTGGTGTCGACGTGTCGCCTCCAGACGCAGACAACAGTAGCGTCCGGACTCGCTTTCTTCTGTGTCCGGATCCAACTCAGAGAGCATCCAGAGAGCGCATTTGCTCCAGACGCGCGTCCGGTGTCCTGCGTCCGGACCATACTCAGCGTCCGGTCGCTACGTAGAGAGCAACCAGAGAGCTCCAAAGCTCCGGACTCGCGACCGGAGTCCTACGTCTGGACCTTCATCTGCGTCCGGAGGTCCCGTGTGATGTCAGTCGAGGCTGGGGTATGCTACCGGACACATCTGCGTTTGTCCGGACTCAGCTACCCCAGCGTTCGGACCTTGCGTCCGGACCCCTTTTTCTTGTCCAAACAGATTGCTTCTTCTTCTCCAAGTCTTCAAGTGCCAACACCATGTCTTCCAAATATTTGTTCCCTGTGTTAGCCTTTGCAAAGATATTTTCTTGGATTTGTTTCGTGTTTGTGTCACTTAGGTTCATTTTATATGTATGAAATGCAAACCTAGTGGCACAAGATAACCGCAATCGAAATGAGTTTTCCCTTCTTGATAGTACGGCTATCTATCCTAAATGTGATCACACTCTCTATAGTGTCTTGATCACTAAACCAATAGGTGTAGTCCATAGGTGTCATCAATTAACCAAAACCAAACTTGGGCTTTCATCGTGGTAGCAATAGGATAGAGTGATGGTCTCTATATCACATTTATTAGAGCTAGTATAGCAGTTGGTAGCCGTGTTCTAATTCAAGGTTTGTGGTTGTCTATTTATTAACTGTTGCATCATCACCATTGCATGCATATAGCGAACGAGCCAGTGGAGATCGTGACCTTCGACGAGTAGGAGTACGACAAGGTCGTCGAGGAGTACGAGGAGGAGATCCTCATGCAGGAGGACGCCCCGAAGCCACCAGTCCCTGACTTTGCTGACACCGTGCCCGCTGAAGGCAAGCCCTGGTGCATAACCCTATTTTTTATATTCACTAATATATAATCATATATACACGTTGTGCATTTACGTTCAGGAGTTCTATGAAAATCATATGCATAAATATATCTATCCTATGAGTCGTACTAGTACAGGTCCGAGTAGCTGCCATGCTTAGGCTATCGGTAGCGTGAGTGACCTGTCGTTGCTCATACTAGGTGAATAATATTACTCTCATGGAGGAGGGTGAAAATAAAATGGTGACCGAGCAGGGATGAGGTTTGGTTATTGGTGGGTGTTAACACTGGATTTTGGTATGCTCAGAAAGATGACAGGTGGGCCAGTGCAGAACTCAGAGCATTCGGCAAGCGTCTGTGCGGTTGGCCAATTTTCAGAGAAGTCGGCAAATGTCTGTGTGGTCGGCTAATCGCCAAAGGTTCGGCTAAATGATCATGCGGTCGGTTATTCTAAGGAAGAGCGGTTTTCCGTTAAAGAAGCGACGAAAACGGCAAGCAAAGGGCCGATCAGACAACGAAGACCGCGATGATTTAGGCAATGAAGACTTCGGAGGAAATTAAAGTCAAAGATATCATGTTTTTCCTTTAATATTTTGTAACCGTGTCCTTTTAGGACTCATGTCATGACCAGGGTATAAATATCAACCCTTAGCCATTGTAAAAACGGTTCACAACCAATACAATACAACCGGCCCCGTGCCAATTTCGAGTCCTTTGTCGTGTCGTCGAGTTCTTCGAGAGGAACCATCAATCCGTCGACCTCCGTAAGTCCCGGCAACCTTGTTATCATGTCTAGTATCATGCGGTGGATTTAGATGTTGATGCAAGTAGTCTTGTTTGTTTTCAATGATCGTGCGGCGGATCCTTGCTTAACAATCAAGAAATCTTCGCTTATGTTTTGTGTATGAGTAGATAGCGTGCGGCAGGTGCTTGCTCAATATGCCTAGCAAAAGCAAGATAGTTACTGGCTCTATTAGATTCGACAAGATCTAGTAGATTCATTAAGTTACTACATGTTGCATGTTTATATATATTTATATATTTGTAACACTCTTTTGCCCAATCTAAACTGATACGGTTCAGCTTCATCTTTATCATAGAATTATCTATGTTTCTTGTAATTGTTTATATCCATAAGTAGATTTTATATTCATGATAGCCGAATTAGTTTCATCTAGATTGTTACGTGTTGCGGGTTCGTGCATGTCAACTACGTTTGAGCTTTTATAAAGTTAGGTGTCGTGCGGCGGATACAAGCTTTAGATTAGTTCGATCGTGTTTGCTTACGTGTTCCTTCATCATGGACCCTAATTCGGTTGGATAACCGAGTTGGTTATGCTTTAATTCATAATTAATGATGATCCATTCATACGTACTTTCTTATGCATGCATGTTCGGCAATCAACTCTTTACGTACTCATTATTTGTTTTAGCCGAATGATCTATAAAACTTGTTGGCAGATAGCTTCTATAGCTATATGTCGTCGTAAGTGGCTTCAGGGCCGTATATATGGAACTATCTGGTCTCACCCAGCATATTCCAGTTTTATATCTAATAATTTTCATCCCTTGTTAGTTTCAGGTCAAACTGACTGGCACGTTTTCGGACTCCGAAACACCCGGGCACCTGATTGAAGCTATGCTTTCCGGCTTGATGTGTGTTAGGCATAGTGCGTCACATTTTGTGTCAACAGTGGGTGTGACGAGTTGAGTCCCACGGCCAACGGGGCTTAATTGGGTTACACTGTTTCCCTACCTGTGTCGATTCGGAACCGTCCGTTGTTGTGGATGGTAGTCAGGTCACAGACTTTTTATCCTCAGCACATACTTGCTTATGGGAGCGGGAAGACTTGTTACTCTCTTGTCTTGGGTTTCGGCTCTATCTGGACCGACTGTTACTGGTGGTTTTTGGGGGTGGAGGTCTAAGCACTGCACTGAGTCCGGGACTCAGGTGCAGGGGCATAGAGTCCCAGTTTGGACGGGGACCTGGACCCCTGGACAGGAGAGTGGTAGGTTGGTCTTGTCTATGCCGAGGTGCAGATGAGGCGTGTGTTTTGGGGTACCCACCTGGGCTACATTGATTCGCGAATCGCCGCGCTATGTGGTACGACTTGGCTATGGTCTAGCACCGTAGTAAGAACTAGAACAAGGAAGCTGATAAAATGGTTCTGATTGCTTATCACATGCTTGAACGTAGAACAGGTGCTTACCTAGAATTGTTGGTTAATGAACTAAAATTGACTGCTAAAAAAATAAAAATATGGTTACACTCTTAGTAATGCTTTTGGCAAACGTTTTAAACTAGTAAACCATACATCCCCCGCATACCCTTGAGAGTCGGGAATATATTCCCAATAGCCGGTTAAGTCTTGCGAGTACATTGTGTACTCAGGGTTTATTTTACCCTTGTTGCAGGTGCAGCTTAAGGAGTTAGCTCTTGTATGGAGGATTCTTCTAGTGGGCACAGACGGATCCTTGTATCGTTTCCGCTAGATGTTCATTTAATTCCGCTATTTTATTTCTATACTCAGAACTCTGGATTGTAATAAATAAATTTCAAGACTCTATATTGTATTATATGAAATGGAGTAAGTATGTAAGTTTTGTACTAAGTATTGGATCTTGGATGAAAACGTGGATTGTTGAGCTCTCCCGCTGGGTGCGCTTGATGGAACTAGTCTAGTTGATGCGCTCACCTCGATACTTAATGTCTAATGGAAGACAAGTACTCTTGTGAGGTCATTAATTTAGGCTGTTCTACCACAGTTGGTATTAGAGCCAATATTGAGTATTCAGAACATGAAACTTATTTAAAAATATAAAATTTGACCAACAAAAGTTTTTATAAAATTAGGACGTGATATCTTTGCGTATATAAGTATGAACCCTAGCAATATGGTCTATCTAGGATAGTGACACTTGTTTTTACTAATCATTTCCCTGCAGGTATACTAACTTCGATGCGTAAGAAATCGTGTAGCATTCGGCTAGTGAGAGTGCGATGTGCCAAAAATTTATGCGTATGTCGCTATATTTCGACTTGAGTGAACGAATAGGTCGAACATGCATCATGCAAAGTGAATTTCCTTAAATTAAAAATCCCCCATGCACGTACAATATTAGTAACAGGGTGATTAAGAGAATGGAATGTTTCAAATAAAATGACTTAATTCTCCTAGCAAGTGACCAGCTTTATCTTTTCCCAAAATAATTCTTATTCTTTTCCTGGAAGCCATTTTCTTAAAGGTGGGTTTCTATCTGTTTCTCAGATAATGAACCTGAGGTCCGGACGTGGGAGTACCAGTGGCGGGACTAGCCACGGCCACGGCCACGAAGGCCATGGAGAAAATGTTTGTGGCAATGGGGATAGTCATGAAGTCCCACTGCTTGTTCCACCACCACCACCACCACCGTCGCCGCCAATGATGACTCAAGAAGAGATGATGGCTGAGATGTTAGCTGCTCGCCGTGAATCAACTCGTGCCATGGAGATGATGACGCAGCTTATTGGCGGCCTGGTTCGTGGAGACCATGCTGGCGGCGGTGGGAACGGGGGCGAGCCACGTGGTCCCGAGAGGCCCTGTTCCTATCAGGATTTCTTGAAGACGCAGCCACCCACGTTGACGCCATCTCCAGAACCTTTGGATGCGGAGCATTGACTTCGTACTATGGAGCAAAAGTTTCAGCTACTCATAGTGGATGATGAGCAGAAGGTGCGGTTTGTAGCACAACAGCTTTTGGGGTCTACTACTTCTTGGTGGGACACATTCAATGCTATGCAGTCAGTGGATCATCATGTGACTTGGCAGGAGTTCACCATAGCGTTTCGTGAGTACTTTATTCCTGTTGGGTTGCTAAACAGGAAACTGTCTGAGTTCTTGGAATTGAAGTAAGGAAATATGACTGGGATGAAGTATGTGAGCAAGTTCAACCATCTTGCTCAGTATGCTGGCATGCATGTGGACATTGATGAGAAGAAGATGGACCGTTTCAACCGCGGTCTCTCTTGCATCTTACAAGAGAAGCTGTATACAGGAGGATACCAAACTTTTGGTGCACTGATGAATGCTGCCATTGCCATAGAAGGACTTTAGCGTGACTCGCGGGCTGAGTGGAAGCGCAAGAGGGAGATTACTGGGTCTTCTAGCCACTCCCAGCCCCAGAAGGCATAGGTTGTCTGGAGGGTGTCTTACCACTCCCCGGGTGGACATCAGTCACATCAGCCTCAACAGACTCGATCTTTGCAGCACACTCAGTACCGTGCACCGGCTCAGCACACACAGCCCACCCAGGGACAACAGCAGGTTCCCACTCATCTTGTGCAGGGGAGCAAGTTGGGTGCATGTTTCAAGTGTGGCAAGGAAGGCCACTATGCTCGTGAGTGCCCTCAGAACCAGCCTACTCCGCCTTCCCAGGCTTCGTCTAACTCTCGCCTGGTCAAGAGGACGATCATTAGGAAGAAGATGCCTGTGAGCCGCTCTGGACATGTGAACTTCACCACAGCTGAGTAGTTTCCACAGGGCGAGCCTGTGATGGCTGGTATGTTCTCCATAAATTCCCACCCAGCATATGTGTTGTTTGATTCTGGTGCATCACATTCTTTCATGAGTGCGAGTTTTGTGCGGCGGCACAAGATACCTACTATGGCTATTCCTATTGCCTATAGAGTCAGCACTCCGGGTGCACAGTTGTGTGTCTAGAATCGGACGGAGGGGGTGAACCTAGTGCTAGCCACTCACTCATACCGTCTCCAGTTCATGGTGCTACCTGGGCAAAGCATAGATGAAATTTTGGGGATGAACTGGTTGGGAAGTAATGGTGTAGTTCTGGATATCAGGCATAGGGCTGTTGAGTTAAAACTTCCCTCCTCTGAGGATAGAATGTCTATCCTTATGCCCTCAGTCTCTCCTCTGTCAGTCGCCTCTCATGTTGAAGCTTCCCTTGATCTTGCTCTCATTCCGGTGGTCTGCGAGTTTTCGGATGTCTTTCCTGAGGATTTACTTGGGCTACCTCCCGAGAGAGAGGTAGAGTTCTCCATTGAGTTAGAACCTAGTACCGCTCCTATTTCTCGGCGTCCTTATCGCATGGCTCCACCAGAATTGGCTGAAATGAAGAAACAGTTAGAAGAGTTAGCAGAGAAAGGGTTTATCCGTCCTAGTTCATCACCGTGGGGTTGTCCAGCTATTTTTGTCAAGAATAAGGATGGCACTCTAAGGATGTGTGTTGATTATCGCCCTCTCAATGCGATAACCATCAAGAACAAGTATCCCTTGCCCCGCATTGATACTGTTTTTGATCAGCTAGCTGGTACCAAGGTGTTCTCCAAGATTGATCTCCATTTGGGATATCACCAAATTAAAATTCGTCCCCAGGACATACCAAAGACAACTTTCTCTACTAGGCACAGCCTTTATGAGTACCTAGTTATGTCTTTTGGCCTCACTAATGCTCCATCCTTTTTCATGTACCTCATGAACTCGGTCTTCATGCCAGAGTTGGACAAGTTTGTGTAGTGTTCATTGATGATATTTTGGTGTACTCCAAAAAATGAGGAAGAGCATGCACGACACCTTCGCATAGTCTTGACACGACTACGCGAACACAAGTTGTACGCCAAGTTTAGCAAGTGCGAGTTTTGGTTGGATTGAGTACAATTTTTGGGGCATGTCCTAACTCCAGAAGGTGTCTCAGTTGATCCTAGCAAGGTGCAAGAAGTGATGGATTGGAAGTCTCCAACATCAGTACATCAGATTCGTCAGTTCCTTGGTCTTGCGGGTTATTATCGGCGTTTCATTCCTGATTTCTCTAAGATTGCCCGACCAATGACCAAGTTGCTTTAAAAGGATACTAAGTTTTTATGGAGTCCAGCCTGTGAAGAAGCTTTTCAAGCTTTGAAGAAATTTCTTACCTCTGCTCCTGTTCTCTCCCAACCAGACATTGATAAGTCATTTGATGTGTATTGTGATGCCTCAAAGACTGGGCTTGGGTGTGTGCTTATGCAAGAAGGACGTGTGATAGCCTACGCTTCACGTCAATTGAAAAAGCACAAGGTGAATTATCCCACCCATGATTTAGAGCTAGCTGCAGTTGTGCACGCTCTAAAAATTTGGAGGCATTATTTGTTGGGAAACAAGGTACATATTTTTACGGGCCACAAGAGTCTCAAGTATATTTTCACCCAATCTGAGCTGAATATGAGACAGCGAATATGGCTTGAATTAATTAAGGATTATAATTTGAAGGTCCATTATCATCCTGGGAAAGCTAATGTGGTTGCTGATGCTCTGAGCCGAAAGTCACATCAGAGTAAGGAGGGACCCTGGTCTCTCAATCACTCAGAGGTTTTGGCACACATTTCTCTAGTCTCTAATGTTAACGAGCATATTGTCCTAGAGCAAAGGCATGATACTTTAGTAGTACCCCACATAAAGAAGTTGATGGCTGAAGGACGTGGTCCTCATTTCAGCATTATTGAGCAAGGTGTGGTCAAGTACAAGAATAGATTGGTAGTCCCTGCATGTGTTGAACTTAGGAGAAAAATTTTGGATGAAGCTCATAACTCCAAGCTGTCCATTCATCCAGGAAGCAACAAGATGTATCATGATTTGCGTCCCTTGTATTGGTGGCCAAACATGAAGCAAGAAATTGCTAGATACATCGCTGAGTGTGATATTTGCAGGAGGGTAAAGGCAGACCATTTGCGTACACCAGGATATCTACAGTCGCTGCCCATCCCTGTTTGGAAATGGGAGGATATTTCTATGGACTTTGTTGTGGGATTGCCCCGCACCACAAAAGGGTATGATTCCATTTGGGTCGTTGTGGACCGTCTCACCAAGTCTGCTCATTTTCTTTTGGTGGATACCAAATATCCAGCCAAGAAATATGCCAAATTGTATTTGGATCGGGTTGTATCTCTACATGGAATCCCTCTGACAATCATGTCCGACCGAGGTTCAATCTTTGTCTCTCGTTTCTGGGAGCACCTCCAAAGCTACCTTGGCACTCATCTCCTCCGAAGCTCAGCTTACCACCCGCAAACTGATGGTCAAACCGAAAGGGTTAATCAAGTTTTGGAAGATATGTTGAGAGCTTGTGTCATTTCTTTCCCGGAGAAATGGGATGAATGCTTACCTTTAGTTGAGTTCTCTTATAACAATAGCTATCAAGAGAGCATCCGGATGGCACCCTTCGAAGCTTTGTATGGCAAGAAATGTAGGACTCCACCTTTGAATTGGGAGACCGTGGTTATTTTGGGCCTGATTTTATCAAGGAAGCTAGAGAACAAGTCAGTATCATCCAGAGCCACTTGAAAGCGGCTCAGAATCGTTAGAAAACTTATGCCGACAAGAGAAGGAGGCCTCTGCAATTTGAAGCTGGTGATTATGTGTATCTTAAGGTGTCTCCCATGCGAGGTGTGCATCGTTTTGGAGTCAAAGGAAAATTAGCACCTCGTTATGTTGGGCCGTACAAGATTCTAGAAAGATGTGGTTCTATTGCTTACCGCATTCAATTTCCGGATATTGTATCTGCAGTCCGTAATGTGTTCCATGTCTCTCAACTGAAGAGGTGTTTGCGAGTGCCTAGCGAGGCAGTGGAAATTGAAGGACTTCCTCTCCAACCTGACCTATCTTATATCGAGCATCCAATCAAGATTTTGGATGAAAAAGAAAGGGTTACTAGAAATAGTGTGGTAAAATTTTATAAGGTCCAATGGAAAAATCATTCGGAGGACGAAGCAACTTGGGAACAAGAGAGCTACATCTTGTAGCATTATCCACATCTCCTTCCTAATCTATCAAGGTAATATTTATTTAAGATGTGTTCTCTCACCTTTTTCCTACACTAGGCACGTAAGAAATCTCGGGACGAGATTTTGTTTAGGGGGGTAGAGCTATAACACCCTCGGTGTTACTCCTAAATCAACTTATTAAATCATGTCATGAGCATCATGTTTATAAATTAGTGTATGAAATGAATTGTATGGTTAAATTCTCGTACCTTTAATATTGAATAAAAATGTTAAATGAAAGATAACCCAATAGTTCTTGTCAGGTTCAAAAGTTTATTCGTATGTATTTAGCAATCTAATTAGTTGTGCGAGTGCTCTTGGGTTGTCGGGCTGGTGAGAGCCCCATGTGTTTGGTTTTGAGTAATTGATGAAACCTACCTAAGTACTAACCTTGATCTCTAAGTGTGAATCATGAGATAAGTTGGTACATGCCATGTGATGGAGCTAATGAATCAAAGGTGATGATGGCAAGGCTCTAGCATGGTGGTGCAAAGGAAGGTGGAAAAGGATTCAAGGCAAAGGTGAAATAGGAATCCATTTTTGGTTTGGTGATCGAGACACCATAGAGGGTGTGATAATATTTAGGATAGATAGCCGTACTATCAAGGAGGGAGCTCACATGTTTTATTACGGTTATCATGTGCCACTAGGTTCATTGCATTGCATTAAAATCAATTGAACCAAGTGAAACAACCAACTAATTCCAAGATAATTGTGAACTAAAAGCTAACACACGTGCAAAAGTGTTGAGATCACTTAGTGTTGACTCTTGGAAGCTTGGAAGAAAGTTGGAGGAAGTTTGGTGCTATTTTGGTAGTGGAATGTTGTCCGGACGCTGGGTACGGATGCTAGGGTCTCTCTGTCCGGACTATGGCGTGCGCGTCCGGAAGCGAGCCCTAGGTAGGCTGTTCTGAGACAGGAGCACCGGACGCTATTCTGCATCCGGATGGTGGAGTTCGGACTGCGTCCGGTTGGTTTTGCAGCTCTCGGGAGCTCTCTACAAAGGTCCGGACCCGGCGGGGTGATGGTCCGGTTGCGGACTATTCCGCGCGTCCGGAGGAGAAGAAGTGAGAAAAGAGCTCTCGGGTTCTCTGGAATTTATTTCCGAACACTCGAGGCGTTGAGTCCGGACGCGGTGAACAGTGGAGTCCGAAGACGCGTGGCGTGCTGCTGTGCGCGCGGGAAGCAGAGCCGTTTGAACGGCAGGCGACCGGACGCATGGCCATTTGTCCGGACAGCGCAGTACGCGCGACCGGAGGTTGCGTCCGGAGAGTGAAACAGAGGAGTTCTCTGTGCCGCAGAGGGGCGTCCGGACGCTAGTTTTGGTCCGGACCCTCCGCTGTTGCTAGCGTCCGGACGACGCGCACGAAGTGTTTTGAGGGGGCTAAACGGCTAGTTGTGAGTGTGTGGCTATATAAGGTTGTATGGTCGGCCCTTGGGGGACTCTCTTACACAATTTCATCACTCACACTCTAGTGCTCATTTGTGAGAGCCTCCACCACTCATCTCATTGATACATATTCTAATTTCATGAGAGATTGAGTGAATCCAAGTGCATTGCTCATTGATTGCATACTAGTGGCACTTGGTGATCGTCGTCATCGCGGGAGTTCTTGTTATTCTTGGAGGTTGCCACCTCCTAGACGGCTTGGAGAGACGAGGATCGTTGAGCGGAGGAAGGTGATTGTCTCCGGCTCCGATCGGTGGATTGTGAGGGGTTCTTGAACCTTCCCCGCGGGAGTTCGCGAAAGGTATCTCTAGTAGATTGCTCGTAGCTTGTGGATCCCTATCTTGTGTTGGTTGTGCGGCACCCGGTGACGGGTTTGGCGTGTGATGCCAATTAGCGCGTGAACCTCCAAGTAGGTGAAACGCTACAACGAGGAGTAGCTTGATGGCAAACAAGTGAACCTCGGTAAAAAAATCTTGTGTCACATTGTCTCTACCGAGGATTCTTATTGTGTTTGATTGGTTATCTATTGGCTCATCTCTTCTCGGCGGTATAACCTTTCTAACTTTAGCTTTGCACTTACATTCTTACTTTCTTGCAAAGTAGAGATTCTAGCTTAGTCTTGTAGCTCTAGTTCACTAGCTCTTGTGTGTGACATAGGTTATCTTTCAAATAGCTAGAATTGGTAGGTGGCTTGCCTAACCGTAGTGCTAACGCAAACTTGCTTTACGTCGTGTTTTATTCTAACAAGTTTGCCTAAGTGTTGTTGTAGAATTTTAATAGGCTATTCACCCCCCCTCTAGCCATATCTAGACCTTTCAAGTGGTATCAGAGCCGGTACACCGTTTTTTGAGGCTTAACATCCCACGGTGTTAAAATGGCTCTTATCAACAACACCAAGAGGCCACCCAAGTTTGATGGCACCGATTATAGCTATTGGAAGGCATTGATGACCACCCATATCAAATCAATAAACCGGAAGGTATGGTTGGTGGTCGACAAGAAGTTTGAGGTGGTGAATGAAGAGGCACCCACCGCGGCCGAGGAGGAGAAGCTCCAAAACAATGACATTGCATTGAGTGCCATCCATGATGCAATATCTAGGGAGGTCTTTGAGCAAATCAAGAACATAGAGAGTGCTCATGATGCATGGAAGAAGCTTGAGGTGTCCTATGAGGGAACTCAATCCATGAAGGGGGCCAAGGCATATATCTTGAAGGAGAGGTTTGCTAGCTTTAAGATGAAGGATGATGAGAATGTGCCGGAAATGTTCAATAGGCTTGAGGTGATTGTCAATGACCTCAAGTCACTTGGAGAGAAGGTGGAGAACAAGGATTTCTCATTCAAATTCTTGAGAAGTCTCACACCAAGATTTGAGATGCTAGTCACTCTATTGGTGAGAAGTGGATTGGACACAATGACACCAAACCAAGTTCTTGGTGAGGTGATTACCAATGACACCTTTAGAGAAGACAAGGACAAGATAAGAGAGAATAAGGATAAGAAGGATGAGAAGAAGAAGAGTGTGGCATTCAAAGCCACATCATCATCAAGGGGCAAAGCAAAGTGTGATGAATCAAGCTATGATTAGTGCTCAAGTGATAGTGATGATGATGAAGAGAAGATGATTCTATTTGTCAAGAAATTTGGCAAGTTCATGAAGAAGATGGGCTATAGAGCAAGAAGGAAGAAGAACTCTCACAAGTTCAATGAGAAGGATAGAAGATGCTTCAAGTGCAATAGCAAGGATCATCTCATTGCGGATTGTCCTCTTCATAGTGACAATGAAGATGAGAAGAAGGGCAAGAAGAAAGAAAAGAAAGAGAGCAAGATGACTCTCAAGAAGAGCAAGAAAGGAGGCTCATATGTTGCCACTTGGGATAGTGATTCTTCAAGTGATGATGATGACTCAAGTGATGATGAGAAGAGATCTAGAAAGAAGAAGGCTCTTGCAAGCATTGCTATGAAGGACAAGATCTCTCTCTTCGACACTCCATCTACATGCTTCATGGCTCGATCCACTAAGGTACAATCCGATGATGAGAGTGATTCTAGTGATGATGATGATGATGATGAACCCACTAAAGATGAATTAATTGAAATGTTGGAAGATGCTAAGACTCACTTTGATCTCAAGAGAAAGGAGTGCAAAGCATTGCGGAAAGAGCTTCAAGCTCTCAAGCAATCCTTTGATGAGCTCAATCTTACTCATGAGAGGCTAGAGGATGCCCATGAGAAGCTTGGCAAAGCTCACTCTAAGCTTGAAAAGGCTCACTCATCTCTTGTAGAGTAAAAGGAGAAAGAGCATGTTTCAACAAGTGACATGAGAACAACTTGTGACATAATCAATGAATCTTTCTATGAACCCATCATCATCACTCCAACTAACCCTTCTTGTAGCACTTCTAACTCTACCTCTTCTACTAGTGATGGTTTCACTTGTGATGCTTCACTAATGGTTGAGAATGAGACCCTTAAGAAGGAGGTTGGTAAGCTCACTCTAGCCTTACGCAATGCCTATGGTGGAGACGCCCGCTTGCTTAAGTGTTTGGGTAGCCAAAGGTTCTCCCTTTGCAAAGAGGGACTTGGCTATACCCCCAAGAAAGGCAAGGCTGCCTTTGTAACTCCAAAGCCTCGCTTTGTGAAGAGCAATGGCTAGTTTTGCTCAAGTTGCAAGCAAGTAGGGTATGATGAGCAATATTGCAAACTAAATCTAAGCAAGATAAAATTTACAAGTGCATCTATTCGCTTTGATTCTAGTTATGTGTTTACCAAGGGCAAGAAAGGTGTGATAGCTAAGTACATGGGTACTCCCAATGAGAGCTCAAAGAAGAAAGCTATTTGGGTACCTAAGTCCTTAGTCACTAACTTTGGAGGACCCAAACAACAATGGGTACCTAAGAATAATTGAATCTTTTGTAGGTCAATTATAAAGCCGGAGGGAGGCATTGGGTGCTTGATAGTGGGTGCACTCAACATATGACCGGAGATTCAAGAATGTTCAACTCTATCAAGCCAAATGATTGCAATGGGGTTGATTCTATCACTTTTGGTGACAATGGCAAAGGCAAAGGCAAAGAGCTTGGTAAGATTGCTATATCAAATGACATGAGCATATCCAATGTGTTGCTAGTAGAGAGCTTGAACTTCAACTTGCTATCCGTAGCTCAACTTTGTGATCTTGGTTTCAAGTGCATATTTTGAGTTGATGATGTAGAGATCATAAGTGTAGATGGCTCTAACTTGATCTTCAAGGGTTTTAGATATGAGAATCAATACTTGGTTGATTTCAATGCTAGTGAAACCCAATTGTCAACTTGTATGCTATCCAAATCTAGCATGGGTTGGTTATGACATAGAAGACTTGGTCATGTTGGGATGAGGCAACTAAACAAACTAGTTAATCATGATCTAGTGAGAGGCTTGAAGGATGTGGTCTTTGAAAAAGATAAGCTATGTAGCTCTTATCAAGCCGGCAAACAAGTTGGAAACACTCACCCTAGCAAGAGTATGATGAGTACATGTAAACCTTTTGAGCTCTTGCACATGGACTTGTTTGGACCAACCGCATACACAAGTATTGGTGGAAACAAATATGGCTTTGTGATAGTTGATGACTTCACTAGATATACATGGGTATTCTTATTGAGTGACAAGAGTGAAACATTTGATACGTTCAAGATCTTTGTCAAGAGATGCCAAAATGAATTTGAAACAACTATCAAGAAAGTGAGAAGTGACAATGGTAGTGAATTCAAGAATACAAGAGTTGATGAGCTATGTGATGAATATGGAATCAAACATCAATTCTCGGTCAAGTATACACCTCAATCAAATGGGCTTGTTGAGAGGAAGAATAGGACACTCATTTACATGGCAAGATCTATGCTTAGTGAATACAATGTGAGTGATTGTTTTTGGGCCAAAGCTATCAACACGGCTTGCTATTATAGCAACCGACTCTATTGCCACAAGAGGCTTAAGAAGACACCTTATGAGCTATTGAATGGAAGAAAGCCAAATATTGCATACTTTAGAGTGTTTGGTTGCAAGTGCTATATCTTGAAGAAAGGTGCAAGATTGAGCAAATTTGAGAAGAAATGTGATGAAGGCTTCCTACTTGGTTACTCAACTACAAGCAAAGCATATAGAGTATGAAATCTTACTCATGACATAGTTGAGGAGGTACATGATGTGGAGTTTGATGAAACACAAGGCTCTCAAGATGAAAGTGATAATCATGATGATGTGAGAGGTGAACCATTGGCCAATGCAATGAAGAACATGGATATTGGGGACATTAGGCCGAGGCAAGTGGATGTAGAGCAAGACAATGACTATCAAGTGAATGCTCCATCCAATGAGCAATCCAATAACAATCAAGCTAGTTCATCCTATCCCACTCAAGATCAACAAGAGGCTAGTACATCATCTCAATCCAATGACCAACCAAGTACATGCAATCAACTTCCAACACTCCAACCTACATCTATTGCAAGAGATCATCCTATTGATCATATTATTGGAGATATCACTAGTGGTGTACAAACAAGATCAAGATTGACTTCATTTTGTGAACATTACTCATTTGTATCATCCATTGAGCCAACCAAGATTGAATAAGCTTTGCAAGATATTGATTGGATGAATGCTATGCATGAAGAGCTCAACAACTTCACTATAAATCAAGTTTGGGAGCTAGTTGAGAGACCAAAGAATCACAATGTTATTGGCACAAGATGGGTCTTTCGCAACAAATAAGATCAAGATGGCATAGTGGTAAGGAACAAAGCAAGACTAGCTGCACAAGGGTACACTCAAGTAGAGGGTCTTGACTTTGGAGAAACATATGCACCGGTGGCAAGGCTAGAAGAAATAAGGATTCTATTGGCTTATGCTTGTGCTCACAACATCAAGCTCTATCAAATGGATATGAAGAGTGCATTTCTCAATGGGTACATCAATGAATTGGTATATGTTGAACAACCAACCAGTTTTGAAGATGACAAGAAACCCAACCATGTGTACAAGCTTAGAAAGGCATTGTATGGTTTGAAGCAAGCACCAAGAGCATGGTATGAGAGGTTGAGGGACTTTCTCCTCTCTAAGGGATTCATTATGGGCAAGGTTGACACTACCCTCTTCACCAAGAAGATTGGAAAGGACTTGTTTGTGTTGCAAATCTATGTTGATGACATTATCTTTGGATCAACCAATCAAGAATTTTGTGAAGAATTTGGCAACATGATGGCTAATGAGTTTGAGATGTCTATGCTTGGAGATCTTAGCTACTTCCTTGGTCTTCAAGTCAAACAAATGAAGAATGGGACTTTTGTTAGTCAAGGCAAGTACATCAAGGACATGCTCAAGAAGTTCAATCTAGATGAAGCAAAGTCTATTAGTACACCCATGGGAACAAATGGAAATTTGAATGGTGATGCTAGTGGCAACATGGTAGATCAAAATCTATATAGGTCAATGATTGGTAGCTTGCTCTATGTGACCGCATCAAGATCGGATGTCATGTTTAGTGTATGCATGTGTGCAAGATTTCAAGCTTCTCCTAGAGAGAGTCATTTGAAGGCCACAAAGAGGATATTGAGATACTTGAAGCATACACCAAATGTTGGGTTGTGGTATCCTAAAGGATCAAACTTTGAGTTAATTGGATACTCCGACTCGGACTATGCGGGTTGCAAGATAGAAAGGAAGAGCACATCAGGCACTTGTCAATTGCTTGGAAGATCACTTGTCTCATGGTCATCAAAGAAGCAAAATAGTGTGACACTCTCTACCGCCGAAGCCGAATATATTAGTGCGGGGAGTTATTGTGCACAAATACTTTGGATGAAAGCTACTTTGAATGATTTTGGAGTCAAATTCAAGAAGGTGCCATTGCTATGTGACAATGAAAGTGCAATCAAGCTAACCAACAACCCGGTTCAACACTCAAGAACAAAGCATATTGGTGTCTGCCACCATTTCATTAGAGATCATCAATTGAAAGGGGACATTTCAATAGAGAGTGTGGGCACCGAAGATCAATTGGCTGATATCTTCACCAAGCCACTAGATGAGAAAAGGTTTTGCAAGCTAAGGAATGAGTTGAACATACTTGATTTCTCCAACATGAGTTGATGCACCCCCACTTATATGACATGCCTCTACTCCAACAAAGCAAGGTACAAGTTGATTGAAAGCATTCATGCATACTTTGCTAGGACTTGTGTAGAGCATATAGACATCACTCATGATTCTAGGCTCATTCATGAAAACCAAAATGTTTTTGTTGCTTATATGGTGCCACTATAGCTTCCATGACTTGATATGATCTAGTGGTAGCATATGACATGTTGATGGGCTTGCAATCCTAGTGTTTGATCTATGTCTATGAGCTTAAGTGTTTAATTCAACATAGGCAAGATAACCATCTTAGCATGTATGAACAAGCTTGTCTATGGTTTAAACCGAATTAAATATCTTGGGCAAGTAGCTTAGTTCAAACTAAAATTGAAAATCTTTCACCCTATCTCACACTAAGGGGGAGTAAAACTTGAATATCTATAATCGGTCCCACCTTTTTGTGTCAATTGGATGACAAAGGGGGATAAATTATGGAAAAGATATAAAATTGACCAAAGAGGGGTGATATATGACATAGGGGGAGAAAATGAAAGATAAAGGGGAGAAAATGAAAAATCAATTTTGAAAGAGAACACACAAGTAGGGGGAGCAAGCTCATGAACACTTTGTTGCATTTTGAATGTTTGCATCCTCATATGTATTGTTGCACAAGTACTTAAATTCAATATTTATACTTGTGTGGTGTTTGCTAGTGATACAAATTGAATGGTGATTGATCAACTAGCATGCATAGGTTGATTAGCTTAGACTCACATGTGTTCTTCAAGTGGTTGTATTTTCAAGTGGTGTCAAGCTAATTATGGTGCTAAGGGTGATTTAAAATTCCGCACTCCGATGGTATCACACTTCAATGGTCTACTCTTAAACCTTAGCATCATTTGGTAGATATTTACTCTCCCACATTGTCTATTCATGCATATGTGCTAAACTTGAACCAAACTCTAGAAGCACATATGTAGGGGGAGCTAATAACTACCAAACCGAATTTGTGTGACTTGTCCAAAATTTAAAATCTTTAATCAAAATGCTTGGACAAGCAACTCAAGTTCAAAATGATTATATTTCATATATTTATGTAAAGGTTGTCATATATTACCAAAAAGGGGAAGATTGAGAGCCCCATGTGTTTGGTTTTGAGTAATTGATGAAACCTACCTAAGTACTAACCTTGATCTCTAAATGTGAATCATGAGATAGGTTGGCACATGCCATGTGATGGAGCTAATGAATCAAAGGTGATGATGGCAAGGCTCTAGCATGGTGGTGCAAAGTAAGGTGGAAAAGGATTCAAGGCAAAGGTGAAATAGGAATCCATTTTCGGTTTGGTGATCGAGACACCATAGAGGGTGTGATCACATTTAGGATAGATAGCCGTACTATCAAGGAGGGAGCTCACGTGTTTGATTATGGTTATCATGTGCCACTAGGTTCATTGCATTGCATTAAAATCAATTGAACCAAGTGAAACAACCAACTAATTCTAAGATAATTGTGAACTAAAAGCTAACACACGTGCACAAGTGTTGAGATCACTTAGTGTTGGCTCTTGGAAGCTTGAAAGAAAGTTGGAGGAAGTTTGGTGCTGTTTTGGCAGTGGAATGTTGTCCGGACGCTAGAGTCTCTGCTGTCCGAACTATGGCGTGCGCGTCCGGAAGCGAGCCCTAGGCAGGCTGTTCTGAGACAGGAGCACCGGACGCTGTTCTGCGTCCGGATGGTGGAGTCCGGACTGCGTCCGGTTGGTTTTGCAGCTCTCGGGAGCTCTCTGCTGAGGTTCGGACCCGGCGGGGTGATGGTCCGGTTGCGGACTATTCCGCGCGTCCGGAGGAGAAGAAGTGAGAAAGGAGCTCTCGGGTTCTCTGGAATTTATTTCCGAACGCTCGAGGCGTCGAGTCCGGACGCGGTGAACAGTGGAGTCCGGAGACGTGTGGCGCGCTACTGTGCGCGCGGGAAGCAGAGCCGTTTGAACGGCAGGCGACCGGACGCATGGCCATTTGTCCGGACAGTGCAGTACGCGTGACCGGAGGTTGCGTCCGGAGGGTGAAATAGAGGAGTTCTCTGTGCTGCAGAGGGGCGTCCGGACGCTAGTTTTGGTCCGGACCCTCCGCTGTTGCTAGCCTCCGGACGGCGCGCAGGAAGTGTTTTGAGGGGCTAAACGACTAGTTGTGAGTGTGTGGCTATATAAGGTTGTATGGCCGGCCCTTTGGAGACTCTCTTGCACAATTTCATCACTCACACCCTAGTGCTCATTTGTGAGAGCCTCCATCAATCATCTCATTGATACATCTGCTGATTTTATGAGAGATTGAGTGAATTCAAGTGCATTGCTCATTGATTACATACTAGTGGCACTTCGTGATCGTCGTCATAGCGGGAGTTCTTGTTATTCTTGGAGGTTGGCACCTCCTAGACGGCTTGGAGCGACGAGGATCGTTGAGCGGAGGAAGGTGATTGTCTCCGGCTCCGATCGGTGGATTGTGAGGGGTTCTTGAACCTTCCCCGCGGGAGTTCGCGAAAGGTATCTCTAGTAGATTGCTCGTAGCTTGTGGATCCCTATCTTGTGTTGGTTGTGCGACACCCGGTGACGGGTTTGGCGTGTGATGTCAATTAGCGCGTGAACCTCCAAGTAGGTGAATCGCTACAACGAGGAGTAGCTTGTTGACAAACAAGTGAACCTCGGTAAAAAAATCTTGTGTCACATTGTCTCTACCGAGGATTCTTATTGTGTTTGATTGGTTATCTATTGGCTCATCTCTTCTCGGCGGTATAACCTTTCTAACTCTAACTTTGCACTTACATTCTTACTTTCTTGCAAAGTAGAGATTCTAGCTTAGTCTTGTAGCTCTAGTTCACTAGCTCTTGTGTGTGACATAGGTTATCTTTCAAATAGCTAGAATTGGTAGGTGGCTTGCCTAACCGTAGTGCTAACGCAAACTTGCTTTACGCCGCATTTTATTCTAACAAGTTTGCCTAAGTGTTGTTGTAGAATTTTAATAGGCTATTCACCCCCCTTCTAGCCATATCTAGACCTTTCAGCTGGTGTGCGCGGTCATCCCGCGTCGTTGCGTGGTCAGCAATGTCTCGCACGACTGCTCGCTCCGTCTGTGCTGCTGCTGCGTATCGCGTGCTCCTGACCGAGTGTGCGTGCGCGTGATTATTTTCTGCGGTGCTATCGCTTCGCCGTCTTTTTTTTACGACGTCACGTCTATCTGCATCTGGCCGTGCATGCAAGTCCTTTAATGGCTAATTAGGTTATAATCTATTCTTTCTGGCTCTTGCTCCCTTGTCCTTTTGCTCCTAATGGTGGCAGGTGCTGCAACTCATTTAATAGGGGGAACAACTTATTTAATGGACAGTAAGACACCCACACCATCTGACATTTCTTGTGTCATTCAACCAATCAATGTATATCAGGTGCGAGTGGTCCTTTTACTATGTACCCTAATCAGCCCCAATCAGCTGCACGCGTGTCGGATGAGAGTTATGAAGCCTCGTACAACCTTGATCGAGCAACCCAATTTCATTTTGGTTTTTTTTCACGTGCAACTGGTCTGCAATAGCTCTCGATGTCGCGTGTATAGGCTGTCGGTCCAAGGTTAGAGATAAATTTGCTAGCAGCGTTCGCTCGCCTGAACTCTGTGTTCTGTATCACTCCATGGAGCTGCCACCGCTGTCCTAAGTCCTTATAGCAGATGCGTACGCAGCAGAGCATCGCAAAGCCGCTCAGTTGCGCGTGGCCAGCATGCTCGGGATGTCTTTGGCCTAACCAAACCGTCGGCCGGGTTGGCAGTAAGTCCCTAGTGCTCGTAAGCTAATTAGTTTTCCTATTCTAAATTAGTTTGAGCTGGCTTGTTAATTAGTATAAGATTAGGCAAGTGTCCGAAAGCGGTGGTATATAAACTTTATTGAGTTCCTAAAATAGCTATCTATTTCATGAGGTAGTTCGTTCATATTGTTGTGTTGTTGGTTGGAATATTGGATTAGTTAGTATGCTTAGCTTGTTTAGATTATTTATTTTGTAGGAATCGTGGTGCTAGCTGAGAAGTAAGTTTAATACAGTTTTTCGTCAATAGCTTCATGGCGTCAGTATATGCTTGGTGTACGTGATCGTGGTAGCAATAGGATAGAGTGCTGGTCTCAATATCGCATTTATTAGAGCTAGTATAACAGTTGGCAGCCGTGTTCTAATTCAAGGTTTGTGGTTGTCTATTTATTAACTGTTGCATCATCACCATTGCATGCATATAGCGAACGAGCCAGTGGAGATCGTGACCTTCGACGAGCAGGAGTACGACGAGGTCGTCGAGGAGTACGAGGAGGAGATCCTCATGCAGGAGGACGCCCCGGAGCCACCAGTCCCTGACTTTGCTGACACCGTACCCGCTGAAGGCATGCCCCGGTGCATAACCCTATTTTTTATATTCACTAATATATAATCATATATATACGTTGTGCATTTACGTTCAGGAGTTCTATGAAAATCACATGCATAAATATATCTATCCTATGAGTCGAACTAGTACAGGTCCGAGTAGCTGCCATACTTAGGCTATCGGTAGCGTGAGTGACCTGTCGTTGCTCACACTAAGTGAATAATATTACTCTCATGGAGGAGGGTGAAAATAAAATGGTGACCGGGCAGGGATGAGGTTTGGTTATTGGGGGGGTGTGACGAGTTGAGTCCCGCGGCCAACGGGGCTTAATTGGGTTACACTGTTTCCCTGCCTGTGTCGATTAGGAACCGTCCGTTGCTGTGGATGGTAGTCAGGTCACAGACTTTTTATCCTCAGCACATACTTGCTTATGGGAGCGAGAAGACTTGTTACTCTCTTGTCTTGGGTTTCGGCTCTATCTGGGCCGACTGTTACCGATGGTTTTGGGGGTGGAGGTCTAAGCACTGCACTGAGTCCGAGACTCAGGTGCAGGGGCTTAGAGTCCCAGTTTGGACGGGGACCTGGACCCCTGGACAGGAGAGTGGTAGGTTGGTCTTGTCTATGCCGAGGTGTAGATGAGGCGTGTGTTTTGATGTACCCAGCTGGGCTACATTGATTCGCGAATCGCCGCGCTATGCGGTACGACTTGGCTATGGTCTAGCACCGTAGTAAGAACTGGAACAAGGAAGATGATAAAATGGTTCTAATTGCTTATCATATGCTTGAACTTAGAATATGTGCTTACCTAGAATTGTTGGTTAATGAACTAAAATTGACTGCTAACAAAAATAAAAATATGGTTACACTCTTAGTAATGCTTTTAGCAAACTCTTTAAACCAACAAACTATACAGCCCCCGTATACCCTTGAGAGTCGGGAAAATATTCCCAATAGCCGGTTAAGTCTTGCGAGTACATTGTGTACTCAGGATTTATTTTACCTTTGTTGCAGGTGCAGCTTAAGGAGTTAGCTCTTGTGTGGAGGATTCTTCTGGTGGGCACAGACGGATCCTTGTATCGTTTCCGCTAGATGTTCATTTAATTCCGCTATTTTATTTCTGCACTCAGAACTCTGGATTGTAATAAATAAATTTCAAGACTATGTATTGTATTGTATGAAATGGACTAAGTATGTAAGTTCTGTACTCAGTATTGGATCTCGAATGAAAACGTGGACTGTTGAGCTCTCCCGCTGGGTGCGCTCGACGGAACTAGTCTAGTTGATGCGCTCACCTCGATACTTAATGTCTAATGGAAGACAAGTACTCTTGTGAGGTCATTAATTTAGGTTGTTCTGCCACATCTTATGTAGTAGTAATTAGCTAGTGTAGCCTTTTGTGTAGCATACAAGTAATTAGTTGTTTTTCTTGTGCTAGCTAGCTCACTAGTTGTAAAAGTAGTGACATAGCTTATTGTTTGTCTTAGAAATCATAACTCACTAGTATATTGGTAGGCGGCTTGCAACAGCAAGTACAACTACAACAAAACTTGTTTAATTACCATTTAGTTGTCTAACCCCTTTGCTCTAGGCTATTCACCCCTTGAAAGTATGAATAAATTATTATTTTAAGGATTTATTATCTATCTTTGTGTCATAACATATCATTTTTTTTGTCTTATCTGACTATAGAAACAATTATAATTGTTAATTGAATTTGTGCCAACACAAGTCAGAATTTGCTGTTTTGTGATTTTCTCTAAAGAAATTTTTATTCTCAAAATTGAAAATTTCAGATCGTGTCTATAGAGATTACAATGAACTAAATTTAAAATTTTAGTATAGAATATATGCAATAATCGTTGTCTGAAAGAAAACTAAAATTTAGACACCTGGATTTTAGCAAGTCCATTTTAGTTTTTTCTGCTAATTAACTATATGAGTTTCTTTAATTATATGAGTTTCTTGCATACATTTAATACATGACTGATATTCTTAGATGTATTAGGCATCGGAAATTTACCAAAGGAAACCATCTCTTATGCCTTATATTCACAAAATATCCATGTTGCATTATCCATCATGAGAAAGGACAAGCAAAATATCAAGGCACACAATACACACATGACCAACAATAGGTGCTTTCGTTACACTTTTTGGCACAGTTTTTTTCTTTACCAAACAACTAAACATTTGTAATGCATGAATTGGTGTTTCCGTGTGCCCCTCTTATCCCTAAAAGTGTTTTAGAAGATTTTTTGTTTCTTTAGGGCATGCACAACGCATGCATATACAGGCATTAGCCGCATACTAAAGTTAGGCTCCACGTTTACAAGAAAAAAAGTCTCATCAGAATGCATTCTCCGGCATTTGCTTATGTGCGAGTTGAGGACAATAATTCTTCTAGAGGCCATCGTGACCACGTGTGAGATAACACACGTGACATGGAACCTTGATGCAGATATGTTGGGCTGTTGACTAGGCAGTCTATCAACATGGCGCGTTAGGGAAGCCCTTGGACAAAGCACAATAATAAAGCAGCCAGATTCCGTCTGGGATTTCAGATTCCAATTGAGCAGATCACAGGAGAATCCTTCACAACGAGATGGGCTTTTGGTTAGGTTATACATTAATGTGTTTTCATTCTAAAAGTTTCATCCTAGAAATGGCATTGCCTGCGATTACTTACCCCATTTACGCAACCGTTTATATTCTCCACCAAGCACAATCTAACAAAATCTGACTGCAATGCCATAGCGTCAACTGCAGCACTCTGGAGTCTGGAGGCATCTGAAGCCTTAGATGCTAACCTGCTCTCTGCCATCACAGCATCACCTGGGAGTAGAAGAGGAAATATAACACTCAAGATGTAAACTTGAGAAATGTTCATTGTCATATTGGGCATCCACAGGCACATAGTTCAGCAGGATTTTAGGGCAAGATCATAGCTTTTCAACCCATCACAAATCTACCGACATTGAAACAGCATGGCGAAGCAGATTAGCCTTGGGCAGCATCTAAGAGGCAGGAAAAGCTTTCGCCAGGGATCACAACCACCGTTCCATCTTATGAACTTAGAAGACCAGCGTTTGTGGCATGTTGAAAAGAGCACGAATAGTCTCACTAGCGACATCCAACAGCTGTAGATACTCATCTGCCCCATCAACTAAACACTGTAAAATCATCCAAAAGGGGAAAGGTGAGAAATGTAACATTACAGATATACTATGAAAGTTTCAGTATGTGATACATGTGTGGATGTAGTTTCAGAGACTTGCTACAAGATAAAAAAACATGCACCTCTAGAATGGCAGACGTCAACATCATATTATTTCTGAACTAGTCACGTGGAAGAAAAAGTTCTAGGTTTCCCTTTAGAGTAAAATCATGGGAAACAAGAGAAGGATGAACTTGAGATAACTGTAGTACTGTAATTTTAGTCGGACAAACCTTATCAGTTTCCCCAAGCTTTTTACATATCCTTGCCTTTTGATCATCTGGAATATCATCCGCGCTAACAATCACATCTAGAAACTGCACAAGTACGTCAGTTAGCAGCAGTGACATATGAAATCAACAGGAATAGTGATTAACTGGAATATGACAACCAGAAACAAAATAAACAGATGACCTGTGCCATCAGCTGTGAGACTGGATATCCATCTGCTATAATGTTGCTAACTTCCTTGTTCACCACGTCAAATTCACCAGATCTGCAGGCTGCAAGCAGTGACTTGACAACATCTTCAGGGATAACCTGACACAGGGAGACAAGCATGATGAATGGACGAGTTTGATTTCCCTTTGTTCAGGTCACCGATTACTTGCATGGTAAATAATTTTTTTCTCATGATATAAGATATTTTTCCAAGGAAAAGCCCAATTAATTTCCTTTCAGCATAAACAATTTCATTGCTGTGTGTAAAACTTCGTTGAAGGCTAGGACTACACTAAGCTCTGGGGGAACAACATCATCAAGCATGAATGAACTTTTTATAACCTCAAGCATAAAGCAAAAATATTAATGAATTCATCATCGCACTATACAGGAACTAGTAAATTCGTATTATGTGATAAATTAGTCTATTCGCAAAATAAAAGAGAAAAGTGAATGATGCTGTACCCCTGAAACACTGATCAAGTCACTGGAAGAGAGAGAAGATCCAAATAAGCGAGCCGCACTCTGCAACAAACCAAAAGTATATGGAACTACGATCAGATGAGCACAGCTTAATGCCAAATAGTAGTTTTGGAGAAAATTCATACCTGAAGATAGGTTATAGCACGACGAAGATCACCTTGAGAAATGGCACTCAGTGTGGACAACGCCTAATTAGAGAATTCAAAGCATCTCAACCAAGTAATTATTAAATGAAAGAATGCTCCAAACAATTCACCAGATATTAATAATGCATGATGCATATAAACATCATCTGATTCATCACGCATAAGGCTAATTTAAATACCTGAGCATCAAGATTGAGACCTTCTTCATTGCATATATGCATAATGCGGCTGCTCATCACTTCTTCTGAAAGAGGCTTGAACCTAAACTTTGCACATCTCGATGCAAGTGGTTCTATTATCCTGTAACATTAACAATCATGAATCACAAAAATTCAAACTTTGTACCAGAGAAAAATAATAAGATCACGTTGACAAAATACCTGCTGATATAGTTGCATATAAAAAAGAATCTGGTCACTTTGGAGTAAGTCTCCATGGTACGCCTCAAAGCATTCTACAGAAGGATATAATATATCAACTTAAGATATGTATTAGGTCTGAAGCATTTATGACATATAGAAGAATTCTGTGTGGCAATATACCTGGGCATCTTCTGTCATTGAATCTGCTTCATCAAGTATAATAATCTTGTAAGGTGGGCAGGGATAACCACTGAACTCCATCACAACAAGAAAACTAGTAAGGAATACAAAAATCGGATGAGACTTAAAAGCTTTCTAATTTTGATGAGCTTACGCTTTCCGTGCAGTACCAACAGCAACAGCAGCGAAGTCCTTGATTTTCGTCCTCACCACATTAATTCCACGATCATCACTAGCATTGAGCTCCAAAACTCTTGACTTATACAGCTCAGGACTGAAACATCCAACAAGGAGAAGAAAACTAAGTCCTCAAACCATCTGAGAGTAGTGTTGTGTTTCTTTTTACAAAACAGGACAGTTTCTAATGTCATCTCCATACTCACTAGCATGAATATGCAAATTTCATGAATAGATTTGAGAAATTAACCACCACAACCACAAGCATAAAACAGATAATAGAGGCAACGCTGGTTGTCTGACAGTCATTCTCAATAGGTTAAAATGAGTCGAAGAGGAAATCATACTCTGCTACTTTCGTATTAGTCAGAGTTCCTCATAACTGGCTATTTTAAACACATATAGTTTTATTTTGCTGCTGTTCTGTTGCATCAAAAAGGTAACTTCACTATGTATCATTCGTCTCAGTGATAAGCACCAACATATACATGGGTAAGAGATTGTACAAACAGACATGCCAATCTTTGCCCCCGAAAAACAATATTATAATTTTCGAATATTTTGATGGTCCTTGATGGAAATAATCAACCTTCCAAAAAAAATCGCATACATATGTAGAGTCTCTAACAGGACCTCCAACGAATTAATCATTCAAGCTAAATAATGCCTATGGAACCTTAGAACGGGTTAAAAAATGCAAGTAAATTAGGGATCTCCACAACCGTTGCTGTTCTTTTGACCATTTTAAAAGAAAAAGACAGTATTTTGTGGCATTGAAGGTTATATAATCGTCAGTAATATCAAAGGATCAACTATAGCAAGCTGCGCTCTCGCATCAATTGCTCCAATACAGTAGCTAGCAACTACTCATACTGGCAAGTCTCAGGCAATCCAAGATTAGATAGCACACTACTCATTCTAGCACAACCAAATTAAGAACTCGTAAACTTAAAGAAAGGGTCCAGCACGAGGGTATACCCGTAGAGCTGGTAGGCAATGGCGAGTGCGGTGGTGGTCTTTCCCGTCCCCGGCGGGCCGTAGAACAGCATGTGCGGCAGCTGCAAGCGACCAAACAGCAAATAAGAAAATCTCCAAGGGGATTCCGCGAATAAAAAGGAGAAAATCTGTGGGGGCGGAAGAGGGGTTAGGGTTTAGCGCTTGCTCACGTCGGCGGTCTGGAGGGTGTTGGTGAGCACCCGAATCACCTCCTCCTGGTGAGCCACGTCCTTGACCTGCCTCGGCCGGCTGCAACCCCAGCAAGAACAGGCGCCATTAGAGAGAACCGCGAGTGCCCCAATCCAAAATCCGGGGGGAATTTGTTGGGGGAAGAGACCGAGGGGTGCGGGCTTACTATTTCTCCACCCATGGCTGCGACATCGGCACGAGCGGCGCCATCTGCTACCTCCTCTGCCGCAGCGGTCGCCGCCGTGTGCGCGGGCTGTGGTGGCGAGTGGGCGGGTTGCTACTGCCGTTTTCGCGCGCTGCGATTTTGGGGTCTCCTCTTTGACCCACAAGGATTTTTTGGGCCTCGGTGGCGTTTGTTTTTTTTTTTTTTAAACCAACCTCTAATCCAGAGAAATCCCTGGACACTAACTGTATCGAACATGGTCCTGCAAGAACAAGGGCCGTTTCTACAACTTAAGCCCATGGCTGCAAGTGTGTAAATTTTCCAAATTACAGGACAACTAATTTTTTATTATTATAAGGATTGACATCATAACATGAGTCACTAACACATGAGCCACTGACATGTTATTTTATTTACCACTCACCCCTTTAAGATGGTATATATGTAAATTTTCCAAATTACAAGCCTTTAGATAATGGAAAACAACACATTCAGTCAAATCATACATTATTTTTTATCTAATCTCCCTAAACATTGTTCGTAGAACTCATCTGTCATCTGTCAAAGGTAGTATTCTGCACAGTAGTCACATTTACTGCATCAGTTTCAAAAACAGTACGCTCCATTCCTAATGTTCTCGCCATTCCTAATGTTTTGTCTTCTCAATTGCCTTCATACAAGCCACTATTTCTACATGTTGGGCATTCATCGGAAAATCAATTTTACCTTCTCCTGCAGCCACTATTTCATACAATGCGCTCCTGAAGTCAAAGTGATCACAAATTATGAATCCACATCCTCCTTGGTTAGTCTCATGCAAAGACAATAATTTACCCCTTACTTCATCCAAATTCAACAGCAACTAGCATAGCCTCATTTGTTTGCATTTGAAAAATAATGGGAATGAGATTGCCTGACGTCGCCCCCACGACTTCCCATGGCAGTGGCTCCATCTGCGTCGTTCGTGCATCATCGAAGCGCCTAGGGAATCAGACTTGCACCAGGTCCTAGAAATAACCTAGCGGCCCATCTAAGCCCACAACGACAGTTAATAAACCTATAAATTAGCTTGAAACCTATAAAAACTAAGCGACGAAATACCCCCGGACACAGAACATAACACACAGGCTGCCTGAGCACCCGAAGACTGAGACTGAGATCATCATGATTCATGAATGCCAATTCGTAACAGTGCTCCTTTGTGCCTCCAATCTTCCCTCTCGGCAGAGCTAGTGGTGGAAGTAAAGCGCCTTTTTTTTTTTTTTGCCTTCAAAGCTTCAATATCTTACTCTATCGGAAAGACGTGTTCCTGCTTCTGTAACCCTGGCAAGTAAGACATGAAAGAACAAGTCCTGCAAACGATCTCAGTAGGAGATTTACTTCTCTTTTGTTCAAAGCAGACCTTGTTTCTTGCTCTCCAAAGAGCCCAACACATAACTGTAAGACCCACTGCGTACACATGCTTGCCTCATGGGAGATTGATCTTAATCCATGCCCAGTTTTGCTCCAAAGAATTATGTCGAGTGCGCCCTGATAGTATAAGCTATCAAGCTCCAAACATACATAGCTAAGGGACACAAAGAATAAGTAGATGATAGATTCCATCTCTGTGCTAGATACACAATATTCATTTCCTTTGCATTTCTGCATCTGCAAATTATATATCTTTGGTCAATAGCATTTTGAATGATTAACCACTGAATTTTGATATTGAGAAGCAGCCTAGTCTTCCAGATAAGTTTAAACTTATAGAGTTTATCCCATATTCCAAGCGGTAGAGATGCTTCTAGGTTTGACTTCACTGAGAACACACTGTTTTTCTTCCACTCCCATTTAGCCTTATCTTTTTCATTATTTATCGAACATTTAAACAAGATGTCCTGCATTTTCCTTAAATGGGACTGTAAGTCCTCGTCTAGCCACCTTCTGAATGTTAACTTCCATTTCTTTCTTTGCATCTCCTGCAATGTACATACTTGGTCATTACAAATATATTGTACAAAATAGGGAATTTTTCCATCATGGACACCTTCGCACATCAAGCATCCTTCCCATGATCATGATTCGCCTTTTAGATAAATGTCTCTTAACTTTGAGAAGATCATTCCACAAAAAGGAATTGTTAGCGTTATGTTTTAAATGTCTCGAACGCTTTTCACCCACATTCTTTGAATTTTGATTGACATATTAGCTTAGTTTCACCCCCTTCATAACAAGATTTCTCAACGAAGGTTGAAAAACTGTAGTTCTCGTTTTCACTTTATTCTTTTTTCTAATTTTAGATACAATTTTGATCCTTCATCCTTAGATTCCTGAGTTTGCCATGCAATTAGGTGGCGTATGGTTGGGGGACATCCTCGGACGTGATGTGGCGATTTTGATTTCATTAGTGTTTGGTTAGGAGGCATTGGGGACAAAGCCATCCCCAAACATGAATATTCCCTCAATATTATAGCTTCTTCTTCTGGCAGACAGAGCTGATGGAGCCAGATCCGGGATAGATGGAGCTGATGCGGCTGGATTGGGAGAGAGAGCCTGGCAGCTAGCTGGATTCATGTGTTGTGGTTGCAAGAAATAAGGGAAGAAGAGGATGGGGGAGTCTATTTGGTTGACGTATGGGACCCACATGAATAGTGACTTAACAGATCTGTTATCTTGTCCCTCCCCATCACTCCAACCAAGCAATATAATGGAACCATTTCATCCCTCCAACCAAACATCTATATGGAACCACCATGTCTCTTAAGGGTGTGTTTGGTTTGAGAAATGAACTTATCCTAGATGGAGTGACGCAACATGAGTCCATTCCTCAAATTTTGTGGAGCGACCCCATTCCTCATACTAGTACTAATTCTTAGCCTGTGAGGAATGAGGTGGTCATGGATAACTCATTTTGTTCCACAAACCAAACAAAAAAACTAGAGGGTGAGATGGTGATGGACCACATCATTCCACCAACCAAACACCCAATCTGGGATGGATTTGCTCCATCCTACCTCACTTCCCAACCAAACAACCCATATTTTTGTGATTATAAGGAAAGATGTACCTCTTCATTTTCATTGATTGCACCATTTTCATTATTGCTCTGTTCACTCAAATTAGCTCTGGCTACTTCCAAATATTTTAGAATATCAATTTTCTCAAAGGAAAGAGAAGTAGTATATATTCCCATTTGGGAAGCTCTAAATTTCAATTCATTATTATTAAGAACCGCAAAGGAGCACTTCTGATTAATATGCTTACCTTAAGTATTGGCTTGCTATCTCTGAGCTCGATATTCTCCTCATCTTTAATGAAAGAGGTTCCTTGGTCTATGATTCTCTTGTTTTTTTTTGTTATTTGTTACCTTCTGTGCATCTTCAGTTTGCATCGTCTTAACTTCTTCTAGCTTATCACCCATATCTTCCATGATCACTTCCTAGTTTGCGGATGGCTTCTTCTCCTGTCTAGCCTATTGAGATAACTCTTCCATAGTTGCTTCTTTCTCTAGTGGGTAAAATTCCCTTCTTTACTTGACCAATGAGCAACTAGAGCCTCTTGTGTGCCCTTAGATGGACTCATAGATTCTTCTATCATAACTCAAATTACATTCTTTCATCTTCTAGAATCTAGATCCATATTAGCCTTTTAACTTCCTTGCTTCCTCCTTTTCTTCACTAATTGTATAGGGTGATTGTCCTTTGCTTTGTATATTTGGCTTCAAGAGAGGCCAGAGATTCAAATTTAGATTTAACCAAATCTGAGCCATATTCATTAATCCTAGTTGTGCTGGAATCAATATACTGCATTCAACTTGACTTCATGATTTTAGTTGTATAAATTACAAAATACAAGACTTTCCCCCTTGGTTGAATTGACTCCTCCATCAACAACTCTTCATTGTCACTGCCCTCTTCCATATCAATCTTGATTCTTGTATGTTAGCTTTGTTGTATTTGGTTCACCATTAATAATTTTTTTTCTTTTGGATGTTGCCACCAAGGTGCTTTGGACCAAGTTGATTATTTTTTGTTGACTGAACAGATTCCTCATATTTGACCTTCTTTGGTGATGACCAAGTTGATTACTTTTTTGTTGACTGATCAGATTCTTCATATTTCACCTTCTTTGGTAATGGATTATCCTCAGCAGGTTTATCCTCTTCATTCCTAATTCCTTTCTTCCTAGCTGAGTACCTTTTTTCTCAAACACGCAGGAGAGCTGCACATCATTATATTAAGAAGAAAATATGAGTGGGTTTAGAAACCCCGTACAACCACACACATACACACACCCTTTTACATCAATGATGTCTCTCTCCCACCGTTTAAAAACTTGACCCAAGACCTACTAGAGAGAGGACTCATGCATTGACTAGCTCTAGAGCGAGAGATTAGATATTCTCCGAGCTCTGGGCCAAACTCCATAGGAGAGCTCATCTTTTACTGAAATCATAACACTATTAAGGTTCGGTTGAAACCCATCAAACACACAACGATTACGGTGATTCCAAATAGACCAAGCTCCTATAACAATGATGGAATCTAGACCTTTTTTAATCTGAACATCAATATCGGAATTTTTGCTTGCCCACCATGCATCAAAGGAATTGTTGTCAGGCTTGGGGGAGAGATGTTGTAGGCCGACCTTGTGCAGAATGTTGTACCATACTTGCCTAGAGAAGTCACATGAGACTAGTAGGTGATCAATCGTTTCCTTAGCTTTATCACAGAGTGGGCAGCATTCAGGATGGGGCAAACCTCTTTTAACAAGCCGGTCTATAGTCCAACACTAATTGTGTTTCACTAACCACATGAAGAACTTGCATTTTCTTGGTGCCCAGCTCTTCCAAATTCTCTCCCAAGGCCCAAACTGTACAACCCCAATAAAAAATCCATCATATGCAGATTTAGCAGAGTACATTCCTGAACTAGAGAATTGCCATATATGAGTATCATCAACTTCAGGTTGCAAAGTAAAATCCGAGATAAGATCCCACAATTTTAGAAATTCTATCAACACGGGTACTGAAATGACACCCTGTATGTCTACACCCTATACAACTTGAAATAGATAATCATATAGAAAAAAATCCAAGAGCCCATCCACCTTAGAGCTTGTTTGTGACTCATATCCAGCTTAATCTATATGATTGTGGTGGATTAGGGTGGAAAATTAACTATTTTTTACTAATCTTCCACCCAATCCACTCCAACACAAGTGGATTAAGGTGAATACGTGTAGCCAAACAAAGTCTCAAGGGGTAGACCACCAGAGACACCTTTGTGCTTGTTTGGATGCAATTGTATCCACCTAAATCCATATGTGTTTAATGTGAATTACCTATATAAATTTTGGTAGACTAATTTGGTACTTTGATGCTTATAGAGAACTCATGCACCACAAAAAGATGAGTTGCTCAAAATTTCTAAATAGATATGGTTTGATCAGAATGATTTTGTTGTTACGAGCTCTACTCTAGCAATAGATATCTATTGATTTGTTTATTCAGATCTAGGCCAAGACTTGCACACTTAAAAGGCTTGTGAAATCTACACGCCACCATTGCATGGTTATATTGGAGATCATGCAACCTAGCAAGAAAGGGGAGTAAAGTTCTTCTATTTTCTCAGTTCTACTAGTGGAAAATTCTGTAAAAAAAAGTAATAAGAAAAGTATGAAATACATGGTAGATTTGGAGCCATTGTCACTGGCTGTTTTGATTATGACATAATTTAGATTTTTATATTTAATGAGAGGTAACTTATACTCCTCTTGTTATTTAAAAGTTTCATACCCCTCATGGTTTTCACAAGTATTGAATCTCTTGAGAAGCAACTCATCTTCTAACGATTATTCAAAAGTATTATATTTGTGTTGACATAACTAGGATTGATTGTGTATGAGATATGAGATTGATTCCCTCAGGGGGTATGCCCTGTATTTATAGTCTGATGGGATGAACCGCAACCCCCCCTTGGATCAGACCGACCTTGAACAACAGTGTAGATTGCATCTAGAGGTCGGTTAGGCACCGCCATACGAGACATGGAGGGTTTGAACCCTCCCCTTGGCCGATCGGCCTAGGATAGGGGTCAGTCGGCCCCCTCTGGCCCAGTTCGGCCTCCACCTCGTTCTGGTGTCTTCAAGTGCCTTCTAGAGTGTTCTAGTGCAGGAGCTCAATTGGTTTACGAAACAAGTCGTGTTGGAGTTGGATTCTTCTCCCTATTAATTTTTGTTTTCCTATTTAATCCCTAGAAAATCACAATTCACAAAAACTATGGAATATTGTCAGTTTAAACCCTATTCTATGTTGGTGATTGCTTTTATACCATTTTCGATAGTTTAATTGATCTTTAAATATAGTAGTTAATTACCATCAACACATGCCAAGAATAAGCCACTAGTGTGTCGAGCTATTGATGGCCACTGGGAAGTAATTAACCATCACATCGTCGCTGCCACCAGCTGCTTGGCCAATGATCTCATACATGGTAACCCGGTGCTCTGGGTTATCCTTGCCATTGTAGGTTTTAAGGTTGTGAATATTGAAATTCTTGGGCCACTGGAGCGCATAGAGCCTTGCGATGAAAGGCTTGGGACTTGTAACACCATGCCAGGGAGGTTCGCGGTCTCAATCGTACTCTTACATATGACGCATCTCCTCTTGATAGCGCTTGCGCTGCCTGTTATCGAAGTGTTCCCGGATACCTCCGTCGCAAGTGTTGGTGTTGGCGCTAAGGTA
The DNA here is from genome assembly GCA_022036555.1 of Microstegium vimineum. Lineage (NCBI taxonomy): Eukaryota > Viridiplantae > Streptophyta > Magnoliopsida > Poales > Poaceae > Microstegium > Microstegium vimineum. The sequence continues at coordinate 32,183,680 of CM039130.1, forward strand.
ATCCTGAAGATCGCAGGGTCCTTTGACCTCCTGATTATGCCGTCTACCGCCTCAGCCGCCGCCTCAAAGATCGTCGTGTCCTCGGGGCGGTGGGTTAGGATCATTGTGTGATGGTCGTAGCTGGTCATGTTTTGATGCACACGAACAGCTACTACGGTTGTGGCTCGACATGGTGGGGCTCACAGAGGAGCTGGTGTCATGGTGGTCTTGTACTTGAATCATGGCAACCTTAAGATGCACGGTCATGAATTCAAGCACTAAGCCTTGCCAGCTCGGTAAGGGAGACAACAATGTTTGCACTTGGGGTATTGAAGACTAGTTGGTTGTTGACCCTATCAAGGTTGCGCGGCTGCGACCGAGCATGGGTCTATCGGGGATTCCCATTCATAGGAGGTTGTTCGGCAGCTCGGCATTTCTCGTAGTCGGTGTTTTGTTGGATACGGGCATCCATCTTCTAGGTAGTTTCACCAGCAACTTCCGGTTTGTTATTGCTGACATTAAAGATAGCACCCTTGAAGTCGGGAGGGAACTCTAGGAAGTCTTGATCATCGTCAGAGGTTGAGGTGGTCCAAGTGCGGTCCGTGCTAGTCAAAGACCCAACATCCTCCATTGGACGGTCATCGAGCCGCTGAATGTTGACCATGTTGATTGATTGAGGGACGTCCTAAAGATTAGTGAGATCAATGAGGTATTGCTCTGAGAGATCTTTGCGTCTATCTAAGACCGCCAGCAGTCGTGGGATGAAAAGTGTGTGCATGGTGGCTACATTGGACAAACCATGTGGGAACACGATCAAGGGGTGCTCGAACAACTTTTGGAGCGGAAGCGAGGTGCTCGGATTTGTGGGTCGAAGCCAAGCCGTCCGTCCTTGTGGAGTCACCATGATGTAGAGGTCGGATCAAAGATGCATCAAATGAGCAATGCGAGCAGGTTTCTCGTCTTGATGTTGGGTCGTGGCTTGGCAAAGTTGTGATTGTCCAATAGAGTCAAGATAGAATCTGCTAGAGCCATTGCTTCGGCTAGGTTGGAGCTGACTTTTTCGAAGGAGTTAATCCGGTCAGCCTTGTCCATGAGTTTCCCTTGGTAACGAGGGAGTGATGGGCGGATGACCAATGAAGAAGATTGTGGCACCGATATAGAGGTTGGGACTATCGACATGAGAGGCAGAACATGACTCGGTTGTGGTTCCGAGATCGTCATGCCAATAGGATCGACACGTGTGGTCCATGTGACCGAGCTGACGGTCAAGGTGAAACCGATCAGGACCTCCATGGCAGTGGGGAAGGTGACGGCCATTGAGCTCACACCAATGTATTTATGCACACCCTAAAAGGTCTAGGAATGGCTAGAGGGGGGGGTGAATAGCCTAATAAAAAATTTCTACAACAACACTAGACAAGATGATTAGTATAACAAATGGCTAAAAGCAAGTTTTGCGCTAGCACTAACAAGGGTTGCAAGCCACCTAACCACAATTCTAGTTCCTAGCAAAATAAGTCTAAAGCACACAAAAGAGCTAGAGAACTAAGTTACTCTACTTTGCAAGTATGTAAAAAGGTAAATGCAAGGAGTAGAGATAGGTGGGTTATGCCAACGTGAAGAGATATATACAATGAATCAATAGACACAAGAAATGCTCAGCAAAGAGATTGACACAATGATTTTTTACCGAGGTTCACTTGCTTGTCGGCAAGCTAGTCCTCGTTGTAGCGATACACCTACTTGGCGATTCACGCGCTAATAGGCTTGACACGCCTAACCCGCAACCGGGTGCCGCACAATCAACACAAGATAGGGATCCTCCAAGCTATGCGCAATCCACTAGATATGCCTTTCACAAATCTCCCATGGGAAAGGCTCAAGAACCACTCACAATCCACTGATTAGAGCCGGAGACAATCACCTTCCTCCGCTCAATGATCCTCATCGCACCAAGTCGTCTAGGAGTCGACAAACTCCAAGAATAACAAGAACTCTCATGATGATGACAATCACCAAGTGCCACTAGTATGAAATATGAGTAGCAATGCACTTGGTTCACTCAATCTCTCATGAAATGATCAATTCTATCAAAGAGAAGAGTGGTGGAGATTTGCTCAAGCAAGCACAAGTGTGTGAATGAATAGAATGTGCAAGAGTTGCCCCAAGAGCCGGACACAACACTTATATAGCCTTCCCACACAAATCTAGCTGTTGCCCCCCTTTTTCTCATGCTCAGAACGACCTCCAAACGCTGTCAGCACGACACGTCCAGACCAATCACTACGCGTCCGGACCACTTCTAGTTTGAAATGCGTTGGCATGCTCTGTTTGTTTCTTCATTGAAACTTGCCTATGGACGCTACTGTTCTCAACCTTCGGACCAAAGATCGCTGCGTCCGGAGTCTACTCAGTAAGGTTCCCAAGAGGGATTTCACCTCCGGACGCTGTCCGGACCAAAGCTCAGCATTCGAACCCTACTCAGGGAGTTCCAAAGAGGCTCAAAACCTCCGGACAATGTTCGGACCAGGCGTCCATACCAATGTACATGCGTCTTGACCCTCCATGCCAGTTCACTATAAGTAGGGTATGCCTCCGGACTCGTGTGAATTAGTGCGGACCAAGCAAACACTAGCGTCCGGACCTCGTTTCTTCGCCCAAAAGATTTGGAACTTTCTTCCAAGCTCCCAAGTGCTAACACTAAGTGATCCAAACACTTGTGCATGTGTGTTAGCTTTTACTTAAACATTTCTTGGAATTAGGTTCACAATTCTCACTAGCTGAAGTGCATATGCAATGAATTATGACCTAATGACACATGATAACCGTAATCATTAGCATGTTCTCCCTTCTTGATAATATGTCTATCTATCCTAAACGTGATCACACTCTCTATAGTGTCTTGATCACTCAACCGAAAATAACTCCTATGCATACCTTTGCCTTGAGTCCATTTTCCACTTTCCTTCTTCCATGTTAGAGCTTTCACCATCATCACATTGATCCTTTGAGCTCCACCACATGGCTTGTACCAACCTATCTCATACATTCACTTAGAGTACAACAGGTTAGCATAATTAGGGTTTCATCAATTACTCAAAACCAAACACGGGCTTTCACACTCCCTACGTAGCATGCCACTATCGACAAAATATCGCCAATAGTCCATAGAGGGTTATGCCTATGGTGGTAGATGAATTGGTGAAGGTGCGCTAGACATCAAACTCGATGGTTTTGCAAGACAGATATGAGATATTACTTAGGTTCGGTCATTGAGATTGGCGTAATACCTACGTCCTACTTTTCGGTGGACTGTATTGATATGTTGATGATGTTTCGAGGGGATCCCTACCCTACTTATATAGGTTGGAGGATAGGGTTATAGATATGAATCTAATTCTAGCCGATTACAATTGCCAAAACCACATAAGATACGATTACTGTCCCTAACCGACTATATCTTCGTGTCTGCCAAGTATGAATTGACTTCCACTGTAAGGAACTCCAAGCAACAGGTCTTGCCATGTACTTGGGCTTTGTGAACTGGGCTATCCTGATCAGTGCGGCCTAGGTCTAGCCATGAGGGTATGGGATTTTTATCCACCCACAAATACTACCAAAATTGAATCTGTGGTGATTGTACATTACTATGATGAATCAAAATGCTTGGACAAGCGACTCAAATTGAAATATATTATTCTAAAAATATATTTGTGAAAGGTTGTCATCAATTACCAAAAAGGGGGAGATTGAAAGCCCTTGTTTGGTTTTGGTTAATTGATGAAACCTATTGGACTAACCTTATGCCTAATTGCGCAGATAAATTTTAATATGCAAGGCGTTAGTACATTGCAAGATGTGAATGATGATATTTGGTGATTATAGAACTCCCAAACTTCATTCAATGGAAAGCGGCTTGACTCAAGTGATTCAATAGTTTTTATCTTAACTTGAGTTATAGGAAATGCCACACTATCAAGAGGGATGCAAAGTAGACTAGCAAGATGTGGATAAGAGTGCTCATGTCAATAGTGTATATGCGCTTGATAGACATCTTGCACTCATGGGCACTTACTGTAAGGACCTAAATAGCCTAGAGGGGGGGGTGAATAGTCCTGTTTAAAACAAACTTAACACTTTCTGTCAGATCAGACCCGGCACTGCTAGGATGCCCGACACTACTGCTCTCAGGGGCGGCAGTGCTGGTCACCTGGACAGATCTAAGCACAATTCAAAATCTGAAATGTAAGAGTAAATTGTGTTTGAATCAAAACCTTCCTAGAGGTGTAAGGAACCTCTAGCACCACTTGAAAGTGGTAGCAACACACCCACCAAGTAGATCAGGTCCAAACCCTAGAAATCACCTTGCAAACAATATATATCAAAGTAGAAAGATAAACACAAGGAGACACAAGATTTGACCCGTGGTTCAGCTCGCCACCGAGGCTTGCCTACGTCCACGTTGTTGAGGTGCGCCACACAAGGCTCAAGCTCGCCATAAAGGCTTGCTCTTTCCTCGGTCTCAAGTCAAGAGAATGAACTCTTAAGATGAGGGGAAATGTATTAGCAATATGGGGTGTTACAAACCTCCCTAGGCTGCCACACAAAGGAGGCAAGCTCAAGGGAGACGCCTAGCCGGCTAGGAGCAAAGCTCCAAGAGTAACAAACTCAAACCGCCGGCCACCACGCGAACCAAATGCTTGTAGGAGTTGAAGATCCGAGGGAGAAGCTTCTTCTCAAGCTTGGAGGCTCAATCTCTCAAAGGTTGATTGTAGATCAATGGAGGAGAGAGTTGGAGCACCAAAGGAGAATGGAGAGCAAGAAGAGAGCTCCTCTTTCTGTTTTTGCGAAGTGAGAATCAAGGAAAAGTTGAACTAGTCGTTGGGGAGAAGTGAGGGGATAAGAAATACCCCTCCACTGTCCAACGGGCAGAACAAGTCGCGGCAGTGCCGGCCTGGCAGAGACATCAAAGAGTGGATCTTGGAATAGCTGGCTGTTTTGCCTTCTATGTATGTGGAGGTGTGAGTTGTAAGGATAGATGTAGCATTTGGTTCACTTGTTGGCATGCGTGTTGAATCCCTCTTAATAGTACAGCATACCTAACTCAATTTTGAAATACAAATGAATTAAACATCCATTGAGCTTGTTGTCATGCACTTTTGTAATTGGAGGGGTCCACCAACCTGTTCATCAACCTCCTTATGTTTAACCTGCTTGTCATACTTGAAGAGTCTCATTAGTCCTCTAATTGCGTTGTCATGTCACCAAAACCCACTAAAGGCTTGATTGCACTTTCAATCTCCCCCTTTTTGGTGATTGATGACAACACACTTAGAGCTTACAAAAGTGAAGTAAAATCTGAGACAATGCAAGTCATGAGTGTAGGAGCTCCCCCTAAATGTGTGAATGGGAATTTGAATTTCCAATTTGGCATAAAAGGACAAAACTCACACATTGGAGTGAAATAGGGCTCCCCCTGCATCCATGGCTGCTGTGGGGTGCTGAAACAAGGTGTCACAGGAATAAACGTGATCATACAAACCTGTCTCAAACACAAATCAGAGTGCTTGTTGTTGAGCAGCCCGGCACTGCCGGCCTGACTACAGACATCAAGCCTGTGGAAGCACAAGCACGACCACACAGCACACTATAAAAGTAAAGTAAAAGCACACTAAGACAAGCATGATATATATGAGAGAGTACATGTCCACAAATGACACAAATCAAGTACTTAAGTGGCAATATTACAACAAAATAGTTTTAATGTTGCTCTCTCATCTCACTAACTAAAAGCTAACTAAGATTAAGATAGAACTGCTGCTGCTCCTCCATGCATACATGACCGTCGAAGATTGTTGTACCCCCTTCACTTAGTAATTCTCCCCCTTTGGGAACAAGTCACCAAAAACAAGAGAAGAACATAGCAAAAAGAATACAAACTAGTCGCTATCCTCATCCATATGGTCATCTTCATCATCATCTTCATCTTCATCATCGTCATCAGGGGCTGTAGTGAAGTGAACACCAGGACCTCTAGTACGGCCACTGCGTCTCGGTGGCTGCTCCTCCTAGATCTCCTCCTCATCATCATCAGAATCCTCCTCATCATCTGAGCCATATGTGGACTCCTCACTGAGATCTGGTGGAGGAGTAGGTGGAGAAAGCTGCCTGAGGCCCTGCTCCTGTCTGAGTTGCCTGATCTCTAGCCTGGTCTGGTAAGCATGATTATTTGCATAGAAAATGCCAGCAAATATCTTCTTCAGAATCCTACCAAGCTTTCCCTTTCTCTTGCCTATGGTAGCTGCTGCCGTGGAAGACTCAGGGTGATCAAAAGCTGCTTCCCTGGTGCTCGCCCTGGGGGGAATCACCACCTCCTGAACTATGGAGTGAATAGCCTTCTCACCTCTGTAAGGCTCATGGACGGTCTCCTTGTTGTAGATCCGGCCAGTCACTCTCTCTATGATAAACATCAGGTAGGGGGCATATGGAATCCCCTTTCTGGCATCATCAGCTGCAATAATGATCTCATCCCAAAGAAAGCGTGTCACTAAAAAGGATGGTGCTCCACCTCTCATCCTCCTTAGCATATTCTTGGATGTGGCATAGAGGTTGGAAGCAGATCCCACCTTAGGATAGAGTGTGGTCCTGAAGAGGTTGTTTAAGATGTAGTACTTACTCCTTAACCCCTTCACAAGGCCATCTGCCTTTTCAGGCTCAATATAGAGATGAGAAATTTCCTCAGTGGTCAAGCTTCTCTCATCATGGACATTTGAGCACTCTCTGTCATCTTCTCCAAATCCGAGGAGATGAGCAAATGTCACATAATCAAGCTTGTAATGCATGCCCTTAGTAATCCAGTGCATCACATGGTTCTCCCTGTCAAGATAATAAGTTGCATATAACTAATGGATTATCTCTGTGTTCCAATCATTTTGGAAACCCATCCAGTCATACATGCCAAGCTCCTTGCACTAATCAATGACTCTATCAAACACAGGGTCTCTCTTGTTCTCCAAATGCTCCCAGTCAACATATTTCATCTTGATGATCTTAGGCTTCTTAGCATGGAAGAGAACAGTGGAGTAAGAATCAGAATGAAATACATTCCAGAACCTGTAGTCCACTCCCATATCTTTTGGCACATCATATGGGTAGATTGCCCTTTGCTCTTGGACTGATCGGTACTGATTCTGATAGTTCACCCTTTCTCTAGCACGGTTGTCCTGAGGCTCTCTAACAAACACATCCTCAACATGAGGAGCTAGATAAGATCCATCAAACAATCCCAGATCTGGAGGTGTCCTTGGGCAAGCACCCTCCATGATGGTTCTTCCAGCCATCTGTAGCTCACTTTCCTGCCTTATCCTCTGCCTAGGACTCAAGCCATCATCAATTCCACCTCTGCCTCCTCGATGAGCACGGGCCTTTGTCCTTGGCCCTTTTCCTCTTGCATCACTCGGTCCTCCGGCATCCATCTATGCATTTAAAAGCGAGAAGGTTAAGTTGCTGCAATTAGAATAGTGACTAGAAACTCTAAGTAAAGAGATTAGACCAAAAAATAGAGTCAATAGATGATTGTAGGAGCATATGCAACAGTGCTGTCACCAGGGGCCCGACACTGCCGGCCTGGTGCAGACAGCACCACTGCTAACTCCATTAATCCTCCATTGAATCTAGGTTTTGATTGAATCTAACTACTAGAGGTACATCACCATACATCATGCAACTACTAACAACCTAAATCCCATCTCAAAATCCGTACATTGCATAGATCGATCCAAGTTAGGGTTTCAAGTTAATACCTTTGAAAGAGAGGGGTGAGGACGAAGAAGGTCAGGCTTGAATGGAGCTTGACGCAGGGAGGAAGATCCTCCACACCTCCTCCAATGGCAGCACCTCCAAAGGGTAGCACTGCCGGGGAGAAGGAAGGGACCTCCGGGCTCCCTAGGTCTCCTTGGGGTTGAGAGAGGAGAGGGAGAGGTTTCTGTTGGGGGGAAGACGATTGGGATGGAGTCCCCTCGGGCTAGGGTGTATAATAAAAGAAAGGCCCAAGAGTTGAACTTGGACCCGACTGCTCTGGGCAGTTAAGTCGCGGCACTGCCGGGCACCCCAGCACTGCTGTGCCAAGGGCCGGCACTGTCGGCCTGCCAGGGCAGTGAGGAGCTATGCCACTCTTATACTTTATATTTATGCACTTGTAGACATATACTCCTTGCTATATGTTGGCCAGTAAGCAAATCATCAATACATACTATGACCAATACATTCAAGTTTCTTTCAAAATTGGTTTTGAAGCGCATAATTGAAATTTTTCAAAGTTTTGCCTATGTCGCTAAGTGGACAAACAAATGTGTGCTATAGTTCAAACCACGTTACGAGAATCAAGAATATTTAGCTCACTACGCAAAGCACAAAACCTTGTCTCATGGAGAGATTTAGTGAAGATATCGGCTAGTTGCTTTTCGGTGCTCACATGGCGAATTGCGATATCTCCTTTTAATTTGTGGTCTCTCAAGAAGTGATGACGGATGTCTATGTGTTTTGTTCTAGAATGACTAATTGGGTTATTTGCGAGTTTGATGGCACTCTCGTTATCACACAAGAGAGGTATCTTGGTAAATTGACATCCGAAATCTTTTAAGGTTTGCCTCATCCAAAGTAGTTGAGCACAACATGCGTCGGCTGCAACATACTCGGCCTCGGCGGTGGAAAGGGCTACACAATTTTGCTTTTTAGAACTCTAATACACTAGGGACCATCCAAGGAATTGACACGTCCCCGAAGTGCTTTTTCGGTCTACCTTGCAACTGGCGTAATCGGAATCTGAATACCCAAGTAGATCAAACTTAGAGCCCTTAGGATACCATAAGCCAAGGTTAGGAGTGAAAACTAGATATCTCAAGATTCTCTTAACGACCACCAAGTGGCACTCTTTCGGGTTAGCTTGAAATCTAGCCCACATGCACACACTAAGCATTATGTCCGACCTAGATGCACATAAGTAAAGGAGAGAGCCAATCATGGAACGATATACCTTTATGTCCACGGATTTCCCTCCTTCATCAAGATCAAAATGTCCATTGGTTGGCATGGGAGTCTTGATAGGCTTTGCATTCACCATGTCAAACTTTCTCAACATATCATGGGTGTACTTGGTTTGGCATAAGAAAGTCCCTTCCTTGAGTTGCTTGATTTGAAAACCAAGGAAGAACTTTAGCTCACCCATCATAAACATCTCAAATCTCTTAGTCATGATCCTACTAAACTCATCACAAAAGGATTGGTTAATACTACCAAATATTATGTCATCGGCATATATTTGGCACACAAAGATATCATTATTGACTTTTTGAGTGAAGAGAGTAGGATCCGCTTTGCCTATTTCAAAGACTTGTTTGAGTAAGAATTCCTTAAGGCATTCATACCATGCTCTTGGTGCTTGCTTAAGCCATAGAGCACCTTATGGAGCTTGAAGACATGACATGGAAACTTAGGATCTTCAAAACCCGGTGGCTGCTCAACATACATCAACTCTTGGATAGGGCCGTTGAGGAATGCACTCTTCACATCCATTTGATATAGCTTGAAGTCATGATGGGCAGCATAGGCTAGAAGCATTCGAATTGCTTCAAGTCTAGCCACCAGTGCATAAGTCTCTTCAAAGTCTAAGCCCTCCACTTGAGTGAATCCTTGAGCAACCAATCTTACCTTGTTCCTTGTCACCACGCCTTGCTCATCTTGCTTGTTGCGAAAGACCCACTTGGTTCCAATGACATTGGTATTTGGTCTTTCTACCAAAGACCAAACTTGATTTCACTCAAAATTGTTGAGCTCTTCTTGCATAGCCATCACCCAATCCGGATCATCTAGACCTTGCTCAACCTTGAGAGGTTCCAAATAGGAGACAAAAGAGTAAAATTGACAAAAGTTTGCTAAATGTGAACGAGTAGTTACCCCCTTTCGAAGACTCCCAAGTATGTTATCAACGGGATGATCTCTTTGAATTGTTTGCCTCAATCTTAGGTATTTTGTGACTTCTTGTTGGTCTGCTTGGTTGTCATACTCATACTCTTCAAATATTGGTTGTAGGTTCATTGGGCTTGCTGGTGAGCTTGCTGCTGCCTGTCTGTTGGGTGCGGCAGTGCCGGCCTCTGGTCTGACAGTGCCAGGTACTGGCACAGATGCCTGACTAGGGAGCACTGCTGCACCATCTTCTTCAATTCTAGGAGCAGTGGCTACTTCACCTTGAGGTTCCACCTCCATGGCCTGGACTTCTTGTGGTCTAATGTCACCAATGGCCATTTGCTTGATTGCCTCACTTGGTGGTTCCTCATTTCCTACAACAACTTGATCAATTTGCTCTACTTGAGAGCCATTAGATTCATCAAATGTCACATCTATCGCGATTTCAATTTTCCCTAAGGTCTTGTTGAATATGCGATAAGCATGCTCATTTGATCCATAACCAAGAAGAAAACCTTCATCAACTTTAGGTGCAAACTTAGAGGTTTTGGGTTTCTTGCTAAGTATGAAACACTTGCACCCAAAAACTCTAAAGTATGACACCTTCGGTTTGTTACCGGTTAACAGCTCATATGAAGTCTTCTTCAAGATCTTGTGTAGATAGAGCCGGTTGATAGCATGGCAAGCGGTGTTGACGGCTTTGACCCAAAAGATATCCGAACTCTTGTACTCATCTAGCATTGTCTTTGCCATGTCAATGAGTGTCTGGTTCTTCCTCTCTACTACACCATTTTGTTGAGGGGTGTATGAATTGAAAATTCATGCTTGATGCCCTCATCATCAAGAAACTCCTCCACTTGAGTATTCTTGAATTCGGTTCCATTGTCACTACAAACTTTCTTGATTTGGAAACCAAATTCTCTTTGTGCTCTTCTAATGAAGGTTTTCACCTTATCTTGCACTTGTGCCTTATCATACATGAAAAACACCCAAGTGAAACGAGTAAAGTCATCAACAATAACTAAACCATGTTTATTACCGCCAATGCTTATGTAGGCCACCGGTCCAAAGAGATCCATATGAATTAGCTCCAATGGTTGCTTGGTGGAGACAATGCTCTTTGATGGGTGAGGTGCACCTACTTGCTTTCCGGCTTGGCAAGCACTACAAATTCTATCTTTCTCAAAATGAACGTTTGTTAGTCCAAGAATGTGTTCATCTTTTAGGAGTTTGGCCAAGTTCCTCATCCCAACATGAGCTAGTCGGTGATGCCATAGCCAACCCATGCTAGATTTTGCCACTAAACAAGTCTCAAGCTTAGCCTTACTTTTGTTGAAATCAACTAGGTAAAGCTTGCCCTTCAAATGACCCGTAAAGATAATAGAGGAATCCTCCCTCTTAAAGACTTTCACACCCTTATCCATAAAGAGACAATTGTAGCCCATCTCACATAATTGAGAAACGGACAACAAGTTGTAACTTAGCGAATTCACATGCAAAACATTTGAGATAGAATGTTCAAGAGTAATAGAAACTTTACCAAGACCAATCACTTCCCCTTTGGAGTTGTCACCGAAGATGATATTCTCTCTTGCATTTGAAGTTGGGGAATATGATGAGAACATACTCTTCTCTCCCATCATATGATTTGTACATCCACTATCAAGCACCCAACTTGATCCACCGGAGGAGTATGCCTACAAAACAATTTAGTTCCTAGATTTAGGTCCCCAATAAATCTTGGGGCCTTGCATGTTAGTAACCACAATTTTTGGAACCCAAATATTCATGCTTCTCTTATCATGTTTTTCATCACCCACAAACTCTGCAATGACTTTACCACAGTCATTGCACTTCAACATATAGCATGAAGATAAGCTTCCTTGAGGTGACCTTGCCTTTGGTTGGTATGCAAACTTGTTTTTGGCCACCCAGATTGAGTCCTTGGGTTTCTGAGAAACCTGCTTTTGCCTGGGCACTCTCTTGGCATGAGCTTGAGCTTGATCAGGTGAAGCACCAGTAGCCTTCCCTTTAGTGGGGCGCGGCACTACTGGCATGAGGTCCGACACTTGTTAGCACAAATTATGATCAACTTTTACATAGCAAAAATGTTGCCACCAACCTCAGGATCAAGGATAAACAAACACATCATGAGCATATTTTATCAAATAACTAGTTCCACATGTCCATGAGTGTTTGAATGCAGGAATGAGTAAATGGAGAAAAGGAGAGCTAGTGGGACCCACATAGGGGGTCGGCCGACCACCCTATGGGCCCACCTGGCTCCCTTCTCGGCCATGATCCAAGAGAAGCATCCCAGAGTGATTTCCAACCCTTGGATCACTCTGTGTTTCCTCTCAGTGGCTCATAAGAGTAGCACATGGATCCATGGGCTCACACCAAGGAGATAAACGTGACAACCACCTCAGAACCGATAAACAACCTCAATGACAAGTGGGACCAACATCAGGGAGGAAGAAGTGGGCCAGGACACCCCAAGGGGGGGTCGGCCGACCGCCCCGTGGGCCTACCTGGCTCCCATCTGGTCCCATGACCAATGGGACCACTCCCAGAGGCCAGAGGAGGGCCCACTGACCATAGGGGGGTCGGCCGACCGCCTCCCTAGGTCGGTTGGACCCGTCCAACCGCCATATGCAAGGACACATGGTGGAAATCCACACCATCCACCCTTGGTCAGTTCAAGGGTCGATTGGATCCAAGGGTGGAGGATGGAAGGCCCTGGATCACTGATGTGGCGATGGAGTAGCCCCTACTCCATCCCCCCCACTATAAATAGAGGGTCACACCCCCCTCTCTACACATGGTGAAGAAGGCTACAAGCTCTATTCCTTAGATTGTTCTAGGAGTTAGTCTACAGTTGGAGTTAGAGTTGAGTCAAGCTACGCTCAGGATTTCCGGAGTTGTCTTCTGGAAAGTCTGGTATAGCTCTTGTATCTTTCCTTCTTTGTAAGACTTTACCTTTATCAATATATTATCTTTCTCTCTACTTTACTCAGTATTTACTTTGAGCATTACTATACTAGATATAGTATTGTTATATGCTTTTGCTCTTTAATAGCCTTTACATTCATAGTCTGTGATCCTTGTGACCTTTCCTGTATGCGATCATTGTCTGTAATAGGGTGCTTTGGTTATAGATTGTAGTCAAAGTAGTAAGTTGTGTGTAAGTGTGGTGCTTATACCTCATCTTACCCTTGGTTACTGCTTGTTGCACGGATTGTTTGTGGTAGCTAGCAAGAGGTGACAGTCTTGTCTAGTCGTTGTATTCCACCACATGTTGTCTAGGCAAGTTCTTAAAAGGTAAGCCCCCCGTAAAACGAGGGCGCGGTCGGGTAGGAGTTTTGTCCTCCTACTGATTTATCCCCTCGCCTAGCATACTTGTATTGAGGAGGCAAACTATAGTGTTTAGACTAGTTAATTAGCTAAGTATATTGAAGTAGATAAAGTACATAGGAGTCCCTATACTCTCTCGTTGTCCTCCCACCTAGCTTTTCTATCTAGTCCGTTCTAAGTATCATTTACCGTAGCTTCTTCATTCATCAACCCCTTCCTATCACATTTATCGTTTACCCCCCTATACTAGTTGGTACTAAGTTGAGGTGCTCTCTAGGATCTCTCTCTAAATATCATTTCTAGCCCAACTTTCCCTTGGGAAAATATAAATTACGATACCTTGGAATACTCCTAGGTGAAGTGCTACAACGGTATAATCTGTGCGCTTGCGGATTTATCCAATAGTCATAAGAAATACCAACAAGCATTTCTGGCGCCGTTGCCGGGGAAAGCGTAGCCTAGAAATTTTAATTAGATTGAATCTAGAGATTCTCGTTAACTTAGTTATCAATTAGTCATAGGGGCTTACCCCTGTCTGTGTCTTCCTTTCTTGTGAAGCCAGACAGTTTATGAGCAGTTTCCAACTGTCGGGAAACTACTTAGAAGACCCCGAGCAGTTGTTGAGGAGGACTAGACGTCGTCAAGTTCCCCCTCAGAGGATCATCTCGACCCTGAATCTGTTCGAGAAAGGAGGCTCTACACCACCACTCAAGGAAGCTATGGCCCAGAAGGCGATCTCTGACTTCTCGGCTCCGTCAGCTACCCACGTAGCTCAGGGCCCCGAGGTCAACTTCGGGATGCCACCTTCGAGCTGAAGCCCGCCTTGATCCACATGGTGCAGGCCAATCCGTTTTGCGGGAAGCCCCATGAGGATGCCAATGCTCATCTCCAGCACTTCATGGAGCTGTGTGGCACTTTCACTATCAAGGGAGTGGCGTTTGACGCCATTCGCCTTCGTCTTTTCCCATTCTCGCTATTGGGAAAGGCAAAGCAATGGTTCTACGCCCACAAAGAAGAAGCCACTACATGGGAGAGGTGTGCTAACACATTCCTCAAGAAGTTCTTCCCGACGAGCAAAATAAATGCTCTTCGTGGAAAAATCTCAAACTTCTAGCAACAGTCTGACGAGACGATCCCTGAAGCATGGGAGCGTCTCCAAGAGTACATTCGTGTCTGTCCTCATCATGGGATAGACGACTGGCTCCTGATTCAAGGATTCTACCACGGGCTGACTAGCATGGCCCGTAGTCACCTTGATGCTGCCGCTGGAGGGGCATTTCTCCATCACATAGTGAGAAATGCCAAGGACCTCATCGAGAAGATGGTAATCAACCAAGGATGGGGTGAGGAACGTCTCCAGCCAAAGAGGAGAGGTATGCACACCGTTAATGAGGTGGACATGCTCTCTGCCAAGATAGACCTCCTGATGAAGAAGATAGAAGAAAGTTCCAAGAAGGAACGAGAGGCCATCTACCCTGTCGCCGCCGCACAAGCTATTGAAGCCGATCCATGGTGCGAGGTGTGCGGAGGAAATGATCACTCAGGCAACAATTGCCCCGAGACTCCGAAGGAGGACGTGAACTTCATCAACACCAACAACAATGGGTATCGACCCCAACAACAAGGAGGATGGAACTCGCGCCCCTTCTTCCAAGGTAATGGAGGTAACCGTAATTTCAATAATTATAATCCTTACAATAACCAACCTTCATTGAAAGATCTTGTTCTTGGTCAATCTAAGATTAATGATGGAATAAATAAAAAGATGATTGCGACTGATAAAGTTCTTGAAACTCTTGGTGAGAAAATGGATAGCTTTACCACTGCTATGAAAAATCAATTGAGCTTTAATAAAATGCTAGAAACCCAATTAGCTCAGTTAGCAACAGCTATGCCATCTATAGAACAAGGTAAAATTCCTAGGAAACCAGAGGATTCAATTGAGCATGTGAACATGGTAACAACAAAGTTCGGTAAGCCTCCACTTCGCTCCTATTGGGGCTATCTTCTCGATCCTCCCTTCATCATGAAGAAGGAAGATCCAGGCCACCCAACGATCAAATGCTCAATCAGACAACAAACCTTCCACACCGCCTTCTGCGATCTCGGATCGGGCGTCAACATCATGTCTAAGGTAACTTATGATAATTTGTTAGGAGGACCTTTGGTCCCTACATGTGTTCGCTTGCAAATGGAAGATCAAATAATAAGGTTTCCCGAGGGACTCGCGAGGGATATCTTGGTGAACATCCAAGATGAATACATCCCCACAAACTTCATCATCCTAGACATGGGAGCTAACATGGAAGTCCCCGTCATCTTGGGAAGGCCCTTCCTCAACACCACCAACGTGGTCATCTACGTTGGATCGGGGCAGATCCACTTCCAGTTCCCGAGTCACAAGGTAAAATGTGCTTTCAATGGTTACAGACTGAACAAACAGGCTAAAGCACAACCACCAAGAAGAAGAGTTCGAGCCCCGCGCCAAAAGAAGCAGTACCCGGAGGCCAAGATCAATGAACTCAAGGAGGACAAACCCGCCAATCCAAGGCAGGTTTGGAAAGCAAAGGAGGTGCACACATCACGGTCTCCACCCTCGGAGGCATCAAGTGCACCCGAGGAATGAACAAGAAGGAGAGTCCCACTCCAAGGACTTAAAATCAAGGAACCTTCGCCGAAAGGTAAATCGGTAGTTATCTTTTATTTCCCTTCTTACATTTAGTTCAAACCTTTAATTTCTTTCATATTTAATGTTTAGAAGAAAACTAAAGTTAGTTTAAATAAAACTTGAGAATTAGATTAGCATTAAAATTTCACAAAAGGGAGGACCATAGAGTAGTCGGCCGACCACCCTATGCATCCTACCTTGGCTTGTTTAATTAAGGAACATATAGTTTATTTTCATAAAAGAAAAAGAAAAAAAAATGAAGACTAGGGTGGTCGGCCGACCACCCTAGGATCCCCTTGTTCATCCATCTTTCTTCCCCACCATCCTTTGTCCAAGCATCTCATGATTTGAGTAGTGGGACTTTCAAAATCAGATTCTTGCTATGGGAGACATCTCTCTTGTCTTGTCATGCTTTAAAGTACATCAATCACTTTTTGGTTAAAGCATGACACATCCTTTTCTCCCACTACTCCTTGTCCAAAGTGGGGAATCATGACACCTTCCACTTTCACTTTGACATGCTTTGAAAAAGAAAACACATCAATCACCTTTGATCAAAGCATGACACACCTTTGTCCCCCACTACTTTCTGTTTAAAGAGGATAATCTTGACCACTTTAGCTCAGCTTTTGATCACATCACATAGCATCTCTCACCTTTCACCAAGCACTAGACAAAGCATGAGTAGAATTCCCACTTTAGGGGTCGGCCGACCACCCTATGGTCACCCTCTTCCTCTCTTTTGCTTTGTGTAAGGCATCTCTCAAAACATGTGATCATGGCACCCAAGGGGCATGCCGAATGGTGGTCGGCCGACCACTCCATGGCACCCCCTTGGTGTCATTCCCTTCCCTTATAAAACCCCATGCAGGGAGAGTTCAATCCCTCACACCTCAACCAGAATCCAGTTCTAGCTCAAGCCTCTCCTTGCCTTGCTCTCTCCTCTGTTCATTCAAGAGAAGTTCTTAGCTCTCAAGAGAAGTAGTGTTGCTCTCACTAGTCCACAAGAAGATCTCTTCTCTTAGCTCAAGCTTCTCCCCTCAAGGCAAACTAGGAAAACTTTCTCCACACACAACCTTTTCCTAGTTTTGCCTCTTCCTCTCTAAAGATGAAGAACCCGATAACATACGCATTCAAGAAGATGAAGCAAGCTATGAGTGGGAGCTCATCCCGAAGCTCCCACCAATCCGAGGACACTTCCCAGGAAGAAGCGGAGGTCCTGCCCGATACACCTGGGAGAACGTCCAAACCGAAGAACACCCTCAGGAGGAAGAAGAAGTGTCGGAGGAGGTACCTCATATCGGAGCATTCATGGTGCCCCTAATGAGGACCTACGACCAACAAAGTGGTCTCTGGTTCGACCAAGTAGAATACCAAAGATATCTCTCTCTTCGGGATCGATCTTTCGAGCACACAAGAATATTGGATTCGAATCTTCTCTCCAACGCAGGTATGACCACTGAATTCAACACTATCTTTTCCGCACTTGGTTGGTCTGGCTTTTGGCAAATAGAAGAGTTTGGAATTGAGTTTCTCACCTTAGAATTTCTATGCTCTCTCCAAATCTCTAATGTTGGAATTTCCTTTCACATGTTTAATCAAAGTCATAGTCTAACTTGGAGTCATCTAAATATTGCTCTTGGCTTTGAAAATTCATGCTTGCTAGATCTAGACCCTGCCTTGCGTAGTTTTAACAAGAGGAAATTTTGGTTCTCTATCTCTGCTCTAAAAGATTGCTCAAATCCTAAACATGAGGAAATTCATAATCCTACCCTTCGTTTCATGCATCTTTGGATGAAAATGACTTTGTTCCCTAGAAGTAATGCTAGCTTGATAAGTGACATGGAATTAAAATTGTTTTATGCCATGGTAAACAAAATTCAAATCTCTCCTGTAAAATGCTTAGTGGAATTTTGGCAAAGTTCAATTGAGAGTAATGAATCTATTCAATTCACATCTTTTATTACTCGTCTTGCCGAATCCATGAAGCTGCTAAATGGCACGCAACCCTTTGTTTACATTTCTGCTCCTATAGCTGTAATCTCAGAAGAATACCTTACATCTACTCAAATGTTAAAAAGGGATGCCAATGGTGAACTTAAAATGATTTACAGTGGCCATACAATTGAGGTGCCTTTTCCAAATAGGCAACTTCAGTTGTATAGGGCCCGTAAGCTAACCCTTGATTTAGATCAAGGAATTGGACAAGGAGGTTTTGCAGGTTCAGACAGGAGAACTCAGGAGGGGCTTTACTTTGTTCATCTTGAGCAAGGTGGTCCTTCCCGAGAAGCTATTGGCGAGGGGGAAGACGATGCATCCTCCGATCTCATGCACACTTCTAGTGGCATGCCTCCTCGACCATCACGTCCGCAACAAGCACGAGCATCCTTCTCGTCCACACACGAAAGGGAGCATCGTGAATTACGGCAACAATTCGATCATCTCACCAACACCTTTGGTGAACTGCGTGTTGATCACGGTGAGACAGCACGCTTCGTCTAGCAAACTGCCAAAGATATCCAAGCAATGCAAGAAGAACAATACCGGCAGTGGGACTTCTGGCGGCAACTACATCCACATCCGCCGCATTATTGAGCAAAGGAAAATATTGGGGGAGGTCCCCTCCCCACTAAGGTAAGTTTTTAATTTCAGCATTTATATTTATGTACTTCCTTGCTTATCCTTCATTTGCATCTAATTTTTTTTGCATATAATAAAAATAAAAAGACTTTCTCTACTCCGCTCTCACATGTTCCATGAAAATTAATATCTCTTATGGAAATGATGAATAGTTGCTCTGCTGAATATTTCTCTAGTACTTAGTTTACAACTTGATATTTCTCTAAGTATGGATTACTTGGCTTAAAAGAAATCATCATGAACCTGAAACTTTTGTGGGTTGCAAATGCTGTAACTAAGTCTAAGTTGTTGTGAGACATGATATGACAAGATAAGAGCTGCTATAATATTGTTCTAAGCAAGAATGGCTATCAGAGTTTTATTTATTAAAATGATAAAACACTTTGTTGTTCCTCAATGGTGAAAATTCCTACCAAAGCCATACATGCTCTTTCATGATATAAGCTTTCTACATAAGCTTCTTGCTTTGTGTTGAGTTTGGTCAAGTTTTGTGACCCTTGTTGAGAGATTTATCATGCTCCCAAGATCAAGATCATGTACACGCCACATATACATGCTGCTTCTACACTGGAAGTATGCAGAAACATGCCTTACATTTCCACATAGTTCATACTCCATGCTCTAAGTAGAAAAACTCTCTCTAGTTTGTTGCTAGTAAATGAGACATAGACTATGCAAAATTATGAAAAATTCAAGGGCATTCTAAAGTCCCAAATTTTATGATCATTCCAAAGCTCTTTGAAAAAAATGTGAAAAGATAGCTATGTCTCAAAATAATAAGTTAGGAAAGAGAGATCTTCCAAATATAGGAGTATCGATCATCTACCATGTTTCTACACACTTGCACATCTTGATCTAAGAGTATGACACTTCTCTCCTTGGATCCTGAATTTGACTTTACAATATATGCAAGGTAAGTTTGCTACATCTTTGATCCCTACCTATAGCTCCACATAAGCTTTAGAGATAGGATGAAAGAAGGCAAAACTTTGATATATGCCTTGGTGAGGAATCATACACCTTATGAGCGACTCGAGAGTACCACTTGAGGAACACTAAGTTTTCTTTTACAAAATCTTGAAAACCTCCGATATGAAACTTGTGAAAGAATGAGAAAGCTAGTGCTCAAGTCAAGTTGTTCTATCTCTCAACCTCTCAAGACAAAGGATAAAGCTATAAGCCCCATGAAGGACTAAGGTAATATGGGTGAGTCTGTATTGCTAATTTTTCCATTCAAAAGAGAAGTATGATTGTTGTAGATTTAGTACTCTTAAAATATAAAGCATAGTAGCAACTCCTAATCCATCGAGCTAAGTTTGATTGTTTGCTCGGGATGAGCAAAGGTTAAGCTTGGGGTATCTTGTTGGCACAAATTATGATCAACTTTTACATAGCCAAAATGTTGCCACCAACCTCAGGATCAAGGATAAACAAACACATCATGAGCATATTTTATCAAATAACTAGTTCCACATGTCCATGAGTGTTTGAATGCAGGAATGAGTAAATGGAGAAAAGGAGAGCCAGTGGGACCCACATAGGGGGTCGGCCGACCACCCTATGGGCCCACCTGGCTCCCCTCTCGGCCATGATCCAAGAGAAGCATCCCAGAGTGATTTCCAACCCTTCGATCACTCTGTGTTTCCTCTCAACGGCTCACAAGAGTAGCACATGGATCCATGGGCCCACACCAAGAAGATAAACGTGACAACCACCTCAGAACCGACAAACAACCTCAATGACAAGTGGGACCAACATTAGGGAGGAAGAAGTGGGCCAGGACACCCCAAGGGGGGGGGTCGGCCGACCGCCCTCTGGGCCCACTTGGCTCCCACCTGGTCCCCTGACCAATGGGACCACTCCCAGAGGACAGAGGAGGGCCCACTGACTATAGGGGGGTCGGCCGACCGCCTCCCTAGGTCGGTTGGACCCCTCCAACCGCCATATGCAAGGACACATGGTGGAAATCCTCACCATCCACCCTTGGTCGGTTCAAGGGTTGGTTGGATCCAAGGGTGGAGGATGGAAGGCCCTGGATCGCTGACGTGGCGCTGGAGTAGCCCCTACTCCATCCCCCCCACTATAAATAGAGGGTCACACCCCCCTCTCTACACATGGTGAAGAAGACTACAAGCTCTATTCCTTATATTGTTCTAGGAGTTAGTCTAGAGTGGGAGTTAGAGTTGAGTCGAGCTACGCTCGGGATTTCCGGAGTTGTCTTCTGGAAAGTCTGGTATAGCTCTTATATCTTTCCTTCTTTGTAAGAATTTACCTTTATCAATATATTATCTTTCTGGAAAACCCTTTGCTACTCTCACTAACGCCTGGGTCTCGCGCGTCAGCGATCCAGCGCCAGAGCAGCGGCGCCGACGACCAAAGAACACGGCGGCGCGTCGCCGACGGTGACCCAACCGCTCAACCGACTCATGCGCTGGACTCAACACTTCATCCCGAACACAACGAGGTGCAACACGCCCGAACTTAACCCTCGCAAAGGTCTCGCCAACGACGATGGCGGCGACGCAGGCACGGTCACGCGTACACCGGCGAGCACATGCCATTATCGGCTCAACCAAGCATCGCAATCGACTCTGGAAGGTAACGCGAAGAAAACGCACCACGAAAATGGGATAGAAACTCACCGAGGAACCCTCGCTGGCGAGCATGGCGCACGACCGAGATCCACGCGACGTACGCCGGCCAAACGACACACGCGCTTGAACAACCAACACCCTAGCTAGACTCGCGACGGCTAGGCGAAGCTAGCGCAAGACTCGGATCAGAAAACGATGGACAAACGCGTCCTACCGACGAGCGCACCTCCGCGACGGCCATGAACTGTGGCGGAGCTCGCGGCTAGAGCTCGATGGCTCGAATCAAGAACAACCAAGCGCGCGGAGAGTTCGAGGAGCTCACCCCGGTTACGAAGCGCTCACAAACGTGGCCGGAGATGAAGCAGAAGATGCTGGCGACGAAGACCGCGCCGGTGGAAACTGGAGCTGTGCGGCAACATCGATGTTCCCGGAGCTGTGGTTCACCAAAGAAGAAACGATGAGGCCGATGAGGATTAGCGATGAACAAGGAATATGAAACAAAAGACAAAAGATTAATGCGGCTTCTGCATAGCCGAGACGACAATGCACCAGAGCGGCGGCGCTCTCGCCGGAGCTGAGGAAGACGAAGTCGCCCCGAGCGAATGGAGGCTCGGTGGCTTCAACCAACTCACCCCGAGGATGCGCGAGGTCCAGGCGAAGACAATGGCAGTGGATTGGGGGCTTGGTAGTGGCTAACGAGCTCGGACGAGCTCGTCGATGTGGGCGGCACTCGTGGCGGAGCAGAGTGGACGGCGTCGCAAGCATGAAAGAGGAGCAAGGAGGGGACGACATCCCGTTTTGAAGATGGCAACGGAGCCGTGGTGATTCCACGCACCTGATGCGACGCTCGTTGTGGACATGAGGCGTGAGGAGAGCTCGGCAGCTGTCCAGCCAG
Organism: Microstegium vimineum; assembly: GCA_022036555.1. Taxonomy (NCBI): domain Eukaryota; kingdom Viridiplantae; phylum Streptophyta; class Magnoliopsida; order Poales; family Poaceae; genus Microstegium; species Microstegium vimineum. Next base: position 32,205,773 of record CM039130.1, read on the forward strand.
GTGTCGGCGCCGAGCTCCACGCCGCCATGCAACTGCTCGATGAAATGTCCAAACTGCCCTGCGACTGTTTTTGCAAAAAGCTCAAACTTCCAGGGGTTTTCATGAAAAACTTTGAATACCAAAGTTGCTCAAAATTTCATGATCTACATTTTTGTCAATACACACTTTTTCAAAATCAGCCTAGAAATGAAAGTGCATTTTTGAAGTTTGAAATCCTTTTAGAAAGGATTTACCCCCTTTTTAATTACTCTAAAAACTTGAAAAACACTTGAAAAACCGTAAACGCAACAAATGCAATTGGAACAGAGCTCTACAACTTTGCTTAAACAACCATATGCAAATTCTTTTTATATTTTTAAAATCATGTTTAGGGTTTGATTTAACCCCTCTAGGAATTAGGGTTTGAAATAGAATTTGAAAATTTGAATTTGAAAACAAGGTCAGCATTCAAACAATTGAATCAAACTCAACCAAGTAAACTCATTTTAATTCAATGCATAGCAAGGTTCTCAATCAAGTGAATGATGCGCTTAACACCAGGGGTGTTACACTCTTATTCCTTGGACAAAGCCTTGGTCAAAGAGCTCACCTCACTCCTCTCTAATGTAAGAGCTTCCTTACTAGCCATGTAGAGATCCTCTTGTTTGATAAGAGTTTTTTCTCTAGATGCCAACTCAGCCTTGGTTGCCTCTAATTCATCCATTAGGTTGGCAATGAAGATTTTGGTCTTATTATCCATGTTTTTAGTTATAGCATTGATTTCTTCATCACTAGAGTAATCACTAGAATCACTGCTAGAGATGTCATTGGGGGGAGGAGTTTTGGGTTTCGGTTTTGGTTGTACCTTCTCACCCTTTGCCATGAAACAAATGTGAGGGGAGCATTCATCATCATCGGACATGTTGTTGAAGAGTCTTGGTGAAGTGGATGGTTTGTGAATAGCAATGGTAGCCATTTCTTCATCTTCACTTGAAGTCTCTTCCGTTGAGTCTCACTCATGCCCAATGTGTGCTTCACCCACATATCTCTTGCTCTTCTTGTGGTCACCTTTGTCTTCCCTCTTGCCTTTTCCAAACTTGTTGTCTTTCTTTTCATTTGGGCAATCAGCAATGAAATGTTCGGTGCTACCACAATTGTAGCAAGTTCTTGACTTCTTGTTTGGGAACCTTCTCTTCATGAGTTTGTACCCATTCTTCTTTAGGCCCTTGTTGAATCTTCTCATGAATAGAGCCATGTCATCTATCTTCTCGGACTGCCCATCTTCACTTTCACTATCACTTGATGTTGTAGCTTTGGGTTCATGCTTGATAGCTTTGATTGATTGAGCTTTGCTTGATGAAGCTTGTTTTCTATTTTTAGGACAGCTAGGGGCTGATTTTCTTGTGCTCTTGTTGGCTTTGAGAGCTACATCTTTGATCTTCATCCCCTCCAACCTTGCTTGCATCTCACCAAGCTTCTTCCTCTCTAGTGCTTCTTCTCTTTGTAGATCAAAGGTCATAATCCTTCCAAGCACATCACTTGGTGTGAAGTACTCAAATCTCTTCTTGTCTCTTATCAATGTCACCACGGTTTCATTCCTTGGGGAATAGGCTTCAAGCATGATCTTGACAACCTTGTGATCATTGACCTCTTCACCACCAAGGTCTCTAATCTTGCCAACAATGGTCATCAATCTATCAAACATTTCTTGTGGCCCTTCATCTTCATTGATCACGAACCGGTTGAGCTTGGCCATCAACAAATCGATCTTTGATTGCCTTACTTTACTCACACTCTCATGTGCAAGGTGCAAAGTGTCCCATATTTCCTTGGCAACCTCCAAGCCCATCACCTTGTTGTATTCATCACCATCCAATGCACTTAGCAACACACTAGTTGCTTGTGCATTAAGTTGTATGCAGCGAAGCTCGATGGTGGTGGGGCTTGTAGCATCCACGGGAGGCTCACAACCTCTATGGACAATCTCCCAAGCACCGGGGTGAAGACCTACAAGATAAGCTTTCATCAAGTGTTTCCACTTGGCAAAGTTGGTCCCATCGAAATGAGGCAACTTGCCCGCGGGAACATGAAAGAGAGGTTTATGCTCATGGTTAGAAATAGATGAATAGTTGAAGGATACGGCGGAGTATTTCTTGCTGCCCTCATCCTTCTTCTTCTTCTCATCCTTCTTCACAATCTTGGAGGCTTGGTATGATGCATCATCATCACCGTCGGAGCTACTTGATTCAACCTCTACTTGAGAGGCTTGCTCTTTGCTCTTCTTTAGCTCCTCCTCCTTGGCCTTGAGCTCCTTCTTGAGCTTCTTTACTTCTCTTCTATGAAGCTTCTCGGCAAGCTTCAAGCTCTTGGCTTCATTGATTGCATCTTCTTCTTTTTGCTTTTTCTTTCCTTCTCTTCTCAATCTTCTTTCTTCTTTTCTTCTTGCTTTCTCTCTAACGGACATGCAGCGGTGGTCAAGTACTTGTCCATGTCCACACTCTCATCGCTGCTGTCCATGGAGTGCAAGTCCACCTTCTTGGGGTGAACCTTCTTGACACTACCCTCTTCGGCCATTACCTCACACGGTGAAGTGTTTACTGAGGTAACCTTACTCCGATACCACTTGTAAGGACCTGAATAGCCTAGAGGGGGGGGTGAATAGGCCTGTTTAAAACAAACTTAACAGTTTTTGTCAGATCAGGCCCGGCACTGCCGGCCTTGGGTCCGGCACTGCCGGGATGCCCGGCACTGCTGCTCTCAGGGGCGGCAGTGTTGGTCACCTGGACAGACCTAAGCACAATTCAAAATCTAAAATGTAAGAGTAAATTGTGTTTGAATCAAAACCTTCCTAGAGGTGTAAGGAACCTCTAGCACCACTTGAAAGTGGTAGCAACACATCCACCGAGTAGATCGGGTCCAAACCCTAGAAATGACCTTGCAAACAATATATATCAAAGTAGAAAGATAAACAAAAGGAGACACAAGATTTGACTTGTGGTTCAGCTCGCCACCGAGGCTTGCCTACATCCACGCTGTTGAGGTGTGGCACACAAGGCTCAAGCTCACCACAAAAGCTTGCTCTTTCCTCAGTCTCAAGTCAAGAGAATGAACTCTTGAGATGAGGGGAAATGTATTAGCAATATGGGGTGTTACAGACCTCCCTAGGCTGCCACACGAAGGAGGCAAGCTCAAGGGCGACGCCTAGCCAGCTAGGAGCAAAGCTCCAAGAGTAACAAACTCAAACCGCCGGCCACCACGTGAACCAAATGCTTGTAGGAGTTGAAGATCCGAGGGAGAAGCTTCTTCTCAAGCTTGGAGGCTCAATCTCTCAAAGGTTGATTGGAGATCAATGGAGGAGAAAGTTGGAGCACCAAGGGAGAATGGAGAGCAAGAAGAGAGCTCCTCTTTCTGTTTCTGCGAAGTGAGAATCAAGGAAAAGCTGAACTAGCCATTGGGGAGAAGTGAGGGGATAAGAAATACCCCTCCACTGTCCAACGTGCAGAACAAGTCGTGGCAGTGCCGGCCTGGAGGCGCGACAGTGCCAGACTGCCCGACACTGCCGGCCTGAGGCCCGGCACTGCTGGCCTGGCAGAGACAGCAAAGAGTGGATCTTGGAATAGCTGGCTGTTTTGCCTTCTATGTATGTGGAGGTGTGAGTTGTAAGGATAGATGTAGCATTTGGTTCACTTGTTAGCATGCGTGTTGAATCCCTCTTAATAGTACGGCATACCTAACTCAATTTTGAAATACAAAATGAATTAAACATCCATTGAGCTTGTTGCCATGCACTTTTGTAATTGGAGGGGTCTGCCAACCTGTTCATCAACCTCCTTATGTTTAACCTGCTTGTCATACTTGAAGAGTCTCATTAGTCCTCTAATTGCGTTGTGATGTCACCAAAACCCACTAAAGGCTTGATTGCACTTTCACTTACAAGTTTTTCTCTCCGCTAGAGTGTACCAATAGTATCAATGGCTTCCACTAGTAGTATTGGTCATCTTAGCTATATGCTGAGTTCTATGTAGAAGTGAACTACTGGTAGTACTGGTGGTTTCCATCAGTAGTATCGGTATGCCTTTTTCTCGCCCAGATCTAGTTTGCGAGATTTGAACTAGCAGTAGTGTCGGTTACCGTACCGGTAGTACCGATGCTGACCAGTAGTACTGGTAGAAGACCAGTAGTACTGGTAGGTCACTTTTATTCCCAACTCTATGAGCCTGTGGGATAGCTCCAACGTTCGGAAATCTTGGACGGTAGTACCGATGGTGTCCTACCAGTAGTACATCTAGAGCTGCGAGTATAAATAGCCCGTCCCTTCACCTGGGGATGTTAGGAACCTCATTATTTTGTCTCCCACATAAGAAAAAGCTGCCAAGCACTTGGCTCTCTCCCTCTCTCTCTCTCCCTCATTGCTCCTAGACTTCAATCCATGAGAGATTTGAGCTAGAGAAGTGAGATTAGAGAGTGGAAGACATTGATCTTTGACTTGAGCATTTGGTTTCCTCATCTAGCCAGTTTATATTGCATTTGTTACGCTTGGATTCTTGGAATCCAAGACGGCTAGGCATTCTTCATGGTTGCTCATATTGATTTATTTGTGAGGGCACCTAAAGTGTTTGTATTACCCTTGTTGATCTTAGTGGAAATCTTGAGCTACTCTTTGTTTGTGCTTGAGGGAGGAAAGGAGGTGAAAGAGACTCCGACCTTAGTGGTCACCTCAACAACGAGGAGTATGAGCTCCTTTGTGGAGATTGCTAAACCTCAGGATAAATCATGTGTCTCTTGTGCTTGTGATTGTTTGAGTTTACATTGCCTATCACACTTGTTCTTGTGTTCTTTCTCTCCCTCCCTCATTCATTGGCTGAGAAGGCCTGATTTATGAATTGGTAAGGACTCAAGTCAAGGGAAGCTCAACATAAACATGTAGAACATCTAGGAGTGTTGGGTGTAAACCTTAGATTTGAAATCTAAGCTTAATCTATTCACTTTTCGTAGATTTAGTAGTGTACCAGAGTACCGGTCCAACCCACCGGTAGTATCGACAGGCCTGTAACCACTTCCTTTTAGGTTGTATTCATTCTATAGCTAACTAGACTTGTGGAAAGGTGGCTTGCAACATCTTCTCTAGAGCTAGCGCAACATTTCCTTATCGCCATTTAGTTTACTAATATTTGGTTAAGTGTTTTGTAGAATTTTTTATAGGCTATTCACCCCCTCTAGCCATTTAGGACCTTTCAGGTTTTCAGGTGGAAAACAAGCTCATGAGCGCTATGCTAGAACCCCTTCTAAGATAGATCGACATAATATCCTTTTAATTGGTTAGCCTACCGCTATGTCACGCTTAAACCTTGTTTGGATGACTAGTTATGTTAGATCAACCATTCTATCTTGATCTCGATTGAGCGTACCATGTGTTCTAGACATGTTTGATCTTAAATAGATTTATTGATCAATGAAATCTAGTATATTGTACTTCACTACAACTACATCGCTTCGATCCTCACTAGTAAAGATTTATATTGCAATTTGTTTGTTAATAGATTGGTTCAATGATCGGATATGAACTTGTTTCTTCACTATTCGCGCATTAGATATTTAGCTGATCGACTCTCCATGAATCTTGAAATGACTTATAATTTGGAATGGAGAGTGTAAAAGAAGGGGTCCATCTATAGAAGGACCCCACTAGAGCTAAATTCTTTTGCCAAGGGGCCAATGAGAAATCTAAATATCACATGGTTAAATGGGAGAATATGTGTTTACCCAAGGACTTTGCTGGGTTAGGGATCATGTATACAAGGGTGTGGAGGATGCTCAAAGTTGATGATAATGATGTCTATTATAACATTTTAGGGAGGAAGTATCTTAGAAGGAAATATTTTTCAAAAGTGTGAGTTTAGCGATGGGTCTATGTTATGGAAGGGATCTATGCTAGGATACTAAACTAGATCTATGTATAGAAATAATATGTTTAGAGGTGTTGTGAATAAGAGGATGATCAAACTCTAGAAAAATAAAGCTCGAATGAAAATCTTGGTTGCACATTTAGGGTAAATCTGAAGAAAAATAAATGGAAATGTGATAGAAATTATTGCCTGTGTGGGTAGAAGAAACTAATGAAGACCTATTCTTCAACTATATCCTGGATAAAACTATTTGAATGTGTTTCAAAGAGGCTTTGAGTTGGGATAAATGCCCAACTCATATTCAACAAGTCTTTGATCGATGGATTGCTTTGCATTCTCATAACTGTCATTAAGTTGTTCATCTTTTCTGTTATTATATGGAGGATCTAGATATCCAAAATAAAACAACTATACAAAAAGTCTTTTGGGGTCATCAAATGAAATTTGACAAGTTTTTGTTATATTATAGAAATGGTGTACACTTTTCAATGGGGAGATGCTAAGTTTCTAAAAGACTTGCTTAGGAGAATTTAGAAGTTTTTGAACCGTGAACAAGGGGATTCTTGAGAATTTAGACATTGAAGGACTCATTTGACTAAAAGCATAATTTAAAGTTGGCTTAGAGTTGTAGGCTCCATTAGTTATCTCTGATGGCCTACTGTTGTTAGCTTAGTTGGATCCTATTGTTTTTAGTTGGGTGCTACTTGTTTTCTCTCACTAGCTAGCTGTTTGCGTTGTAAGTGTGGTTGGATTTGGTAGGATATTTCTAGATTGTGTAGCACTATGGAGTTGTTGAGTGGTAGTTGGTGCTTGCCTGTAAGCTGGCATCACATGCATAAGGGTTTTCCTCTGTAAAAATCTCATCAGCCATTGATTTCTTTACAACAAAGATTCTCTGTCTACTTATGGAGTAGCTACGTACGACAACATGTATTGAAAAATTGTGTGGAAAAACTTGTCTAACTTTGACTAAAAACAATAATGGTAGCCTACAATGTCTCTGCTAAATATAAAATATTTCTTTGACTAAAATTAAGATGATGCCTTACCAAACTTCCAACCAAGAGATGCAACCACCCCATGCAACCATTTATTTTGATGATGTGCATATTAATTGCTAGTGAATAACTTCATTGACGTCCTTCTTCTTGACCCCTTATATAAGACAGTATGGCACCCCTCAAAGACCCACAACTCAAAAATTATCAAAGGGGCAAGGCACAAGTATTTCATCTTTTAAATCTTCAGGTAATCACTTAACATATGATCTTTCATAGGCTAATGTGATAAATATCTATTTATTTTATTTCTCCTGCATAGTTGCATGTCTTGTTTTACTAATCATGATATATCTGATGGTGCCTATCAATCTTGGTCTTGTTGTGTGTGCTCAGCCATGAGCTTGTGGAGGAATGATAAGAATGGTGGCCTCGGTCATAGTACTGCAAGGAGCACACAATTGGACCTACAACTACGCTTGGAACTACCCACAGGGAGGATGGAGGTTGACCGTGGAAATCATAGTGACTGGTCATCATCTAGCTCTTGTGTATCATCAGGAATTTCATCGAATGAAAGTTTAGTGTTGGTGCTTGGTGGATGTAGACGGTGTTGGATGTATTGCATGGTAACAAAGAAGGAGTTCCCGTGTGCATCAACTGCAAGCAGCCCTGCCTTATTGGCTTCAACAGTAATGAGAAGGACGACTAGAGCAATAACCATTGTGCCATTCAAGATAGCCATTGTGTATCTTTTACTTATTTCATTCCATGTTGCTCTAGGAGGTGATATATTGAAAAATATTATTGTAATCTCCCAAACCATTTGTAGCCTATGTCATTGAAGTTTTTGGATCATGTGGCCCAATAGTCAAGTGAAGTTGCGGGATTAGTCCCGCATTAGTTGTTTGGGTAGGTGAGGGTCAACTTATAATCCTTGTTAAATCAACCATAGCACCTCGGGTGTCATGAACCAAAGTCATTCCAAATAATATTCTCCTCGAGAACCTCCTTAATAACCTTGTGCGGTCCCTAATAACCCACAAATTGCTTTATGATCTTCTCTAAAGGGGTCCTATTACTCTCTATTAGGACAAGCGCTCCAAATTCACTAATTTTCCTTATTGGTTCTTCCTAATCAACCCAAGTCAACTATGAGTCTTCCTAATCCACTCAACCTTCCTAATATCCCTGGGGATGTCTATCAACTCCTAAGGCAATATTAATGGCCTCAACACCAAACCCCTTTTCTTTAAATCCAATTCTCCAAAATCTATGTTCTAGCAAAATGTTTTGGTGTTCATGCGGATAGTTTGCCAAATCACTTGTTCAATAGACTCAACTTCAATGAGTTGTCCATCTCATTATCCTCTTTGTCCCACATGTCAACATGAAATGGGAATAACATTGAGTAGATTTAGCCTAGTCTCTCTCACTTTCTCATCCACTCATTTATTCCTCACTCTTTCCCTTCCTCTCCTCAAATGAAGAACAAGGACAAACTAGAGAGAGAAAATGAATAATATGGTGAAGATGAAGAAGTAGAAGAGGAGGGGGAAGAAAAAGAAGAAGAAGAAGAATAGGAAGAAGAAGAGGACGAGGAAAAAGAAGAGAGGGAGGAATAAGAAGAAGAAGAAGAAGAAGAAGAAGAAGAAGAAGAAGAAGAAGAAGAAGAAGAAGAAGGAAGAAGAAGAAGAAGAAGAAGAGGGGAGGAGGAGGAGGAGGAAGAAGAAGAAGAAGAAGAAGAAGAAGAGAAAGAGGAAAAGGAAGAATAAGAAGAAGAGGGGGATGAATAATAAGAAGAAGAGGAGGAGGAAGAAGAAGAGGAACAAGAAGAAGGAGAAGAGGCAGAGAAGAAGGTAGAGGACAAATAAGTAGAGGATGAAAGAGGAAGAGAGGAGGAATAAGAATAAAATGAGAGGAAGACTAAGAAGAAGATGATGAAGAAGAAGAAGATGAAGAGAAAGAGAAAGAAGAAGGCCTCCATCTTTGGCACTCCCTCATTTGTGCTTCATAGCTAAGGGGCAAAAGGTACAATATGATGAGAGCGATAATGTGGGAATGATAGTTAGGATGAGGAGCCCTCCAATGAGGAACTCATCAAGGAGGCTCATTCTCTCATGAACAAGAAGAGGGAAGAATTCAAGAAGTTGCACAAGAATCATAAAGATCTTAAGCAAACCCTTGATGAGCATTCGACTACTGTTGGTATAAATTAGATGCACACGAGTAAGTTAATTATCCACAAGCGCACAGATATAATACTGATGTAGCACTTCACCGAGATTAACCTAGTTTTAAATATTGAACCCAAAGGAACAGTATTGTGAGGAAGACTAAGTCTATAAACTTAACCCAAAGCACAACCAAGCATAGAAACTAACGATACGAGGAGAAAGAACCAAGGACTATCTAATCTGGTGACTAGGTAAGCTATGTCTTTTATGATCTTCAAGGGCGATGACTTAAATAAGAGTAGAAAATAGAGTTCTCTCCTACCAAGCACCTATATGCCTACCAAACCTATTTTGAGAAATGGACTACAAAGGAATCAACGAAGCTATAAAGTCACCTTCGTGAGCTACTGTTATCCAGATAATTAGGGGACATTCACAAGTAAACTTAGCCTAGGCACCACGCCTACACTACGAATTACTACTTCAATCAAAAAGCTATCAAGATCAAAGCACTCAAGAAGAGTATCAAAAAATAAAGAACAATAAGAACAATGTTGCTTACTTGAACAAGAAGTCGAATACCAGGGTATCTCAGAATGCAAATTCTAGGCGAGAGGACTTGATCCCAAAGAATACATCGATGAAGAAGCACCAATAGATCAGAACTCCTCCAGAACTACACTCTCCAACTCTATATCTCTAATCTCTAAATAAAACTAGCTCTAGATAGAACTAATCACTCTTGATTGCTGGCCTAGATCTACTAGATAGGAAATTAGAGCTTCATGCTCTTGAGCTCTAGATCTCGCTTGCCTCCAGGGGGGTATAGAGCTCTATTTATAGCTTGGTGGGATGAACGCCAGCCGTTGGATCAAACCGACTTAATGTAGGACCGAGATGACTCCATAGATGCGGTGGAGGGACACTCCAGAAGGTCGTAGAAGGACTCCACGGAAGGTGGCCAGCCGGCCCCACCTGTCAGCCTCTCAGGCCCCGCTTTCTTCAGGTGTCTTCTGGATCCTTCGTGAATATTATGGAACATATCCCACCGTGGGATTACTCCGATATTTATTCTGATTTAATTCCTTTATTGTACTTTTCTGGAATAGTCCCTAGAAAATAACAAAATATCAAAACTCATGGAATTTGTTAGATAAAGTCCTATACTTCTATATTTTCAATATGGTTGATCCATTTATCATGTTTATAACTATATTAAATATTGACGTTAACCACCGTCAACAACTACTCATAAGGCTCTAAGTGAAACTCATTATAAGTTGAAGGAAGCTCACTGTTTACACCATATGGCAAACTAATAAATATACAACAGCACAGATGCCAATTTAGACTTTACCCAATAGTATTCCAAGGTATAGAATTTACATGGGGCACATGAAGTGAACTAGAGTAAGAACTAAGTTTATCCAAGGGTAGAGCTAGGGGTAAGTGATAATGGGTAGAGTGGATATCTATGGTTTCCAATATACTAAGGGAAGACTAAGGAAGACTATATCACAATTGTTTACTTCAGGGCACAACCCACCTAGCCAACCTAGGATATTAACGAGACAAGGTCTTTCACAAGAACTATGATTTAAAACTCGACCTATCATGCTAGAATACAAAAGATGGATAGGTATGTCATCACTTGCCACCTACCACTAACTATTCGATACCTAGCTAAAAGGTCCCTATGTGATTTGGGTAATCGAGTGACAATTTAGGTGAACTAATATGTGTTTAAGTGATCTACACAGGAGATTAGTTCAATGAGATTGTGTGATGAAGGAGCTTATTGCACATGAGACATGACATGGAGTCATGTGACCCAGGTAGAGAAGATCAAGATGAGGCTTGGCTTGATGGACCAGTTGCAAGTGTGAAAGGAAAGCGAGCGATGCTTGGCGCCAATGGACCGACGCAACAGAGAAGAGCAAGTGAGGTCAAGATTGATGAACCAATACAGTCACATGATGATATGAAGTGGATCATATCATTTGGTGATAGGTTGGTGCATGGGTTGCATCAACATTGGAGAAGGAGATGAAATGGAATGTGCAAGGCAAAGGTATAATCCAGGGCATTTCATTTCACCGGTCATAGGTGGTAGAGAAGTTTATAACTAGGTTTAGGATAGATTGTCGTACTATAAAGAGGGGCAAACTTGTTTGCATATAGTCATATAGTGCCACTTGAGCAATCTAACATTGCGATGCATTAGGATCGAGTGGCATGGTGAGAGCAGGTGAAAATGATTGTGAAAATGCTAACACACATGCACATGGTAGTGTACACTTGGTGTTGTTGGCACATTTGCAAAGGAGAAGGTGTTGGAGTTGAAGTGGATCAACTCGGCGAAGTTTGAGATGGTTTAGAGCTCTCTGAGGAGCACTGGACGCTATCTTGAGGAGCACCAGATGCATGAGGTGGCTAACCCTACCCTTCGTCTGCATGCTAAGTGAGCACCAAACGCTCGGTGTGTCCGGTGATGGATCACTGGACGCGTTCGGTGTGGGTTGAATCTCTCTGCGTAGATTCTGAGGGGCATCAGACGCGACGGGTGAAGTGGTTGTGCGTTCAGTGCATAGCAGAGATGTGCTGACTGTGAAGCACCAGATGCTCAGTGTGTCCGATGTGTATTTTTCGTCTCTGGTGCTCTTTGAATTATCACCAGACGCTGCCGTGTTTGGGAGTCTAGTGGTGCACCGGACGCGTCTGGTGCATGCACAAAGAGCGTGAGTCTGGGGAAAAGTTGTGCGGCAATGGTCGAATTCAAACTTCTAGTACACGTGTCGTCGAGCGGCACACCAGACGCGTCTGGTGCAACATCAAACTGTGTCTTGTGCTCGTGCTGAATGCCCAGTGAAGGGGTATTTTTGGCGGCATCGCCGCGAGCAGTCTGCCGATGTGTTGTTAACACCCCCCCGACGGCTAGTTCTTCCCCTCCCTCTATAAATAGAGGGGTGGCCGGCCCTTGGGAGGGTTGAGCACCTTGGGGATGTGTTGCCCTTGGTTGTGCTTGGCATAGGAGCCCTCTAACTCACTTGTGCTTGCTAGTGTGTGAATAAATAGCGAAGTGAGTGATCTCTAGTGCGTTGCTTTGTGAGAGAACTTCATGTGGCACTAGGTGATTGTGTTGCAAGCTGGTGGTGCTTGTTACTCTTGGAGGTCGCAACCTCCTAGACGGCTTGGTGGTTGTGGCTCCATCGAAACATGCAAGGAGATTGTGCGTGGCTCCGGAGAAGAGCTTGTGATGGGTATTGTGCTCACCCCACGAGAGATCGCGAAGAGCAACTCTAGTTGAGTGTGTCATTGAGTGCCCTCATCTTGTGTTGGTTAGACGGCAGCCCTTGATTGGGTTAGGCGAGTGAGGCCTATAAAAATTCATAAACCTCCAAGTGAGTGAGCCAATACAACGGGGACTAGCTTGGTGGCGACCAAGTGAACCTCGGGAGAAAAATCACCATGTCAACCTTGTCTCTATCTTCTCGGTGCTTTGCCTTCTCCATTCACTAGCTTGTATTTACTTATTCATACTTGTGCTAGTGTTTATTTGTTGCTCTTGTAACTAGTTGAACTTGTGTAGCTTGCTTAGTTACCTTCTATTTTGTGTATCATAGAAGAAGTATCTCTTGTGAGTGGCTAACTGGCTTGTTGAGCGTCCCCATGTGTTTGGTTTTGAGTAATTGATGAAACCTACCTAAGTACTAACCTTGATCTCTAAGTGTGAATCATGAGATAGGTTGGTACATGCCATGTGATGGAGCTATTGGATCAAGGTGGTGATTGAAAAGGCTCTAGCATGGAAGGTGAAAAGACAAAGGAAAATGGTATGAAGGCAAAGGTGATATAGGAACCATTTTCGGTTTAGTGATCAAGACACCATAGAGGGTGTGATCATATTTAGGATAGATAGCCATACTATCAAGGAGAGAGCTCTTGTGTTTGATTACGGTTATCATGTGCCGCTAGGTTCATTGCATTACATCTAAAATCAAATGAACTAGTGAAACAACCAACTAATTCCAAGGAAATGTGAACTAAAAGCTAACACACGTGCACAAGTGTTGAGATCACTTAGTGTTAGCCCTTGGAAACTTGGAAAAAGTTCGAGAGAAGTTTGGGCAGAAGGAAGGGCTCCGGACAGAGGTCCGGACGCTAGGGTTTCGGCGGTCCAGACCATCGGTGATGCGTCTAGAAGCCAACCCTAGTCTGTCAGAGCCATGAGCTTTGATCCACACTGTGTTTAGCGTCCAGACAGATGTCTCCAGACAATCGTCCGGAGTGTTGGTGCTTACTGTAAACGCTCGGGAAGAAGGTCCGGACGAGGTTTCGTGTCCAGACAGTGAACTCCGGACAATCGTCCGGAGGGAAGGAACTTACTGGAACCTCTCTACATGAGGTCCGGACGGGGCGTGCGTTGGTCCGGAGTGGCCACTGTGGCTCGTGTCCAGAGACACATGGAGGATCGTGGCGAAGGCACGAAGTGGCCGATTCAAACGGCAAGGTGACCGGACGCATGTGCGTTAGTCCGGACGGCATGTCACTCGTGTCTGGAGTCCGCGTCCGGAGTTGATCTCAGCAGGCTTGGCGCTCGGTTTGTGAAGGGTCCGGACGCGGCTGATGGTCCGTACCCCCTATGAAAGTAGCGTCCGGAGTGGACGCAGAGGCTCAGTCTTGAGTGCAAAACGGCTAGTTGTGAGTGGCAGATATATATAGTGTTTTGGTTGGCCCTTGGGGTAGCTCTCTTGCACATTCTCTCCACTCACACACTTGTGCTCATTTGTGAGAGCCTCCACCACTCATCTATTTGATACACTTGTTGATTTCATGAGAGATTGAGTGAACCAAGTGCATTGCTCTATTGATTGCATACTAGTGGCACTTGGTGATCGTCGTCATCACGGGAGCTCTTGTTATTCTTGGAGGTTGCCACCTCCTAGAAAGCTTGGTGTGACGAGATCGTTGAGCGGAGGAAGGTGTTTGTCTCCAGCTCCGATCGGTGGATTGTGTGGGGTTCTTAAACCTTCCCCGCGAGAGTTCGCGAAAGGTATCTCTAGTGGATTGCGCGTAGCTTGTGGATCCCTATCTTGTGTTGGTTTTGTGGCACCCGGTGACGGGTTTAGCGTGTGATGTCAATTAGCGCGTGAACCTCCAAGTAGGTGTATCGCTACAATGAGGACTAGCTTGTTGGCAAACAAGTGAACCTCAGTAAAAAATCTTGTGTCTCATTGTATTTACCGAGGATTCTCATTGGTTATCCATTGATTGATTGGTTCTACTCTCCACGGCGATATAACCCTCCCAACTCTAGCTTTGCATTACCTTCTTTACTTTCTTGCAAAGTAGAGTAGCTCTCTAACTTGTTTAGCCTTGTTTAGTGCTTTCTAGGTCGCTAGCTAGATTGTGTGCTCTAGTTGTTTTCTTGCTAGTAACTAGAATGGGTAGGTGGCTTGCCTAACCCTAGTGCTAGCGTAAACTTGTTTTACGCCGTGTTTTATTCTAATAAGTTTGTCTAAGTGTTGTTGTAGAAAATTTTAATAGGCTATTCACCCCCCTCTAGCCATTCCTAGACCTTTCAAGTGGTATCAGAGCTGGTTCACCGTTTCTTTTGAGGCTTAACATCCCACGATGTTAAAATGGTTTAAATCAACAACACCAAGAGGCCACCCAAGTTTGATGGCACCAATTATAGCCATTGGAAGGCATTGATGACCACCCATATCAAATCAATCAACCAGAAGATATGGTTGGTAGTTGACAAGAAGTTTGAGGTGGTAAATGAAGAGGCACCCACCGCGGTCGAACAGGAGAAGCTCCAAAACAATGACATTGCATTGAGTATCATCCATGATGCAATCTCTAAGGAAGCCTTTGAGCAAATCAAGAACATAGAGAGTGCTCATGATGCATGAAAGAAGCTTGAAGAGTCTTATGAGGGGACTCAATCCATGAAGGGGGCCAAGGCATACATCTTGAAGGAGAAGTTTGCTAGCTTCAAGATGAAGGATGATGGGAATGTGCGGACATCTCTTCTCCGGATCAGATTAATTTAGGATTGATTTCTAAGTTTTTCACGACATGGGTAAAGTAGGATTGATTTAATGTGTGTGTTTAAACTGTAAATTCATGTATCTCTTGCAAAAACATGTTCTTCGTGTCAAGTTTTTCATCTATAAATTATTGATTATATCACATATATGTATATACCGGTTCACTGTATTTATGGCTGGTTCGATTCATCCAGTGCAAAACAATTGAACCAACAGTTCATTCGGTTCTAAAAGGTTGGATCAGGAACCGACGGTCTTGCCGGTTCGATCCCGGGTCTGGTCCTAGTAACTGGGTTCGAAACCCCACAAAATAAATTGGCAGGATGCTGCCGATGGTGGCGGCCCAGCATGGCGACGGTGGCCGTGCTACGCCTACTACACCCGACGCCCTCTCCCTCTTCGCCTCGCGCCTCTCTTCGAAGGTAGCAAGCCCCGATATACAATACAAATCACCTTCCGCAACCTCCCTCTCTCTCTCTCCGCCTTCACGCTGCAGGTTCGAGGACGAGGATCTCCGGGTGCTGGAGGCCGCGCTGTCCGCCGGGGCCGACGTACCCGCGCTGCTCTCCACGCGCTCGGAGGCTCGGAGTCTGCTGCGAGCTAGCGCAGCGGAGGCATTCCCATCCACCGCCACGGGTTCAGCAGTGCTGGATGGTGGGAGCAGCCTTGCCGTCGCCGACTTCTTCGCCCGCGCCTTCGCCCTCGTCGGTGATGTCGAGGTCAGCACTCAGCACCGCACCCACCGAAATTAGTGCTTGGCGCATATGATGTGCATGCACATTATGCACTGCTATTGTAGCTGTAGTATGTGCCCGTGCGCCTTACCTGTGCCTTACCTGAGGTTTTTAATCTGATTTGGGTGCCCGCTGTTGTCGTGCTTCAGTTCAGTATATGCATTTCCTAATTGCAGGCTTGCAACATTTTATTTTAGATCATTGCAGCATGTTCATACGTACTAGCAAGCAATACTCAAATTTCTCAACCAACGTCAGACTTGAATAATGCGTCCTTTTTAAAAAAAAACACAACTATTTTCACAAATGTAGAGCATGCACTGTGTTCTTCTCTGCTAATTAATATTGTTACCCTTCATGTACACTGACAGAGCTGCCTTGCCATGAGATAATGGCTAACTTTCGCAAAGGATTCTCTTGATAATGGCTAACTTTCGCAAAGGATTCTCTTGATAATGGCTTCTACACCATTGCCTCCAAGGTAGTTTTGTTCAGCTATAACCTTTGTTCTAGATAATAATACCCCCTTTACTGTTCTATTTGATTGGCTGTTCGCACTTAAGCTATTAGGTTCAACAGTGTGAGGAACACAAATACACAATCCAACAGTAATCTCGAAGTCTGAAACATAGTTCGTTTAACCTGAATATCTAACAAATGTATCGAAGCCTTTCCTCTCGTACTCCTATCTGCTTGCCTGCTTTACATTGTTACCTCCCTTTAATTACTAGTTTTAGGTGATTCCATGTGTTGGAAAGTTTAATGCTCTTGCGTAAGTTTCTTTATGTCACTCTGATAATGAAACTGTTGGTATGATATAATTAAGTACTAAAGGGAGAGGAAGAAGAATAATTGTTGAAATAATTCTATAAGGAAACACTACTTCCAAGTCATATTTTCTCTAATGGGTGAAGGATTCTTGTCATTGAGATGGACAAGTATCATCTTTTGCTCTGTCTGAGGTAAGCGATGAAGGTTGCTTCATGACTGTACTGTATATTGCTACTTTTTTTTTGGAAAACGCAGGATAGCTGCATTTCATTGAATTAAAGAGAAACAAATGGTCCTCAACAGGATCCTCACTCATACGGGACCAAATATGAGTGAGGATATATTGCTATTAATACACTAATGTTTGTTGATAGTTGTACATCTGAGCACAAATAAATAGAGTACTGTGGAGAATGACATTGGCTTACATTGAAAACAATTCAGGCTTTTTCAAATGCTCTTGTGCACATTCATCCAAGCCACCCAGGGCATTTGGACTCTGCTAATTCCATTGAGGAGAAGGACAAGATCAATGATATAACAGGACTCCAGAACTTGGCCAAGTCATTATCTGCACAGCATTCTGGTGAGTTTTCAATGCCATGGATTGCTTAAACTATATGCAGAGAAACTGAGCTTGCTTTAACTTTTCCAGTAAAATAAGCAGAGGCTAAACTGGCCTTCATATTCTAAAGTTGAGTAAATGAAAGAGTGATACATGTTTAATCAACAGAGATCCAATCTGACTGAATGTATCTTTATGTTTGAGTAACTAATGTCTTTTTTTTATCAAATGTGACATCTATTGGGACACCTACAAATCTTCTCTTGTATATTTCGACTGTATGAACATATTTTTCGATATAGCTTTCTAATGCTATTTACTTCTGCTGTGACAGTTCAGACACAGTCTGCTGAATACATGAAAAGGAGAGCTTCAGGTGTTCATGAGAAGGATAATTTGCAATCAGGAAAACCAAAATTATCAGCAAGTTCAATGTTTAGGCTAGGCATTAAAACAAGGAACATAAAGAAATTGCTTCATAGCCAGGGAAGGAACCAGGGAGATTTGAAGCAATCTTAGCTTGGCATCTTCCACAAGACCGAGAGGAATGTCGTAGAAAGGTGAGTTTTATGCCTTAAGTGACGACCAGTGCATATGCACTTCAATCTCTTATGCGCCTAGTTCAACATCTAAAGCACCAGCTCAAATGAATATCTGCAGTGTTAATTACATTCATCTGATTATTGAAATTGGATATGTGGGAGTAGCATTGGCAGCATGTGCATGCCAGGCGTCCTCATTTTCTTAAGTAGTCCACAACCTCAGTTCATGAGTTCTCCAAAACAGAACAGTATTTTTTAGCTTAGTTTTGTAGCATTGGACCCCTGAAATAAATAAGAAAACTGTGACTAGATCGTCATGTCTTGTTTGAGCTCAAAAAGTTTAATTATAAGTTAGTTGAATGGAAACAAGATGCTTACAGGGAATCATGTCATTTGTCATTGGCATATTTACTATAAAAGGTTTGCTGTTTACATTACTAAAATCCTTAACCACATATTGCAGCCTGGTTTCGTACTTTGCTCAATCTAATCGCAGGAAGTATTGCTAGCTATGCACAGTTGCGATTACTGTATTTGAAAAACGTTAATTTGCTTCATTTACATGCAGTCCAATTAGGTGACATTTTTTGCAGTGGAGACATGAAGTGGAGTTATGGACGAGTCTTTATTCAACATTAAGAGTTAAGACAAAGACGTCAAAGTAAGTGTACTTGCATCCTTTGGTAGCATACTCACTCTGCAAGTTGCTATCTTCAGTATCTGCAGACTGTTTCTCATGTGCAGAACAATAATAAATAGTAACTCTGCCTGTCCGCCGTGATTTACATATTGCTTATAATATGAACTGGAATCTGTTGCTGACTGTTGAGTTGAGTGTTGGAGAACAATACGTGTGAAGCACTGTCTTTTGAGACTATTGCATGGAAATGCCCCACCATACCATCCTTCTTTTAAAAAAACAAAAAAAAGGAGCAGGGTTTATGTTTTTCCTGTGGAAATGTGCTATTAGGCACAAATGCACAGTAGAAAATGTTTTTATCATAACACAATGCATTCGCCACGTTTCTGTTAAGCAAGCATTTGGTGATTTTCTTCTTGATAAATCCAGAAGGTCTGTAGCTGGAAGCAATAAGCATGGGTTTTAATGTTTTATACTTTTGAACGTCAGTTACTTAACATGTGGCAATGGAATATTCTGACTATGATCCCAGAGCACATGCTACGTGAAATAACAAGAACCTAAATTTGTTACTTGCCCAGGTCCATCCTGGTAGAGTTTAAACCCATCCAGTCTGAAGTGCTCAGATCAGATGGGGAACACGTTGTCGTGTTTCAAGAAAAAGGACGTTTGCTGCTTCTTCCACCAAGGAAACTTGGGATGCTAAGTAAAAGGGTTATGTGGAGTACAAGAGGTTAGATGTGGGTACTCATGTGGCCATGTGGGTGAACATTCAGTGGCGGATCGAATTTGACTTGGTAATATCTGAAGATTTTTACTACATAGGCTGTGAAACTAACACTGTGGGCAGAGCTTAATGTAGTGGTAGGGGCCTGGGGAGGGCAGCCGCGGTTGTACTTGACTGGCATACCATCCAATCAGACCTCGGGATGGTTAGCTTTTGATAGCAAACGCATGTGCACACACGCATGGCAACAACCTTTGTTAGAAGTCCTGCCTCTTCCTGGTCTGTAGGTCACTCATGTAGTACGCCTTTCCATCTCATTGATCCCAAGATCCATCATCAATCATGCTAGCAATCGCAACCAAACATGGCGCAGAGACTTTGTTCTGTTTCATTTGATTTTCCATTTCCATACTAGCAGGAAATTAGTGCATTCATGGTTTTGTGATAGTAGTTGCTGCAGCATGAATTTGTCCTGTCATGCAGAGTGGAAACAAATGTGGGTAAAATATAGTGAGTGGTTGTGGAGTCTGCATCCGACTGCTGGTGCGCTGCAGACCACTATATATATACACGTGTCACCCTCTAACTTGTACACATGTCACATGTGGTGGAGACCCACTACTAGTACATGCATACTCCGTATATGATGGTCGATGTAGGTATAGCATCCTGCTACAACTTAGTCCTAGTTAAGACATGAATGCTTGTAGCTGCTGTATGGTGTACGACAATACGCCGATTCCCATTTCGCTACTGTTGCAATGCACGACAAATCCCTGGTCTTGATCTTGTCATGGCCTCTTCTTGGCTCTTGCATGCATGGGTAGCCACTAGCCACTCCTGACCAATTGACCTACTGCTTACATACATACGTGTCAGCTTCCTCCCTCATCTTTGCTAATATATACTCTGTCGTTTTCTCTTGCTTTCAATGCACTAATGATTAGAGATTCTTTGATTAATTTATGTATGGATTGGATTGAACTTATCATGATGTGGCCGTGTCCAATATTAAAAATGAATTGAAGTAGAAGTGATCCATATATATGGAGACAACGGACCACGTGAATGCCAAGAAAACAATACAGAGGCATCCATGTTGAACTGAAACCCCACCAATTTCCTGCCCTGTTTTAATTTCATCCCAGGCATAGGATTAGATGGATACTAATCCTACCTAGCTACTGCATGCATGCATCATTCGTTTATAAGCTAGCTGTAACCCCTATATATATATATATACATGCATTGTTCGCTACAAAACTACTAGCATTAAGATCGAGTCAATTAGTGCTACATGGCTTTGGCGCGTCTACGTAAGGTAAGGTGTTGCAACTACCCTACTCTTTCTTCACTAAGCTAAGGTCAACAGACCGAACGTGCATGTGGTGGCGCTAATTTCCACCATCACCCATAGTCAAGTCAAATAATCCTGCTCTCTAGAGCTAACTAGCTAGGTGCCGTCAGTGTGCTAGTACACAGCAGCCGGCCACTGCCCTTGGTCCGCTGCAATAGTAGTCAACTCATTTCTCGAGATATTTACCTGTATATATAGTAATGCATGTGACTACGTGAGCCATTAGCATGGAACATTAGACGTGTAGAATAGTCCATGAACCATGAACGCGTGTCGTAGACTATATTTAGCTTTCTTTCTTGTTTCTAGTTAGTTAATTAGAAGGAGATGAAGACTTTCTCAGCTGTATCTGCTACTGCTGTGACCAACAAACCTCCTTATTGATCGTGGCCGCTAAATGCAGACAAAGAAACCATACACACTGTTCTGGTACAGCACTACACAGCCATAACATGCTTGCTGTGCTTGTGACCCATCTGGAAGCTAAGGAAGGTCATTACCTGATAGATCAGCATGATTATAGAAAACTAATTAAACACAAATCTTTATTCTATCATGTTTGTCCTGACCTGCTACTCATTAATCTGCTTGCTTAGTTAATGCAAACTATCTGTCTCTCCCATCTCTAGACCTATCAGTTCCAACCTACCATCAGTTGCGTTCTTCTAACCTATACTACTTTGTTCCTTCCCCTAGCCTGCCTCTATAAAAGAGGAGGCTCTGCACCCAGCAGTCTCCCCCCTCTTCCCTTTGCAACCATTGGATTTCTTCACTGCTCGCTCTCATCAACCCCAGTGACTACTGTGAGCAACCAGAACAACCATGGCCGGCAGCGGGAGTGGGAGCAGCAGCCCGCCATGCGCATCATGCAAGCTTCTGCGGCGGCGCTGCACGCAGGAGTGCGTGTTCGCGCCCTACTTCCCTCCCGAGGACCCTCACAAGTTCGCCATTGTCCACAAGGTCTTCGGTGCCAGCAATGTCAACAAGATGCTGCAGGTTCGCTCAATTCTCCAATTCCTTGGACCATTCAGCTATCTTGCTCATCATCAGGCCGGCTAACGTGAGCTGCACCAACTGTTGATTCCATTTCCAGGAGCTGCCTGCGCAGCAGAGAGCGGACGCGGTGAGCAGCCTAGTGTACGAGGCGAACGCACGCATGAGGGACCCCGTGTACGGCTGCGTCGGCGCCATCTCCTACCTCCAGCAGCAGGTGTCCCAGCTCCAGGTGCAGCTTGCCCTCGCCAAGGCTAAGATCCTCTGTGTCCAGATGCAGCACGATGACGGCCATGCACAGTCAGCTTCGGCTGCTGCCACTCCGGCTCCAGCAAAGCAACAACTCCATCACCACCAACAGCAGCAGCAGATGGAATGCGATGCTTATAGCAGCCTGCTCCTGCGAAATGGCCTGGTGATGAACACATTGAACGGCACTGGTGCAGTTCATCAGCAGCAGCAGATGATGGGCAGCTTCGGCTCTGTAGGGAACACTGCAATGATGCTGCAGGAGGCGTGTCTCAAGAAAGAGACCCTGTGGGCATGAATGAATGTGAATGAATTATGTACTACCATTTGTCGATAAGAAAAAAGAACTTGTCTATGTCTGTTCATCACCCCTGGAATTTTCCGAAAAGATGGAAAATTATTAAGAGAGGAGCATCACAATCTCAGGCTCTCAGCATTTCTACTTAAAAACTAAGAATCAGTCGACTTTTTGGAAAAAAAAGGTAAAAAATAAAAAGTAAGAATCAAGACGAAGCTAGCTGAGGGATCTTGATGTGAAGCAGAGTTTTTGCACGAGCCAGTGAAGTTTGAGAGATTCAACTCTTAGTGATAGACTTGGGAGTTGAGAGTCAGCTATTTGGACGCGTTTGGATTCACATGGTGTGCGCTGCACAGTAGGATTGTTCGTGGACAACTGGACACTAAGCATCTGTAGAATCATGGACCCTTGTGTTTAGGCGATTAACGACAATATTAGGTCACTATGACTAACGTGTGTTTTGCAGAGGCAAAGTTGTTTATGTTAGGTCATTAGTGATGCAAGTTGAATGGGCTTAATGGATATTCATGCTCCCAAGATGGAAATCGTTTCGGTTGAAAAGGATGATGATACAAGTCGAGACTAGGCTAGTTCTTAGTGTCATAAGGTTGAGAAGGGCACTAAGTATAGCTAGGATTTTGTTTTTTCCTTTGACCGTACTATAAAGGGGGGTATGAGATTAGTAGCTTGACCTAGGAGAGTTTAGGAGAGTGGGTATATGCACACTTGTCACAACTAGTCTTAGAGACCTTGCTTTCAGCCCTTGGTAAACCCTAGAAATGGTAGGAGCAAAATCCCTTGAGAAATCTCAGTGAAAACAGTTGAAATAGGGGGAGAAAGAGGCTCCGGACCACTATGCTAAGTGGGCGTCGGACCAAGGAGAGTGGTCCGACGGTCCTTGACTTAGGCAAAATCCCAGCTCAAGGAGCTCCGGACCACCTGTCTGGAAAGCGTCGGACCATAGGAGAGTGGTCCGATGGCTTGTGTCAGAGAGAGAAGGCTCCGGACTAGTCCGACGGTGAGTCCGACGGCTAGTCCGACGCTTCAAGAAAGGAGGTTGATTTTATGCAGTAAGCCCCCTGGCTCCGGACCAGAGCGTCGGACCAGGGCTTCGGACCAAGGAGAGTGGTCCGGTGGTTCGAAAAAGACAAGAAGTTTTTCACTCAGAAAGCACCCTGGCTCCGGACCAGTGCGTCGGACCAAGCAGAGTAGTCCGACGGTGCCTGAGTTGGAATCCAGAGTGAGCTCCGGACCAGTGTGCATGGTCCGGTGGTGTAAGCTCCGGACTAGTCCGGTGGCTTCGCAGAGAGAGGAAAAAGTAAAAACGGCTAGTTTTGGAGGTGGAGACTATTTATAGTTGCTCCCTTCGTCCTTAGGACTACTCTTGGCTATTGTTTCAGCTAGTGACACCTTGAGAAATCCTTTGGAGAGTCAAGAGGCTAGTGAGGGAGAGATTAGAGAGAGTTCATCTTGTTCTTCCCTCCTAGAGTGATTAGGAGTGACTTGTGTGCATCCATCCACCTTCCTAGCCTTGAGTTGGTCAAGTGAAGGTCTTGTGCTTGTTACTCTTGGTGTTCGACAGCACCTAGACGGTTTGGTGGTGTTCGGAGGAAGTGATCGCCGGAAGATTGTTGGCGGCTCTTCTCCAAGCTTCTGTGATCGGTTGTGGGCGATTCACCGAGCCGGAGTGGCGGAGAATCAGCCCGTAGAGAGCACTCTACCCTTGCACGGGTAGAGGGGGAGCGATACCTTGCGAGGTGCTCCAACGAGGACTAGGGGGGGTGTCGACACCTCGATACCTCGAGAAAAAATCGCTGCGTCACTGAGAATTTCTTTTTCCCTAGCTTTTTACATTTCCGCATTACTTTCCGTCTTGTTTTTTCATTACCTACTAGAATTGCTTAGGTCGCTTTTAATTCCCATGAACTGCTACCGCTTTCTAGCTAGGACACACGGAGCGTAGGCACTAGGGGGTGATTGACATTTGATAGGTTTTCATATTTGCTTTAGAAATTTAAAACAAGCCCAATTCACCCCCCCTCTCTTGGGCATCTTGATCCTTTCAATTGGTATCAAAGTTTTGTTGCTCTAAATTAGGTTTCACCGCCTAGAGCAAGATGTCCCATGGGGATGGACCGCCACCCATGTTCGATGGGGATGACTTTCCTTATTGGAAAGTGCGGATGGAGGCCTACCTTGAGGCCGTGGACGTCGGCGTTCACAAAGCCGCCACCCAAGGTGGATCGGTGTTCGTTGAGGATCCGTACTTTGAGAAGAACAATGCTAAGGCAAAGAACATTCTTTTCCGTGGCATTTGCAAGGATGTGTTCAACCGTGTGCGAAATTGCAAAACCGCGCATGAGATTTGGACAAACATTTGTGCTCTACACGAGGGCACTAAATGTGAAAGAGAAGAGCGTTATCACCTCATCATTGCTAAGTTAAATGCCTTCACCATGCTATCTCATGAAAATGCTAATGAAATGTACTCTCGTTTGAATGTGCTTGTAGAGGAGTTGAATGGCCTTGGGCTCTCTCAAATGACACCGGCCGATATGGTGTGCAAGATACTTTGTGTCCTACCAATAGACAAGTATAGCCACATCGTCACGGTTCTTCATCAAGGCGATCTCTCCGCAACTACACCAACACAAGTGTTGGGCAAGATCAATGCTCATGAGATGTACATGAAGATCAATGATGGAACTTCATCTTCCTCCAAGAAGAAAGAGAAGGAGGAGAAGAAGGACTTGGCTCTCAAGGCATCTTCCAAGGAGAAGTGCAAGATTCAATATGTCGTTGAGAGTACAAGTGATGATGATGATGAAGACAACATCGCTCTCATGGTGAAGAAGACCGCCAAGATGTTGAAGAGGCTAAACAAGAATGGAGTCAAGTTTGACTTAAAGAAGAAGAAATTCTTCACAAGCTCTTCAAGGAAGCCAATCTCCCAAATGAAGTGCTACAATTGCGGCACTCTTGGTCATCTAGCCCATGCGTGTCCCGAAGAGAAGAAAGACAAGTTCAAGAACAACAAGTTCAAGAACTTCAAGAAGAGCAAGGGCGGCAATGATGACTCAAGTGATGATGACAAGAAGCAAGACAAGCCATACAAAAAAAAGAAGAACTTCAACTTCCACAAGAAGAAGAAGGATGGCAAGGCTTACATTGTGGGTGATTGGCTCACCGATATTGATGATTCAAGTGACTCCTCCGATGATGAGAGTGAAGAAGAGAAGGTGGCCGCATTGGTGATTGGTTCTTCTATTCCACCGCCACCTCCTCCTTCATCACCGGACTCATCCTCTACACACCTATGCCTTATGGCTAAAGGTGACAAGAAGGTACAAAAAGAGGATGATGGTGATGACCTCTCTAGTGATGATAGTGAAGAAGAAGAAGAACCTTCCTATGATGAGCTAATTAAAATTTGCAACAAGTACGCTAGCATCATAAGGAAGTACAAGAGTAAAAATGACAAACTTCTTGAAATCAAAGAAAACTTGCATGATAAGCTTGACAACTTGTCTAGTGCTAATGATGATTTGAAGCTTGAGATTAATTCTCTCACATCTAGCACTAGGGAGCTCAAAGCCTCTCTTAAGCAAGCTAATGAGAAACATGATAAGCTTGAGAGGTCATCACAAGAGCTCCTCACAACATTTAACTTGCTAAAAGATGACTACAACCAAGTGAAAAATGATCATGGTACACTAGTGGTAGCAAATAAATTACTTACTCAAGATCTTACACATGTTGCTACTAACCCGTGTGCTAAGTGTGCAAGTGCTACCTCTTGTGATATCGAGCTTGATGATGTGGCTCTTGAGCAAAGTGTCAAGTGCAAGAGCAAGAGAGTTGTAGAAGCCGACAAGTATGATGATTATATGAAGATGAGTGAAGAGAACTCAAAGCTCAAGAAAGAGCTAATCAACCTCAAGGCAAACAAGCCCTTCACCATCAAGCCGGCTCAAGAAGAAGACAAAGATGTTATCACTTTGATCAACTCTCTTCGAGAAGAAATTGCCAAGCTTAAGAATGACAAGACCAAGCTTACAAGTGGCCTTGAAAAGTTCACCAAGGGCCATAATCTCCAAAGTGAGCTTCTAATGAGCACCATCATGAAGAATGAC
This sequence comes from Microstegium vimineum, assembly GCA_022036555.1. Taxonomy (NCBI): domain Eukaryota; kingdom Viridiplantae; phylum Streptophyta; class Magnoliopsida; order Poales; family Poaceae; genus Microstegium; species Microstegium vimineum. The sequence goes on from CM039130.1 coordinate 32,231,898, forward strand.
AAGACCGGTATTGGGTACAAGGAGAATCAAGTGATGAAGGCCAAGGTCAAGATTGAAGCCAAGAACTACTACAAGAACAAGTACAATGGCTATAATCAAGAGAAGCCAAAGCCCAAGCCTAAGAAGTGTTTTCGATATGGACAAGTTGGTCATCTCTCATTTCAATGCAAGACTCCACTTTCCAAGACCTTGCCCAAGCACACTAGGCCATTTGCTCATGATGCTCACTATGTCATCAACAAAGATTCCAAGGGTAGACCACTTGTGATGTTTCTTGGACCACCAATGAAGAACAAGCCTAGGGTTCTTTGGGTTGCTAAGGAGTTGGTTGACAAGGCAATGGGGCCCCGCACTAAGGGGGTTCCCAAACAACAAGCTTAACTCCAAGTTGCTTGTGTGTAGGTGAACTACAAGACCGGTGGGAGCCATTGGGTAATTGATAGTGGTTGCACTCAACACATGACCGGCGACCCCCGGATGTTCACCACACTTGATGAGGATTGTGCAAATCAAGACAAGATTACTTTTGGGAATAATTCAAAGGGCAAAGTTCAAGGCTTAGGCAAAGTGGCTATCTCCCAAGATCAATCAATTTCCAATGTCTTGCTAGTACAATCATTAAGCTTCAACTTGCTATCGGTTGGTCAACTTTGTGATCTCGGGTTTCATTGTCTCTTCACTCCAAATAAGGTGATTGTGACCAAGATTGAAGATTCATCAATGATATTCAAAGGGTTCCGGCACAACAACCTCTACTTAGTGGACTTCACTTCTAATGAAGCTAACTTGCAATCTTGTCTATTCTCCAAGAATTCTTTGGGTTGGCTATGGCATAGAAGATTAGCACATGTGGGCATGTCAACCTTGAAGAAGCTTGTCAAGAAGGAAATGGTTAGAGGAATCAAGGATGTGGTGTTTGAGAAGGACAAACTTTGTAGTGCATGTCAAGCCGGCAAGAAAGTGGCAAACACTCATCCAACCAAAGCTTTCATGTCAACCTCAAGAGTCCTAGAGTTGCTACACATGGATCTATTTGGCCCTACCACTTATGCTAGTCTTGGAGGAAATCACTATTGCTTGGTGGTAGTGGATGACTACTCTTGGTACACTTGGGTGTTCTTTCTTTAAGACAAGGAGAGACACAAGGCATCTTCAAAAAGTTTGCTATAAAAGCTCAAAATGAATTTGATGTAAAAATCAAGAAGATTAGAAGTGACAATGGCACCGAATTTGTGAACACAAAAATTGAAGATTATTGTGATGAAGTTGGGATCAAGCATGAGGTGTCCGCTACATATACTCCACAACAAAATGGTATCATAGAGAGGAAGAACCGGACGCTCATAACTCTAGCAAGGTCTATGCTTGATGAGTACAACACTCTGGAAAAGTTTTGGGCGGAGGCAATCAACACCGCGTGCTATGCGGCAAACCGTCTTTTCGTCCAAAGGCTATTAAGAAGACCCCCTATGAGCTTGTCAATGGGAAGAAGCCGGATATTTCATTCTTCCGGGTGTTTGGTTGCAAGGTGTACATCTACAAGAAGTGCCAACACTTGGGTAAATTCCAACGGCGGTGTGACATTGGTTTCCTTGTTGGATATTCACTTAAATCCAAGGCATACCGTGTATTTAACAAAGCCACCGGCTTAGTTGAAGAAACGTATGACTTGGAGTTTGATGAAACTAATGGCTCCCAAGGAGCGCTTGAGGATATTGATGTAGGTGATGAACCCTTGAGGGAGGCAATGAAGAATATGTCAATCGGTGCTATCAACCCGCAAGAGGTGGAAGAAGTTGAAGATGAAGCGAATCAAGATCCTTCTCCACCCCACACGCCTCAAGTTGATGAAGGAGATCAAGTGAGGGAAGCTCAAGAAGACACTCACATTACTCAAGATCAAGCCGAGGCCGAAGCAAGCAATGTTGAAGCACCGCATCCTCCTCCTCAAGAGACAAATAGAAGATCAACATCTATCCTTCAAGCTCACCCCCATGATCAAATCATAGGGAGTCCATCAAAGGGAGTAATGACTCGCTCTAGACTTGCATCTTATGTTGAACATCACTCGTTTGTTTCCTTTGTTGAGCCTACTAGTGTAGAAGAAGCACTTGCGGATCTGGATTGGGTGAATGCCATGCATGAGAACTCAACAACTTCACCCAGAACCAAGTGTGTACACTTGAAGAGAAGCCAAAGGATGCAAGAATCATTGGCACCAAGTGGGTGTTTAGGAACAAGCAAGATGATCAAGGCGTGGTTGTGAGGAACAAAGCAAGATTGGTGGCAAAGGGGTTCTCTCAAGTAGAAGGACTCGATTTTGGAGAGACCTTTGCTCCGGTTGCAAGACTTGAAGCCATTCGTATCCATTTGGCGTATGCTTCACATCACAAAATGAAACTTTTTCAAATGGATGTGAAGAGCGCCTTCTTAAATGGTTTCATAAATGAACTTGTCTGTCTCACAACCTCCCGGGTTTGAAGACCCAAACTTGCCTAATCATGTGTATAGGTTGTCTAAGGCACTCTACGGATTGAAGCAAGCTCCAAGAGCTTGGTATGAGAGGCTAAGGGACTTCCTAATCAAGACGGGCTTCAAGATCGGGATCGTCGACACCACACTATTCACCAAGAAGCTTAATGGATAGATCTTCGTTTGCCAAGTATATGTCGATGCCATTATATTTGGATCAACAAATCAAGACCATTGCAAGGAGTTTGGTGACTTGATGTCCAAGGAGTTCGAGATGTCAATGATTGGCGAGCTAACCTTCTTCCTTGGCTTTCAAGTGAAGCAAATGAGAGAAGGGGCCTTCATCTCTCAAGAAAAGTACACTTATGATCTACTTAAGAAGTTCAAGATGGAGGATTGCAAGCCAATCAAGACCCCAATGCCTACTAATGGGCATCTCGATCTCGATGAGGGAGGTAAACCGATTGACCAAACTCTTTATCGTTCTATGATCGGTAGTTTACTTTACCTCACCGCATCTAGGTCGGATATCATGTTTAGTGTATGCATGTGTGCTAGGTTTCAAGCAAACCCTAAGGAGTCGCATCTTTGTGCGGTTAAAAGAATCCTTAGGTACATAAGGCACACCCCTAGCATGGGTCTTTGGTATCCCAAAGGAGCTCCCTTCCAACTAGTTGGCTATTCCGATTCAGATTATGCCGGGTGTAAGGTTGATAGGAAGAGTACCTCCGGCGGGTGCCACATGCTAGGAAGATCACTTGTTTCTTGGTCCTCAAAGAAGCAAAACAGTGTGGCATTGTCAACCGCCGAGGCGGAATACATTGCCATGGGAGCAAGTTGTGCACAAATCTTATACATGACCCAAACATTCTTTGATTACGGCGTGTTTTTAAAAGAAGTTCCACTTTTGTGTGATAATGAAAGCGCCGTAAAGCTTGCTAACAACCCGGTTCAACACTCTCGCACCAAGCACATTGATATTCGCCATCACTTTCTTAGAGATCATGTGGCTAGGAAAGACATCACACTATTTGAAGTTAAGAGCGAAGATCAATTGGCGGATATCTTCACTAAACCACTCGATGAAACAACCTTTTGTAGGTTGAGAAGCGAGTTGAATGTGCTTGATCACTCTAACTTCACTAAAAGATGAGTTTGTGTGAACCATGCATTCATATGTAATATAACATGTTTAATTTAGTAATGCACATAGGCTTGGCTAACGCGGTTAAGATAACCGCCCTCAAAGCGTGTGACAAAGCTTAACCGTGATTTAAACTTGCAAGCAACCTAGATTCAAATTCCGTTTTGCATTGCATATGTATGAGTGTTGCTTCTTCGTTTCTTTTCGGTTAAGTTTTTTTTGGCCATCATTAGGTTCATCACTTAGGGGGAGCAATTCAACGCTCTAGCTTCAGCTAATACCCCTCTTGTGCCCCTATGGTGACCCTTGGAGCTTTATTGAACTATTTTCTTATGAAAACTAATCCTAGCCTATGGCAAATTATTTCTAAAATTGAGGGTTTGAGAGATGGTTCTTATGTTAAGTCCAACATGTGCTCCTCTTTGCTCTTTTGTGTTGGTACTTGGCTAAGAGAAAAGATTGGAGAGAAAAATAGGAAAATTCAGAGCAAATTTAAGCACCGGACCACCCTCCGGACCACTCTGCATGGTCCGACACTAGTGGTCCGACGCTCTGTCCCTCACTGCATAAATTTTCTCCAGCCACAAAATCCGTCGGACCACCGTCCGACGCTCCTCCGGACCATTGGCGAGTTGTCCGGTGCCTCTGTCAGTTATCTCTATGCACCGTCGGACCAGTCCGGTGAGTAGTCCGATGCCTTGTCCGGTGGTCGGGTGCTCTCTATTTTTCTCTCTCTGGTACCGTCGGACCACCCGTCGGACCAGCCTCCGGACCAAGCAGAGTGGTCCAACGCTTCGAAATTTTGCGGATAACCCCCCCGCGTGCGGGTCTGTTTCGGCAGTGTGCTACTCCTCCGCCGTCCGTACGCCGCCCTGCTCTCCGCCGCCGTTCCGCCCTAGTGCCCACGCAGCTGTCCTCGCCACCGGTGAGGCCTCCACCTAAGCGTCACCGCCCTCCACCGCTGCTTTGCTCCCTGCTCCCCTCTCTGCCGAGCAAGTGCACCACCAGTTCACCATCGCCGCCGCCTGCCACTGCGCCACCCACCTCGCCGCCGGGAACTCCCACCTCGCCAGCGTCCAACTCCACCTCCCTGCCAGTCATCCCAAGCTAGTGCCCCCTAGGGTTTCCCTCTTCTACATTGCACATCAGGAAGGCCCCTTCCACCCCTTAGGGTTTGCCCTAACCCTAGGTGGGTTTTCGGCGCGTTCGTCCTCGACCGAATTCCGATCGTCGTCGACGTCTTCACTCTTCGCTTCTATGGTATGATTTCATTTCTTGCGTACGCGTTTTGTCGTATCATGGATAACATCGTATCCTAGGATTATTCCTTGAAAATCCTTTAAGCATATTTGAACTTGTTTCGAGTGTGGTTTGGTACTTGAATTGCTCTGATTAGATACGCTTTCTTACCTCAGGTATCATGTCAGATTTCATTCCTTTACTTATCTAGATGCTTGCTTCTATACGGATTCTTATCTCTAGATTTTATATATGCTTATATATACCCTGTCTATTCTATCTAGCAGCAGTCAGTGGCAGTTTGAACTCGGGGCAAAGCTCACGAGTAAGGATTGAGGCAAAGCCTCAGAAGGTCCAGTCCAGTGGCTTGCAGGCCCCTCTTTCAGTTGTTTGATCAGTGGGCAGTGGTTCTTACAGAGATCAGTGGTTCTTGAGGCAGTATTCATTGTGATCTGTCAGTGGTTTCTTGTCAGTGGTTAGTCACTCTTTGTTGATCCAGTATGACTCGCAGCTCTCGTGCTCGCGCAGCTGGGTCAGGTGATGATACTCCGCCTCCTCCACGTCCTTCCAGAGATAAGGGCAAGAAGCAAGTGGTTGAGAAGCCAAAGAAGAAGAACCATAAGCTTACAGAGGCTGAGAAAGCCGAAACAGTGGCCGATGCAGCAGACCGCGCAAAGCGAGGCAGTCACCGAGGCACAGTGAGACTTGGCACCCCTCCGCGGGATCTACCTCCTACTCCTCCTACTGGGTCTCATACAGAGGATACTCCAGAGGAGCCAGAGCTTGTCACTGAAGCTCTTGGGACACCGTTGGCACCCAGTTCCTGGGGGCGATCTACTCGTTCCCAGTCAGCTCAGTCACCTCAGTCAGCAGCTCCCACAGCAGCTTCAGCTTCAGTTCACCTCGATCTGAGGAATCTTACAGCGAAGCAGGTGAAGAAATTTCGATTCGTTGCTCTTGAGAAGTGGTGCCCGGATCAACGTGACCCCAGAGCCTCACCAGGTTGGCACACACCTCTCATGGAGGATTTCTACAGAGCAGCTCAGCTTACCAGTATCCAGATCCGACCTCACAGGGTTTGCTCCTTAGAGAGCATAGTTGAGCTAGCTGGTGAGGAGATCCGACCGTTCATCACTTACCTTCCGGGACTCGCCGATTTACTTGGGCGTTCCGGTAACTATATTGAGAGATGGGTCAGAGAGTTCTACGCCTCAGTGTGGGTTGATCCACAGCACAAGTTTCTACAGTACACTTTCAGAGGCGAGCGATACAGGCTATACTTGACTAGGCTCAGAGAGATCTTTCACCTCCGTCAGACTGGTGGCGAGCTTGATCTACACTATGACTGCTACCGAGGAGCCTCAGTGCCTCGCCGTGCTCGAGGTGGTCGTACACTGTCAGTTCAGGAGGTGGCTCCTCTCTTCAAGCCACCTTTCTCAGAGGGCTCCCGTCGTAGCCCAGCAGAGCTTCGACCCACCGTTCATAGGTTGAACGAGGTCCTCCATCGTACCTTGTTGCCTCGCACGGGTTACAAGGAAGGCTTGACAAACATGCAGCAGCTACTCCTTCAGGCCCTAGTATCTCAAACACCGTTCGACGTCGCAGACTTTCTTGTGTCAGAGATTGAGGACGTGATAGCAGATGGTATGAGGGCACGTCGTCAGTTTCCCTATGCTCATTGGATTTCATCAATCATAGCTATTGAACTTGAGGGAGCCAACCCTGGACTCCGCGCCCTGCTAGATCAGTCACCGACTTCTTTCCCGGCCTATAGAGTCCTTGGTTCGTTTGACAGCCGGTTTGGGAACCGGGTTCTTCGTCTGGTTAGAGATAGGACTGCTCCAACTGACAGAGCTGAGGTTGATGCTCAGGATGAGGCGATCCGTAGTGTTGAGCAGCAGGAGCTCCATGGATTAGACACTGGAGCTGATGTGACTCCTGAGGACACCTCTTCAGATAGCTCAGACGCCGAATTCCAGCCAGTTCCACCGATGCCCCCACGGGCTCACGACACTGAGGCTGGCGGCTCTGCCTCTGCCACTGAGACTATGATGTTGAAGATCCTTGACCGTCTCAATGAGCAGCAGAGTTCTCTAGTCACTGCAGTTACTCAGGTTCAGCAGCGACAGGATGAGATGCAGAGGCAGTCTGAGGAGCGCCATTTTGAGATGCAGCGACAGATGCTAGCTATGCAGCTAGAGTCTCAGCGCCTACAACTTCAGTCACAGCAGCTTCAGCAGCAGAACATGGCCTTTATGGCTCACATGAAGTGGACTGGCACCCCTCCTCTTGAGTTTCCAGCTGCTCCTCAGATACAGATGATGAGCACATCATAGCCTTCTCAGTCCGTTGGGCAGATAGGAGGACCTCAGTTTTCAGTTGGCCCCTCAGTGGCCCCTGCAAGTTCTGCCGGTCAGACATTCACTCCCACCCCAGTCGTACAGTCTAGTGGACTTCAGGGTGCCGGATTGACCACCCCGTTCCAGTCACCGACGACTCAGGTGACACAGTGGTTGGACACCTTTGGCCCCACTCAGCAGTTCACCCCTCTCACTACTGGTTTCACGCCGCTTACCATTACGATGGGTGCCACTGCTAGAGATCTATCTGCGTCGTTCAGCGACATTACCGGGCAGCCGTCCCCCACTGGTCCACAGATAGCAGCAGAGGTTGAGGCAGAGCTTGTTGCACCGACAGCCGATCAGCACCGCTCCTCAGTAGCTTCCTCAGAGGCTACCCACGACAGTCGGGCTCCAGCCATCTCCACTCCACCTACAGCTGCCGTTGCCACCGATGCTACAGTGGTCACTTCCACTCCAGTCCAGCCTTCGCATTCTCCTGTCCCTCAAACTCCAGTCGAGTCCGTGCATGAGGCACAACCGGACACCGCAGCTCCTGAGACTCCCGCAGTGACACTGGCACCAATTTCTGATCCTACTTCTACCCCAGCTACTGCTCCAGAGTCTTCGACCGCAGCGATAGCAGGCCCGTCAGCTACCGACCCCCAGACCGCTTCACTTCCAGCGTCAGACACTCAGGGGAGGACTCCGATGATGAGACATATTTGGCAGCTTTCCGGGTGCTCGACCGCTCCACGGCTGCTTCCACTCCGCCTCCAAACGTCTAGTTTTGGTGCTTCGACGCCAAAGGGGGAGAGGGAGAGTCGAGTAGATGGGCTAGCTTCAGGGGGAGCTAGTAGGATTCGTTCTTTTGATGTGTATAAACTCTATTGCATCATGCATCACGTTTACCGTCTTTATGCATTGTAAGATATGTGTGATGATTGAGACTTGATGGTTGTGTGACATGTGTGGTCTTTCATCTTTATATATCATGTCACTTGTTTATGCTATATTGCTTCCGCGCTAATCTTTGATCTTTTGGCTATAGCATATCCTTTATGAAATCAAGTACTATGCTCAATTCTTATCTATTGTGCTTGTCATGGCTTGAATGGTTAGGCATGTTCTTGTCTTTCTTATCACTAACCCATGCCTATCTCATGTCAAGTCATGTTTTCTCTTATCAAAATTCACTCACTATTCTCTACTCGAGCTTGTATTGTCGTCAATCACCTAAAAGGGGGAGATTGTAGAATCATGGACCCTTGTGTTTAGGCGATTAACAACAATACTAGGTCACTATGACTAACGTGTGTTTTGCAGAGGCAAAGTTGTTTATGTTAGGTCATTAGTGATGCAAGTTGAATGGGCTTAATGGATATTCATGCCCCCAAGATGGAAATCGTTTTGGTTGAAAAGGATGATGATACAAGTCGAGACTAGGCTAGTTCTTAGTGCCATAAGGTTGAGAAGGGCACTAAGTATAGCTAGGATTTTGTTTTTTCTTTTGACCGTACTATAAAGGGGGTATGAGATTAGTAGCTTGACCTAGGAGAGTTTACGAGAGTGGGTATATGCACACTTGTCACAACTAGTCCTAGAGACCTTGCTTTCAGCCCTCGGTAAACCCTAGAAATAGTAGGAGCAAAATCCCTTGAGAAATCTCAGCGAAAACAGTTGAAATAGGGGGAGAAAGAGGCTCCGGACCACTATGCTAAGTGGGCGTCGGACCAAGGAGAGTGGTCCGACGGTCCTTGACTTAGGCAAAATCTCAGCTCAAGGAGCTCCGGACCACCTGTCTGGAAAGCGTCGGACCATAGGAGAGTGGTCCGATGGCTTGTGTCAGAGAGAGAGAAGGCTCCGGACTAGTCCGACGGTGAGTCCGACGGCTAGTCCGACGCTTCAAGACAGGAGGTTGATTTTATGCAGTAAGCCCCCTGGCTCCGGAGCAGAGCGTCGGACCAGGGCTCCGGACCAAGGAGAGTGGTCCGGTGGTTCGAAAAAGACAAGAAGTTTTTCACTCAGAAAGCACCCTGGCTCCGAACCAGTGCGTCAGACCAAGCAGAGTAGTCCGACGGTGCCTGAGTTGGAATCCAGAGTGAGCTCCGGACCAGTGTGCATGGTCCGGTGGTGTAAGCTCCGGACTAGTCCGGTGGCTTCGCAGAGAGAGGAAAAAGTAAAAAACGGCTAGTTTTGAAGGTGGGGACTATTTATAGTTGCCCCCTTCGTCCTTAGGACTACTCTTGGTCATTGTTTCAGCTGGTAACACCTTGAGAAATCCTTTGGAGAGTCAAGAGGCTAGTGAGGGAGAGATTAGAGAGAGTTCATCTTGTTCTTCCCTCCTAGAGTGATTAGGAGTGACTTGTGTGCATCCATCCACCTTCCTAGCCTTGAGTTGGTCAAGTGAAGGTCTTGTGCTTGTTACTCTTGGTGTTCGACAGCACCTAGACGGTTTGGTGGTGTTCGGAGGAAGTGATCGCCGGAAGATTGTTGGCGGCTCTTCTCCAAGCTTCTGTGATCGGTTGTGGGCGATTCACCGAGCCGGAGTGGCGGAGAATCAGCCCGTAGAGAGCACTCTACCCTTGCGCGGGTAGAGGGGGAGCGATACCTTGCGAGGTGCTCCAACGAGGACTAGGGGGGTGTGTCGACACCTCGATACCTCGAGAAAAAATCGCTGTGTCACTGAGAATTTCTTTTTCCCTAGCTTTTTACATTTCCGCATTACTTTCCGTCTTGTTTTTTCATTACCTACTAGAATTGCTTAGGTCGCTTTTAATTCCCATGAACTGCTACCGCTTTCTAGCTAGGACACACGGATCGTAGGCACTAGGGGGTGATTCGCATTTGATAGGTTTTCATATTTGCTTTAGAAATTTAAAACAAGCCCAATTCACCCCCCCCCCCCCCCTCTTAGACATCTTGATCTTTTCAGCATCACACAAGTTTTTTTTTCCCCTTCCAACGGCGCTGGATCAGAGTTGTATATTTGTCTGCTGCTACCTCCAATTGGAAGACCTGACCTAACAGATTCCTAAGCTTTCTGCATAGGACGTGTGTCCTTCATCTCCTAGCAGGCTAGCAGGCTAGCAGGCTGCTGCTGCACAAGGGCTTACCTGGCTTCACTGATATTCTATCCGTGCAACTGTACATTGGTACTTAGATAAATGCTAAGATGTTACTTGTGCGCCCCGTGTCATCAAGAAACCGACAAAAAAATACCTAATTCGTTTCTTCGTTCAGAAAAGAATTGAGTTAAAAGCATGGCTTTCGTGGATATACTGGGAATGAATCGTGCTTTACTATTTATACACATATATTTGTCAATGATTGGCTTGGTTTTGATATTGTCAAAGTGACATGGTGCACGCATGGACGCACGAACAAAACAGTATTAGTTGTAGCCTTGGGTGTAGTACTTTGTTTTTTTTTTCTGGGCTATCTTACTTTATCTAAGAGTCTGTTTTGATGGCTATATATTCACCGCAATTCATGTGCCACATCATTCCACTCCAACACACATGGATTAGGTGCATACATACATGGCATCCAAATAAGCCCTAAACTGTTGTCTTCTGTTTCAGATGTTGTTGCGGATCACTAAGCATTGCTTGCGTACGTCTAGCTCTAGCACAATGGACATATTATTAACAAGAAGGAAGGCAATCTTTCATTTCGTCATCTGTTAGTCCTGTTCACGATAAATAAGCACTTCGACTGACAGCATTTGCATTGGTCCTCTGAACTGTAGTTGTGATCTTTGTGAGGATGACCATTGTGATGGTCCAACTAAAATTGCTTATGCTGTTGAACTGGAAGATACTATGCCCGGTCAAGCATTTGGAGCGATACCCCTGTGCCTACGTCGAACACTGGTACCGGATTCCCAAAAATTTGTGCACGGTTCCCTTTCTTTTAACCAATCAAAGAGGGTTTGTTGTGGTGCTCGTTATGTTGGGCGTCGGCCAATTACTAAATATAATTGTGGCAGTTAGCATGCAAACCAGCCAGTTTAGTGATCTAATCTTTACCAGGATGGCAGGATCAATGATTGACGATGGGTTAAAAATAGATGGAACAAACCTTCACCCAAGCCCCAAACTCAAACCTTGTCCTTGCTGCTGTATTTTGATGGTGCACATGGCATCCAGACTTTTTAATGTGTTGTTACGTCGCACATGGGCTTGCTCAGAAAGAAGTGTGCTGAGAATTTATGCATCATTGTGTTATTTATTTAGGGTGAAGAAGAAAATCCAAATTACCTCCGCAGCTATCGTGGTTCTTCGATTTTTTTCCTGATCTAAAAAAATAGTTTTTTTACCTCCCCTCAACTTTTGAAAACCATTTGTTTTTGCACTCAGAGCAGTTTTGATGGTGGTTTTGCTGATGTGATGCCATGTTAGAGGGGTAATTGGACTAAGTTGAATGTTCAAGGAGGTACTATAATTAATTCGTAAAAACATGTTTCAAAAGTTTATCCAAACATATTTACTTGGGAATTAATGCAGTTAAAAATCCTAAAATCTAATTTAATCTAAGAAAATAAAAAAAAATTAGCCCTGAAAGTTATAAAAGTAGGTTCATATTTTTTTTCTAAAACTATCTATCTTATGGTGTTTATCTTAAAATTATTTGAATCTTGATGGACTCATTTTAATACTTATTTGCTAGTACAAGCTGCCATTATCTATTATAATTAGTATATGTTGATCCTCTGGACTACATAGAAACGTTAATGGAGCGTCATCAAGACTGTAATGGGTGTTGATCCCTATGTAGCCATGCAGGCTAACATATCTACTCCCTCCGTCCCTGAAAGAATGGATTTCTGGGTTTGTCCTAAGTTAAACTTTTTAAACTTTGACTAAATTTCTAGAATAAAGTATCAAAAGTTATGATATCAAACTAGTACCATTAAATTTAGCTAAGAACATATTTTTACATGGTGCTCATTTTAAATCATATATGTTGTTACATTTTTCTATAAAGTTAGTCAAAGTTAGTCAAAGTTAAAAAAGTTTGACTGATATGAATTCTAGAAATTGACGGGGGGAGTACTTTGAAAACTTATCCAATAGTAATAGAAATAGCCCAGTCAATGAAGTGTCCCCGTGGGCCTAATTTTTTTGTTTTTCGAAAAGATGAGAAAGAAGGCATGGAGCTCGCAGCTCCAAGAACAAAAGGCATGTAGCCCAGCAAAGCTTGGTTTTGGTTGTACGTCTCTTTAAAGCTCTGGGCCGGGGCTTGCTCTGTCCTCCTTTTCTATGGCCACAAAAGAAGTAGCGCAGGCTCAACCGCTCAAGCGGGCTCTGGGCTCTGGGCTCTCCCATTGTTCATATGCGTCCATCTGAGTTTCACAAAAAGAAAAGGAAGTAATTTCTGAACAAGTTCATTTGGTTAATAGTATTTGCTAATTAAACTATATTTGGCCGCTTGTTTGGTAAAAAGCCCCGACCTCTTCTTTTGGGGGAGAAGCTATGGTACAGGAAGAAGTAGCACTAGCATTCGTTAGTGATGATGTCCAGTCCAGATGCACAACGTCAATGGTAGTATCAATATACGATAACTGCATCTTTACAAGTGCTTTATCGTTACTTTTTTAGACGTGCTTTAACGTTATTCTGGTTCCCAATATTAAAGAGCAGCCAAATTAAACATTAACAAGGCTCCTGTTGGTATGATCCATCCACGCAAATGAGGGCACATGTTCGAAACCTACTGTACACCACAACATCATTGCCAAAAAGGCGTTCGCGCCGGATAGAGGGGCTCGCAAAGGGTAGGTCTGAAGTGGATGGAGAGGTGCCAATGTTCGCCATCTAATATTTCTTTAAGCACTTGTGATGGCTAAAACACTTGGAATGGTGTTTCAACACCTCTCTGTCTTTAGCACACTCAAACACCCTTGAAATGGCCAACCATTAGGGTATATATAGCCCCATGTGGGCAATAAAGCCATTGGGTTTAGACTGTATATTTGTAGTGTGCATCAAAAAGTCCGGAGATGTCACTAGGGAATTTTGGTGTCGTGCCACGTGTACCAGCAGTTGGATTCGACCGTTGAATTTCCTGTTGACTATTGTTTGTTCTCCAGTGCAACTTTTTCGATGTCACCGGACTTCTCTAGTGAGCACTTATGCTCTCAGTTTCTTGTCTGGAAACCAACAGAAGAACCCATTTCTTTGATGACGACACACTAACTGTTTCGTGGTAGTCTAAGCCTCTCGGGTTTCTGCTTGGACACCACCAGATAACAGTTTTTTCTTTGGTGCTGAACCAGACTAATCCAGTGCCTCCTCGAGTTCTCTGTTCCTCTGCAAAATCATTGTGGGCACCACTGTTTCCTCTAGTGGCTTGCCCTTTGGTAACATCTGAATTTTTCTACGATGGATTTCTTCTCTAAGGCTTTTGATGCATATGTCCCCATTCTCTACTGCCTTCTTTTCTATATCACCATACTTTTCCATTTCATGTTGTCTCCATGCATCACTTGGCTCTATTTCTTCATGTCTTTGTGTCCGGGCTTCTTGAACTTGATGTCTTTGACTTCTAGCATGTCTTGTAGGTCTTCAACATATCTTCTAATATATTATTTGTATCTACTTGAAGTCTTGAACTAATCTTGTATACTATGAAATATTATTAGTCCAAATGGTCGTTGTGTCTTGTAGTAACGAAACTCTGAAACCTCAATTAAATATGTCTCTATTCTTTGTCCCCAATCCTACTTCTCTCTTAAATATCCAATTCTAAAGCTATGTGTCTGATTCCTAGGGGAACCGTGACAAAGAGGCTAGGAAGCCCAATGGACGTCAAGTATAAAATCAGATGTCTTCTATCGGAGCAAAGAATTTAACAAATACATGGGGATCAATAGAAGGCAATGGAGGTTGCTATGGCTTCTCTAAATTGCAGATAAATATGTTAATGTAGATATAGATATAGATAGATTCAGATAGATATATATTATGTGCCAATTTGTCAAAAAGTGTTAAAAGAAAAAAAAAATAGTATGAGCGTTTTTTTAGTGGCCCATCTAAGAGCCCACTTATTCAGCCCAAACGCACCTCGCCACACCCATAGATTTCTTTACCCTAACACTGCTGCAGGGAACGCACACGGCCTGACATCCGCCGCCCCTCCCCAACTCGCGCTCGGCACGCAGGCGGCGCTGTCCCAGGCTCGGCGGCGGAACCCGCCTCTCGCCCTCGACTCCGTCCTCCGCACACCGGCCGGCGACCCTGGTACGCACCTCCCTCCCGCCTCCGCTGGAGCGTCGACGGCGCCCTGCCGCTGCGGCTGCCCTGCCCGCCGCGCGCGGCCGGTGGGCAGCGGGAGCCAGCAGCCGCTGCTCCACCAAGGCGGTCGCGCGAGACAGCAGCCGCTGCTCCACGAATGCGGTCGCGCGAGCCAGCAGCCGCTGCTCCACCAATGCGGTCGCGCCGCTTTGGGAGCCCTTATACCCCATAGCTCAGCTTAGGTCTTCAGCGCGCTGAAGCGTGCTGCCTTTTGGAAGCCTGGTTGGGGCTTTGTGAAATTTTAGCTTCACCTCTGGCTTTCATACTGTTTTTTTTTATCACCGTCGTATTGGGTTCTGTTAATTCATATTATCTCATTTTCTTTGGTGATAGTGAAAATGGTGGCCGTTGCAAATGAAGAGGCCTTTGCCCATGATGAAGACATCATGGATGATGTTGATTCTGATGTTGAAGTTTCAGACTCAGAAGATGATTCAGGTGAAGAAGCTCAGACTAAGCCTTCAGACAAAGCTATATACAACAAGGAGGCTATTCTCGAAAAACTTGAAGACATAGCCTGGCCCAAGGATGTGGACTGGATGCACACGCTCACTATTGAGCATGATCAGGGGGAGAAAGTTGATGTGAACGACGATCTTGCCCGCGAACTTGCGTTTTACACCCAAGCTTTGGATGGCACAAGGCAGGCCTTTGAGAAGCTGCAGTCGATGAAGATCCGGTTCCTCAGACCAACAGATTACTATGCTGAGATGGTGAAGACTGATGCGCACATGCACAAGATCAAGGGGAGGTTGTTGTCGGAGAAGAAGAGGATCGAGGAGGCTGAGGAGCGGAGGAAGGCTAGAGAGTCCAGGAAGAAAGCAAAGGAGGTTCAGGCTGAGAAGAAGAAGGAGAGGGCTAAAGAGAAGAAGGACCAGATTGAGTCAGTCAAGAAGTGGAGGAAGCAGAGGCAACAAGGGGGATTCGCCAAGGGAAATGATGATGTGCCAGACCTTAATTTTGAAGGAGAAGAAGGATTTAAACAATCAAAGAAAAAGAGGCCTGGTGTTTCTCCTGGTGACAGGTCTGGTGGTCTTGCTAAGCGAGGTAAAGAAGGAAAGAACAGGAGGGCAAGGGATTCCAAGTTTGGGCATGGTGGTCGTAAAGGGTTAAAGAAGCAAAACACTGCTGACACCACTAATGATTTCAGAAGCTTTAACAAGGGGGGTGAGTCTCAAAACAAGAAGAGGAGGTTTTGAACTTTTGATGAAAATTGTAAGAATCTGGGTGAGTCTCAAAACCAGAAGAGAAAGAAGTTTTGAACTTCTGCTGCTATTGCTATTCTCATTGTGGCATTATCTTGGTATGCTGTGTTTAAACACAAGACTTAATGTTTTGCTTTATCTGGTGATGGTCTTCTTTTATCGTGGAATGCAGATAAATCTTACCCCCGCTGCATGTGTACTCTAAGTAGCTGCTGTTCTTCATGTTGTTTATTCCTACTGTTCTGCATTTTGTTTGGATTACTATGCATGTGCAGGTTGGATTTAAGGGGTGGTAACATTGCCTTTGTTGGTGAGTCACATATCCCTTTATCAATTTTGATGATTTACAGATTCCTCACTGGACCCACTGCGATGCAGCATAAGGGTGTTTCCTCACTGAATCTGATTGCGATAGAACTTCAGAAATGTTCATCCTAACTGCTATGGGTGTTTGCATGCATCTCAGATAACATATCAAATATTTGGGTTGTGTGTGTGGAGTTGTGCATTAGTTGTGACATACTTGTACATTTTAATGAGCTACACTGTTTGCCAAAGTGCCAAACAAACACATCCATATTTAGGTTGGAGTGCCTTTGGTGTTCCAGCATAGCAGGTCCCAAGCCCTGGTAAAGGAGGAGGGTGTGATAGGCTTGGTGAGCCAACATCAAAACTTAGCCACTTTCATGGAAATGAGACCCAAAAGATTCCCATTGGGGCGTAACTCTCTTAGCGACGCGTCATGCCGGAACCCGGGTATGGTGTTAAATGAGCAAAGGGTCGGGTCGTCACCCTCGTGGCGCGTCGTGTCTTGATCTGGGCACGGTGTCAAGTGAGCAAGGATCGGGTCGTCGCATCCTTAGTGGCGCGCCACATCGGCGCCCTGATGTGGTGCAAAATGGGCAAGGATCTTCACACCTCCCTCGGCGGGTGCGAAGGGTAAGGAAGCTAGTCGAACCAACCAAGATCCGTTTAGGTAGCTGGAATGTTGGGTCCCTCACGGGTAGGTTAAGAGAGCTAGTTGACACTATAGTTAGGAGGCGTGTAAATATCTTGTGTGTTCAAGAGACCAAATGGAAGGGTCAAAAGGCGAAGGAGGTGGACAATACAGGCTATGGTACACAGGGACAACTTCGAGTAGAAATGGAGTCGGAGTTTTGATCAATAAGAGCCTCCAAGGTGGTGTGGTGGAGGTGAAAAGGCAAGGAGATAGAATTATCTTAGTTAAACTTTTCATTAGTGATTTAGTCTTAAACGTTATTAGTGCGTATGCTCTCCAAGTAGGCCTTGATGAGTGTGCTAAGAGGCAATTTTGGGAGGATTTGGATGGCATAGTCAGGGCTGTACCAAGTAGCGAGAAGCTCTTCATTGGAGGGGACCTTAATGGCCATGTAGGAGCATCTAGTACGAGTTACGAGGCAGCACATGGAGGTTTTGGTTTCGGAAGAAGGAACCAGGAGGGAGAGGATATCCTAGACTTTGCTACAGCTTTTGATATGATGGTAACAAACACTTTCTTCTAAAAGCGAGAGTCCCACTTAGTGACCTTTAGTAGTGTCTTGTCCTGCAGTCAGATTGACTTTGTCCTTGCAAGAAGGGGAGATAAACGTGCTTGCGTGGATTGTAAGGTGATACCTGGGGAATGTGTGGTGTCTCAGCACAAGCTAGTGGTGGCTGACTTCCGCTTTCTGATGCAAACTTGTAGGGCTAAACAAGCCAAGATTGCAAGGACAAAGTGGTGGAATTTAGAAGGGGAGACATCAAAGGTCTTCAAGGTAAGAGTTATTGAAGTGGTGGAATTTAGAAGAGGAGACATCGAAGGTGACGCCAACAATATGTGGGAGAAGATGGCGACATACGTTCGAAATGTTGCTGCAGAGGTACTTGGTGTGACCAAAGGAAGTGGATGCGCTATGAAAGACACTTGGTGGTGGAATGAGGATGTTCAAAAGGCAATTAAGGAGAAGAAGGAAGGCTATAAGAGCTTGTTTCAGGACCGGAGTGTAGATAAAATAGAGAAGTATAAGGTGGCAAAGAAGGCTGCAAAACGGGCAGTGGCGGAGGCAAAGGGACGGGCTTATGAAGATTTGTACAAGCATCTTGATATGAAGGAAGGAGAAAAGGACATCTATAGGATGGCTAGGACTCGTGATAGGAAGACGAGGGACTTTACTCAAGTCAAGTGCATTAAGGATGAGAGGGAGCAACTCTTGGTGAAAGAGGATGAGATCAGACAAAGATGGCAAGAGTATTTTGACAAATTGTTCAATGGGGAGAACGAGAACTCCCCTGTTCAGTTGGACGACTCGTTTGATGACAACAATAGGCGCTTTGAGCGGAGGATTCAAGAATCGGAGGTCAGAGAAGCGTTGAAAAGGATGAAAGGGAGCAAAGCGATGGGCCCGGATGGTATCCCAATCAAGGTGTGGAGATGCCTTGGGGATATAGCTATAGTATGGCTAACCAAGATGTTCAATAATATCTTCCGATCGAACAAGATGCCTGAGGAGTGGAGAAGAAGCACTTTGGTACCAATCTACAAGAACAAGGGTGACATCTAGAGTTGTAATAACTATCATGGGATTAAGTTGATGAGCCACACTATGAAACTATGGGAGAGAGTCATCGAGCACCGCCTGCGAAGAAGGACACAAGTATCTACCAACCAATTTGGTTTTATGCCTGGAAGGTCAACCACAGAAGCAATCTTCTTGTTAAGACAAATTATGGAGTGATTTAGAGAGCAGAAGGACCTACATATGGTTTTCATTGACTTGGAGAAGGCTTATGACAAGATACCAAGAAATGTTATGTGGTGGGCTTTGGATAGACATAAAGTCCTAACAAAGTACGTGACCCTCATCAAGGACATGTACAACAATGTTGTGACTAGCGTTCGAACCAATGATGATAATACTGATTACTTCCCGATTAGAATTGGGCTTCATCAAGGGTCAGCCTTGAGCCCGTATCTCTTTGCCTTGGTAATGGACGAGATTACAAGGGACATTCAAGGGGACATCCCTTGGTGCATGCTCTTCACCGATGATGTAGTGTTAGTTGATGAAAGTTTGGCGGGAGTAAATAGGAAACTTGAGTTGTGGCAGCAGACCCTTGAGTCTAAAGGTTTTAGACTAAGTCGGACTAAAACCGAGTATATGAAATGCGACTTTGGCACAACGGTTCAGGATGAGGGAGATGTGAGTTTGGAAGGTCAAGCCGTGCCTAAAAAGGACACCTTCCGATATCTGGGATCGATGCTACAAAGGGATGGAGATATTGATGCAGACGTTAGCCATAGAATCAAAGCAGGGTGGATCAAGTGGCGTCAAGCTTCTGGCATTCTATGTGACAAGAGGGTACCCCAAAAGCTAAAAGGCAAGTTCTATAGGACAACAATTAGACCTGCAATGTTGTATGGAGCCGAATGTTGGCCCACAAAGGCTCGACATGTTCAACAAATGAGTGTTGCAGAAATGCGCATGTTGCGTTGGATCTGTGGTCACACAAGAATGGACCGAGTTCGGAATGATGATATACGTGATCGCCTAGGGGTGGCACCAATTGAAGAAAAGCTTGTCCAACATCGGTTGAGATGGTTTGGCTATGTCCAGAGGAGACCGCCAGATGCACCAGTGCGCTGTTGAGTCCCAAGCCAAGCTAATAATATAAGGAGAGGCAGAGGAAGGCCGAAGTTGACATGGGCGGAGACGGTGAATAGGGATTTAAAAGCTTGTGATATATTTAGAGATCTATGTTTGGATAGGATTGCCTAGAAAGTAGCTATTGAAGTGCCGGAACCATGACTTGGGTATCTTGTTGGGTTTCAACTCTAGCCTACCCCAACTTGTTTGGGACTACAGACTTTGTTGATGTTGATATTGATGTTGATGTTGATGTTGATGCTCCTTGTCTGGTGATAATTGCCTAGCCTTCTACCCACACCCACACCCAGAGATTAGCTGCCTTTACGAGTTTGTTAAATTGCCTTTTGCTTGTGTTTAAGTGAAAATACTGATGGCTGGCCCTTTCAGGCTTCGGGAATGTTTATTTGTCTGTCTTTCTTATGAGTTAGACATGGAGTAGCTAGTTCGAGGAAGTTTTTTTTCATCCAAAACAATGAAGGTTACAGTTTCTTTACCAGACTGTTAGTTTCTCTAAGCCATACAAAGATCGCAAGTAAGATTGTTTTAGCGCATCTTTGAATTGACCATGCTTTTTATCATCTGCTTCCTATTAGTATACAAGTTTGAGTTCTCCCCTGCACAGCCTGCAGAACATTTTACCAGTGGAACTCACCAGCACTAGAAATAATACACATGATGGTGTAGGAAAGGTTTTGAAAAGTAGTTGGGTAATAAGGTCTGCTCAAATAAAAAGTTGGGTAATAAGGGGATTGCTTTGAGTCAGTCCATGCCTAATCCTGCGTCTGAATTTCTCATTGAGAATTTGTTGCGCTACTTGCTTGTCTGCATGAACACGCATGAACACACGGGAGACAGTGAAATACAGATACATTCACTTGAATCTGTGGTTTTCTTCTCTTCATGATCCCAATAGTGCCCTGACCCAATAAAATGCTCTTAAAAAATCTATAGCAGGCAACAGACATGCCAATGTCTCCAGCATTCCTGCCAATATATCTGAACCTGAATAACGAAGATATAAGGGGTGTTTGAATCTCTGTACAAAAGTTAGCACATCTTGTGATAATGTGTTAATTGAACATGAAAGCCCATTAGTTCTTATTAACTTATAATTATCTCATGTTCAGTCCTCTTATAGGACATCCAACAATCTAGGGCATTTTTTAGCTAATGAGATCCAAACACCCACTGAGCTGAGCTTATAGGACATGTTTGCTAGATACCATGAATTGTATTTTTTGCTCCATTGTTTCCCGAGGATGGAATCGAAATTGTATATTTCTCCATCAGCATTTGGTTCTTGTTTCCCGAGGATGGAATCGAAATTGTATACCCTTTTGTGGACAGAAATTGTCTCTGGATTTGTGGCGATGCGGTGCAATAATGACTCACAAAAAATATTTCGTACCCTTAAAGTCTAGGTAACCATGTTCCATTACAATTAGAAGGCCATCCTCAATGGGAGTTTCATACCATAGTTTCAAACACGTAACAAAATTTTGGAAACAGTGCAGATGAGTTTCATCCTCATAAAACCCTCTCTAGTCTCATGAAACTCTCATCACCCCTCTTTTCATTAATACAGTGTTACATCAGCATATTTAATGCCCATAAAACTTGGATGAAACTCCATTGAGACTGGCCTAAGAAGCCATGTTAGGTTCAGTTCGCACAACTCATTGTTATTAGCCAATGTAACAGCCATAGGAAAATTATGAATTATAGGAGGGGCATGGATCGAGTTTCTACACTACAGTAATATAACCTGGACAAATTAACTCCTGTAAGCTAAGCTATTCACTGTACGCAAGGACTGAACTAAATGAATGTCAGAGAAACTATATAGTCTTTCTATTCCGGATTGGAAGTCATTCTGGTCATTTTAGGTTCATGGCTTTTACGATCCATCATTCCATCTACACAGTGACTAGAAGCAGTTCTCAATAAATTAGATATATGAGGCCACGCTGCCTAGGCGGCCTCTCAGGCTGTCCACGTATGTTTAATTTAGTTTGTCCGTTAGATAGAAATTTCATGATTTAGATGAAGTGGTGTCTCATAGTCAGTATTCTTGCATGCATGCCATGAGTGCCACTAGCATTGAATGAAGCAAGTGGTAGATACACCAGTATAGAACAGGGCTTTAGCCCCGGTCGATAAGGGCCTTTAGCCCCGGTTTCTGAACCGGGGCTAAGGAATCGGGACTAAATGTCCCCCCTTTAGCCCCGGTTCAGAGAACCGCGGCTAAAGCCTGACCTTTAGCCCCGGTTGGTAATACCAATCAGGATTAAAGGGTGCGTCAGGGGGCCACACGGCGAAGCACCCTTTAGTATCGGTTGGTATTACCAACCGGGGCTAAAGGTCTTTTTTTCTGATTTGGGTTTTGCTTGTTTTGGTTTTACAATTAGATTAAGTATTCAAATGTTTATTCTTCGCTGCTAATACATGTATTCACACACTTATAAGTTAGTTTCAAGCATTAAACACACAAATAAACTATGAAACTCTATATATAAATAAACCATTGTTACTTGACTTAAGACACAATCGCTCTCGCCACTTAAATCTCATACAAATGTTCGTCTTGATTTGGCTTGAGTGGTTCGGCCGGGTCATAATATTACAGAAATTCATAGAAATGTCAATCTTATTCTACAATACAATAGTTCAACGATTTAGAACTACCAATTCGGAGAAGTGTAAGTCACCTATCTTGTAACAAATAATCTCATCGATGAACAACAACGTATTAAATAGTACACTCTCAGTTGCTTCACACTTACGAGCACATGGTGTACTAACAACGTTTAACGGTGGTCGAGTAGTTGGTGGGTCTCCCTTCTTAGTCACAACCAACTTTGCTTGAAATCCTGCAGTAGTTAGTGTTGGCTCTTCATCAGCATATTGTCAGTCATAACCCAATGCATCTATTACTTGGTTCAGAATGACCTAAAAACTACACCCTACGTAGGTCATGTCATACTCCTCTACCTATAAGTATAGGGTTAATTATGAGAGCAATATTGACAACATATAACAACAAATCTAGGTATAAGCTATGAGTCTTAAACTTACCATTAGCGAGTTCTGAGCCATTCGTGCACACAAATCCCGAAGATCATGATACATGTTGCGATTAATAGCTTCAATCTTCACTGATGACAGAGTAGGAAGTGTCATCTCATTTCTTGAGAGAGTGACAACACAAGCAAAGACGGCATACTTAATAGCAAGACCACATTGGGGTGTCTGTATTCCCACCTCTGAGATTTCTAACACATTGCGTCCGCCAACACCACCGTGGCCATGACCACGACCACGACCATGACCATGACCATGACCCATCCTAACGGCAATTGAAAATGAAATACGGCATTGGAGTTGTGGACCATTGTTTACACGATTAATCTGAACATCCACATTTTCAATACCAAAATAGGCGAGTGTTCCTTTAAGCCAAACACCTGGATCAATCATCTACATTACATATAAGACATGTTAATTAACTTGGATGATCTAGTCATACATATGAAACATATATTGATTATTAACTTACTATGTTCAGATAATTCCGCGGTACTACCGGAAATACCGGATCGAAACCCATCCAAGTACAATAACCATTCCAACCAATTTCTTCCGGTGGTGGGAGATTACGACGTCCAGCCATCTATATATTAAATCACATATACTCATATTATATTTCATATATATCTCAGTATCCATCTATCTCTCTATCTATCTATCTCTCCCCATCTATCTATTATATATATTAAATTTTATATCACATATCAAATAACATATACTAAGATTATCTATCCCTACCTATCTATCTATTTATCTCTCTATCTATCTTCCTCTACATATATCAAATAACATACACTAAGATTATCTATCCCTCTCTATCTATCTATCTATCTATATATTATCTATATATTCAATTTAATTTCATATCACAATCAAATAACATATACTAAGATTATCTATCTCTCTATATCTATCTATCAAATCTATAAATTATCTATATTAAATTTCATATCATATATCAAATAACATCTCAAATAGGCATTTCGTCGAACACCTTGGTACCGTGGAGGGACGTGGAGGGAGGTCCGCGGTGATTGGCGTCGTGAAGGGAGGTCCTGGCGGTGGCGAGGACGCTAGCGGCGGCGGCGTGGAGCGGAGGCGGCGTGGTCCTTCGCTTCTTCCTTTCCTTTCTTCAATTCCTTCTAATTCCTGCTTCTTCCTTTTCGATCTCCCCCTTCTTCAACCTTCTCTCTCCCGGCCCGCGGACCTGACGGCGCGTTGGAGGCGCGGCGGCGGCGGTGCGTGCGGTAGAGGCTCGCGCGGTGCGGCGGCGGCACTCGCGGGTGAGCTGAGTGGGACCGGGGCCGGACGTACTGGTGGGGCGCTAGCGTGTGCCGCGGGTGCGTTGGCTTGCCGGCGATGGCAATGGCGACGACAGCGGCAGCGCTCGGCGGCGGTTGGCGTCGTGGAGGCGCGAAATCAATCAAAGACAGAGGTCGGCGCGATGAGGGAGGAGAGGGAGAGAGGCGGGGCTTATATAGGTAGCCACCCTTTAGTCCTTTATGCGTCAAACGAAAGCGGCTAAATACATGTTTAGGCGCCAAACGAAATTTTCAGTGGGCTTAAATATGTAAGGGTATTGTATATAGGTTAATATATGTATAAATTGTTATAGTTCTTGTTAATTGCATAATAAATTAAATACATGCCCCAAATTTTTTTAAAAATAACCATTAATTTTCCTTTTGCTTTAGTATACACTAAAAAAATGTATAACATAAAATCTTTTACCTTTTTTATAATATCAAATATACATGTAACTAACCATTAGAATTTGGTTAACGCAAAAGTATATTGTTTAATTAAAAAAAATAAAATTCTTGGTTACCAACAGGAAATTAGTTTATGCATTATTTTAGTGTATACATAAAATGCTTGGTTATGCAATAAAAAAAATTTAATCTCACATAGTTTAAGAAACATTAGTCACTAAATGCAAAATTGACCAAATACAAATGTAGATCTTCATTTATTTGACCAAACTTAGCAAAAATGACTAATACAAATGTCAAACTTAGCAAAATTGATATCAATGTGAAGGTGTCATCTTATAACAAAAACCATCAACATTTATATTACAGAAATTCATAGAAGTGTCAATCTTATTGTACAATACAATAGTCCTTGAGCTAGAACACCATCACGTCTCATTTCTGAGTTATACAAATACTAATGTATGCTCTATGAAAGCCTCGACATAGCGTATGCTAAGACCACTAGCACTATACACAGAAAACCTAAAATGCACTTCAGTAGCATAATGATCTCCCGACCAATCCCAACTAAAGCAAACAAATCATCATTCGTCTGCTCAGCATCGACAGACTTCTTGAGCTGGCTCACTGCCTCATCAGCCTTGGTAGCCTTCACAACGTGTGTAACATACTCTTCCTCCCAGTACCAGCCGCGGCATCCAGTGTCATCCCACTGAAAATAGAAATAAATTCAACACTTTAATCAAAATCATCAGGAAATATAAGTAGAAATTAACCATAACCATCAAATGTGACAAAATATATAACTCACATTGCGATCTGGACACTTATAGAAGATCCGACCGTTGTTGGGATCCGGCTTCCCCACTCGGTACTCTTTCACAGTCTTTTGCATACACTTGCCACAGGTAATGAGAGAGAGGTTTGGCCTTAGTCGCTTTAGAACCCGATCAGAGGCCGAGTGTCCCGAAGCAGTTGTCATCTACTCTCTATACTCATTTTTCAAACTAGATATTATAAATTCCTTATATTCTAAACAAATTAATAAAACAACTAAAATTTACATTTCTCTAAAATCATCAAATGTGCCATGTAGTATACAACTAAAGTATTCTAGGTAGCTAACTTCTTCATCTAAATATATAATTATTTTGAGCTCAAGTGGCATATATATAAATCAAGAACAATCCACCATAAATTCATCATTTAATAATATTCTAAAAATCTATATTTCTCAAACTAAGCTAAACTAATCTTAAATGCATGTTGAGCTCAAGTGGCATATAAATCAAGAACAATCCACCATACATTCCTCATATAATCCACAAATTAAATAAATTTATAATATCCTAAAAATCTATAATTCTCTAACTAAGCTAAATAATTCATTAAAATCTCTATTTTCAACTAATTAAACCATAAAATGTGGTAGACATAGTACAAATGAAAGGTGTATACTTAGAATACTAGTTTTAGTTGTATTTTTTTAAATATTCAAACAATATCAAGTGAATGAAGCTTAAAATGGCAAAGAGATAAAATCATAAAGAAAAATCACACATAGACCAAGAAACAATATATGCTGCCGCTAAAACATGAGAGGTTGAAGATAGTAACCTTTCTACGAGTCGATGGAGGCGTAGAAATGATCAAATGAAGCAATGGCCGAAGAGGAGATGAAGAACAATGAAGAACACACCAAGAACAAGCAAAAACAAAGAGGAAGAAATGAGCTCTCGGGCTCGGGCAGGGGAGGAAGAGAGTTCAAATAGGAGGGACCTTTAGTCCCGGTCCATAGAACCAACCGTGACTAAAGGAGCAGAAATAGCTTCGGTTTGTGCCTCAAACCGGGGTTAAAGGTTTAACCCCGGTTGGTAACACCAACCGGGACTAAAAGTTCCCCCTGACAATGTCTAACAACTGAGCCGTTGAGAGGGGACTTTTAATCCCGGTTGGTATGTACCTTTAGCCCTGGGCGCAATTTCTACCGGGGCTAAAGCTGATTTTGAAAATCAACCAAAGGTGTGTTCTGTAGTAGTGATAGATAAAACCACACATTCAACTACTGAAAATGAATGGAGCAAGAGGATAGATAAATGAACAACAAATATTTACATGCAAAAAATTACTATCAGTAACTTTGAAAATAGGACGCTATGTCCATGATATGTAATGCTCTTTTATCTTTAAATACAAGAATTTATTGTCAATAAGCAAGTATATACATAAATGGACATAAGGTATTTACATACATAAATTCAGGGCACAAGGATGTTCACGTATGTTTAATTTAGTTTGTCCATTAGATAGAAATTTCAGGATCTAGATGAAGTGGTGTCTTACGGTCAGTATTCTTGCATGCATGCCATGAGTGCCACTAGCATTGAATGAAGCAAGTGGATAGATGAGACCATGCATTCAACTACTCATAGCAAATGGAGCAAGTGGATAGATAAATGAACAACAGATATTTACATGCAAAAGTTTACTAGCAGTAAATTTGAAAATAGGACGCCACGTCTAGGATATTTAATGCCCTTTTATCTTTACATACAAGAATTTACTATTAGTAAGCAAGTATATATATAAATAAACATAAGATATTTACATACATAAATTCACTCGGTGTTTGAAAACAAATCGCTACGTTTAGGGCCATAATATTAACTGCACATGTGGATAGATAAATGGACATCATGTATTCACATGCAAAAAACCACTAACAGTAAATTTGAACATAGGACACTACATCTAGAACAATGATATTAACAACACATGTAATTTGTTTTTCTCTTTACATACAAGAATTTACTAGCAGTAAAGCAAGTGGACAGATACATGAATAGACGCGTTGACATGTAGAAATTCACTGAGTAGATTTGAAACTTGCTTAGGGTGGGTCAAAAGTAGGTGGACACATTTCTTGCTTCTCCTTCTACAATCTGATCGAAACAAATCGGGCAGCTGGACACATTTAATGCCTCTCCTTACTGTCATTAGATAAAAACAGGTCGGACAGGTGGGCAGGTTTATGTCTCTCCTCCTTGCTACTCTCTCCCTACACATATGGACTGTGCCCATTTCTCTATCCAAAAATAATCCGCCATTTCCAGAACCATGCATGGAATGCATGAATGGACGGTGGACATTGTACTTGCACATGCATCAACAAGTGGCTTAGCTTGTGTGCACGTTGCTCCTTAGGTGACGGCAAACGTTGTACTTGCACATGCAAGTCATGAATGGACGGTGCATGGATGGAGGACATTGTACTTGCACATGTATCCATGCATGCATCAACAAGTGGCTTAGCTTGTGTGCACGTTACTCCTAAGGTGGATAGGGCTGGTCGTCATAAATGTGGTTCCTTCACCAACTCCTGCCTATATAAGGCCCCGTTTAGATGGAACCCAAAAACAAAAAATTTTCAAGATTTTCCGTCACATCGAATCTTGCGGCACATGCATGGAGTACGAAACGTAGACGAAAAAAAAACTAATTACACAGTTGATCGAGAAATTGCGAGACGAAACTTTCGAACCTAATTAGTCCATAATTGAACAATTTTTACCAAATAACAACGAAAGTGCTACAGTAGCCAAAAACCAAAAATTTTTGGATCTAAACGCGCCCTAAGTATGTGCCATCCGTTGTTTCATCGCATCCCTCCCAGTGTGTGCACATGTGTTCTCCTTGTAGTTCATATTTGAGAAATTAGTAGTTGTGGCGCCCTCATTGTAGTTTATTCACATAGTAGTTTGTGTGTACTTTGGCTACGTATAAACTCACATATGTACCCACCCCTGTTTGCCTCCTTCAGATAAATACATGTGCATTTGTGATGACATGTATTCTATATTGAATGAGTAAGAGCGCCTCCTGATCAAACTCTATTTTCGTGTTAGCAAGTAACTTGGACATAGACCTCTTGAAGCCTAACCATCATTAGCATAGTTCTGAGCAAGCAACAAGCTCACTTGCCTATGGAGACAGTGACTAGCACAGCCCGCATCGCACCCCGCGCACCTGATCATGTACACATTCAGCATAGCAACATTATGCTTGGCCAGCTTTAAAATGGTTCCTTCTAATTGTGAATTATTAGCTCATGACACAGAAACAAAGCCACTAGAAACCTGGTGTTAGCTACAAGTAGGTAGAGCTTCTTTGCCCTTAACTCCTCATTTCTGCATGTATGGAAGCTTCAAACTTTTAGCAGAATTTTGGCCACCGTTCATAATTTTTCGCTATTCTTTGAGGTGTCCGACACTATTGATTTCGATTGCTGGTGGAGCGAGTTTTAGAGAGCCTCGGTGGAACAATACATCAGATTTCGTTAATAGTGACAAACCACACACATAAATTTATAACATATTAAATGAAGCTATGGTTTGGTGGCATGCAAAATCAAATAGAGATTAGGTCCTAAATTTTTTTTTAGCTAGAGGTAGAGTATGTGTTAATTCAGCTACGAGCAAATAAGAACTAATTTGTAACAAGTAACCAAGAACAAAAAAATGATTTCTAGCACTATAGTTCTACATAAAACGTAGTGGATGATCCAACTGAACAAGATAAGCTAAAACCAAACATAGATATAGAATATTCAAATTAAGTTAATATTCTTGGCACAATGGTCAGCATTGCTCCTGCCACATAATGCTTACCTGCCATCTGCTATAGCAAAGGAGATGCGGTAATTTGAGGCAGCAGGCAGGGGCAGGGAAGCAAGGCACCCGGCCATATGCAGCAGATCAGAGGCTACCATTGAAGACTCGCAGCGGATTATACAACAGGTGACTACTAGCGAACAATTTTCCTTTGAAGCACGAGCCCTTGCCGTCTTTTCATTAGACGACGGTAACACTTTCTCACCTCAGTAAATTGGACGGAAGCAGTGGGGTATTGAGACATGAATAGACAAATGAGCGTTGTACGTGGGCTTTGGCCTCATGTATTAGTGGCAGGTTGGCAGGGGATACCGGGCAGCGGCCCATGGCGGGTAGGCCTTGGCTCCGCCCCTGATTTCGGTTAAAGTAGTAGGCCTTAGCTCCGCCCCTGATTTCAGTTAAAGTAGCGTACGTACATATAAAATATGATTTGTGTCACTGAAAATATGTAGGTTAGTATCTAATCTAGAGAAAAGTTTCCACCTCCACCTTACAGAAGGTGAAAGGATTAGACCTCATATCATCCCCTTTCTTTGGAACATCGGAACCATAAAATCGATTTGTTTAATTTCTATAGGCTTTAATTTTGGCCACTACAAATACTAACATTTGGAACCATGACATACATATCTATTGAAATGATGAATAAGCAGCTGATATAATAACAACAATGAACACCGCCTACAAATACGGGAGATGCAAACGAATGGATTAAGCAACAGTAAAATATAGGAAACATATACACACACTATTAACATATACAGGAAACCTCTGTGCACCACAAGGGTGGCAGTGTTGCTCCCCCAACCACGTCGATTCCCAGAAACCAATGACACCCAGTGCCACCGGTGTTGGCGCGCACCCAATTCCCCTGCCCTGACGTCTAGCACCTATAAAATACCCTCTCTGCTGCCCCTTTAACCTCCCCAAATCACCTCTAGATACCACACTATCAACACTAATGACCCACATAAACCCCCATTCAAGTGCCAATCCGGTTCAAGAGTTCAAGAAGAAGTTAGAAGGGCGTGTTACAACCTAACAATTGCTAAATAAGATACCAAGAGGAAGCTAGAAGTACACTGTCCGAAACAACAATTTGGTGCTCTCAAGATGTGTCTAGATGAAGAAGAGCTCACAATCACCATACTTGCTATCCTAATCCCTCTTCTAGTGGGATCGATAATGTTGTACATCCTTACAGTATGTCTGCTGGACCCTACGAAAATTCTTGAGCTATGCATGAAATTAGAAAGAGTGGAATAAAAATCTAGGAATTTCGTTACCACCAGAGAATTTTTTTGATATTTTTTCGGCTCAAATCTTGAAATGAGAAAAGAATAAAGAGTAAAATGGCACGGGTAGTGCCACTATTACGAAATAAGGAAACAAGCCCTATTACGACACTCTATTTTTCTGCGATTTGTAGAATATCGCAACTCGATGAAGACCACCGACCGCACAGTCACCAAGACACACCGCCCCCATGTTCACCACATCCCATCACCCCGCAATAATAGTCTCGTCCTATATAGTGGGACCCATCCCTACTCCTCCTTCCTTCTCCCACACACCTCAAGCCCTAGCCAAAGATTGGTCAAGCTTTTCGGACAAGCCTCACCCCACGTCCTCTACAAAAGGCGAAGCCTACCCTTTTCATCACCCTACGCCCACCAAACTATCTCACCACCAGCCTTCTTCCTCCTTGAGCTAAAGCCTCCACCCCTCCCAAAAACACCCCATCAGATTGTTGCCTACAAACCACCACAGCCAATTCCTTCCACGTCCACAAAAATGGCAGAAGGAGTCTGGATTAGCAGCTACTGCCTGAACACAAAAGGCTTCCCCAAGATTCTGTACACCACCATGCAGAGACTTGGAATACAAGAACGCCCTGAGTATGAGGGATGTGAATATGAAGAGCATGTCACTGAAAGATGTGAAGTCACCATCTATGTGGGAAAGAGTAAAGACTTCCCTAACATAGCTGAAGCTTGGAGCATGACCGCCACTGGATTCCGTTTTGCCGACACCTACCAAGTTCTTGCCCGCAAAACCCTATGACACTTATGCCAAATCTATGAAGATCCTATTGCCCGCACGCCCACCAGATTCTTCCCGCCCTTGCAGAAGGATCGACCCATTTGGGTGACCCGCATGGAAGCCCTACAAGGACGAAACCTGCAAGAAGGCAGCCCAACCATGGTGTTCATGACCACATATTTGCTTGCCTTGGATGAGCAGCATGACAGGCAGGCCTCAGAGTTGAGAAAGTGCATCCACCGAGTCGAAGAAGCCGAGTTCATCACCAGGAAGCTCCACGTGCAACTTGCAGAAGCACAAGCCCAAGCAGCTGTCGGGAGAGTCGTGAGACAGCCCTTGCCGAAGCCCTGAAGGAAACCGAAGACCGCCATGTACAACAATTGAAGGACGGCTACCTCTTCACCAAACCCAAACGAAGGATGTTTTCCATGGATAGGCGGGAGCCCATGATATTGGAAGGAGTTCCCATCTACCCTCTAGAAAAAAGAAGGATAGATGTCGCAGAACCGCCAGCACCCCCACCACTGAAGCCTCAGATATAGAGCCTCTCTTCACCGTCACTCAGCCACCACAAAGAGAAGAAGTGGATCCGCACCCCAGCTCAGTGGAAGGGCCACAAGTGCTCGGGAATGAAGCCCTGTCGTCCGACGAAGTAGAATAGTTGCTCCCAAGGGAGATGTACTTGTAATCTAGCTCCACATTTTCCTTTCTCCTTGCCATTGTAATCCTCCCGTTGTATTCAAAAGCAGTGTGCTTGTTTGTAGTCCTATGAAATTCATGTGCCCCACATAAAAAATAATACACTCAAAGCTAGATGATGATATGATTATCTTGATAATATATTATCTTCCCTTACCAAAAACACATCAAGCTCCATAGCATGATCTAAGTGGACACATCCTCCCCTCATGGAATGAAGCCGATACTGTCCAAAAATAGAGCCTTACAAGTTGATCTGCGCAGGAGGATATTTACCCGTATTGTAGTTCTTATATTTTCTGTCTAATATGTAGTCCCACACAATGTAATGCTTTGGCTCTATGTGGTGTTTGAGCCTCCCACTTTAATAATTTTATGTAGTTGTCCTTTCGCCTAAGGGGAGTGAGTCCTATATCACTCATTTGTAAACTCTCACCTCAGGGCAAGTACTTGTGCAATAGTTTGTACTCTTTTCATCTATATATTGTAAATCCACCCAATGTTGTGCTCTTAATCTAGGGTGCCTTTGTATCCGAAATTGTTTTTTCTTTCCTATTTTTTCCTTTCTTTTCTATTTTTTATTTTCATTTTTATTTCATGCGACCTAGAAAAGTGCACAGTTGGCCGCATTTGAAAGCCGCGGATGCCGCGTGCGTAGTCGTGCCCACACACCCACACCCTTTCCCATGCGCTTGTGTCGTCCTCTCCACACCGTGTCGCTTCCCTGCCATCCACTACACGCCGCACCGCGCACTACCGCCTCACCACGCCGCTCGAGTAGTCACCTCCACGCACCACGAGGCCATCACCGCTGCCCCTGACTACCACCATGCTAACTCCCTTAGTAGGCGCCGTCGAGCGCCTACAAAATGCCCCCTGAGCTGCCTCTTTACGTCCTAAAACCCCCTCCAAACACACCATGGCGCTAGAACGGCGGTGTTCCGTGGCTGAGCGCCATGGCGTCGGCGTGTGCTCGTCGGCGAGTTGCCGAAACGGCGATGCCGACCTTCGCTGGCCGAGGGGAGAGGACCGGGGAGAAGAGGGGGCGACGGCGAGCGCGTGTGGAAGGACGACAGGCGGCACAGGGGCTGGGGGCAGCGCTACCGTGACGGCGCGCCATGGAAGGTACGGGCCGAGCTCGCGGCGAGCGTCGGGGTGGGACTCCCGACCTTGGATGGCCAAGGCGAGGCCACCAGGGCGTAGCGGGGGTTATGGCGAGGCCGACCGCAACCTCGGTGGCGACCGGGCGGGGGGCGAGGCGGCTGGCCACGGCGGAACGCCATGGCTGGCGGTGCGAGCTCTCTGAGCAACGCGGCGGAGACGCTACGCAGGCCTAACGGCGAGGATGAGGGGACAGGGAGGCAGAGGAGGAGACGGCGGGCACAACTGTGCCCT
This sequence comes from Microstegium vimineum, assembly GCA_022036555.1. Taxonomy (NCBI): domain Eukaryota; kingdom Viridiplantae; phylum Streptophyta; class Magnoliopsida; order Poales; family Poaceae; genus Microstegium; species Microstegium vimineum. The sequence goes on from CM039130.1 coordinate 32,264,851, forward strand.
TGGCGCGGCCGGAGGAGCTCACCTGAGTGTGGATGACGTCGGCGGGATCCGGTGGTGGTCGCGGCTCGCGGCGGCGGCGTTCTGAGGCTCTGCAGCGGTGGCTAGGGCTCGAGGATGGGGCGGAGGAGGTGCGGCTCGGCTTAAATAGCCCCGAGGGCGGTGCCGGGAAGGAAAGGGAGATTCGGGAGGCGGATTCGCGCTCGGACGGACGACGCCATCGCGCGGGGAAGGAAAGAGCTGAGGAGGAAGAAAGGAAAGGGGGAAGGAGGGACTGACAGGTGGGCTCTACCGGTCAGCGAGAGAGAGAGGGCGGGCCGGGCTGTCAGTCAGAGAAGAGGGGAAGGGAGGCGCGTCCGCGAGGGAAATTGGGCCTGCGCGTTGGATGGGCCGCTGAGGGGGGGGGAAGAGGGGGAGGGGGGCTGGTGCGGGCCTGCTGCGGCTGGGCCGGTGAGAATGGAGCAGGCCGAGGGAGAGAGGAGAGGGGTGGGCTGGGTGAGCAGGCCTTCGGGCCAGAACAGAGGGAGGGAAGTTTTTTCTTTTCTTTTTTTTCTTTTTATTTCAAAGTAATTTGCCAAACACATTTTTGAATACAAATTTGAAACCATTTTGAAATTCAAATGTGAAACTTCATTTAAATTTTGAAACAGACTTACTCGAACAAAAACCCAACATGCATGGCATGGATGCTCAAACAGGTTTCTACCAAAAGATAACTTTTTAATTTCATAAAGAGTTTTATTTTCCTATGATTTAATGAGCACCGAAAATCACAATTAAATCAATTTAGTCCTATTTTCAAGAAATGAAATTTTAGGGTGTTACAATTCTACCCCCCTTAAGATGAATCTCGTCCCGAGATTCGGAAGATGGTGATAAAGAGATAAAGGCACAAAGATATCCTCCAGATTAAAACTGCTTTGGATCTGAGACTTTTTCATGAGAGCATAACTATTCTTTAGGATACGAAGAGTACATTTGTTCTTGGAAACAAAACTTTGATCTAGGAAACACAACTGAACTTCATATGTCCTCTTGAGCGTTCTGACATTGCTTAGATGGGTAATCTTCATAAGCATGATCATCTATTGTATTGACCTCTTCCAAAGGCATCTGTTCCTCAACATTGACATCTGAGAACTCATGTTCCACTTCACTATCCTTTGTGTTCCCACTTTCAGGTAAGTTTTCTTCACGTTCATCAGGTTCAGGTTGGATTCCTTGATACTCAATTCTTTCGCCCGTCGGAGTTGTTACAGACACCAAACCTTGGGTAGGATCAATGCTTCCCTTACAAGCAGCGAACCATCCTCTTTCAAGGACCACATCATTGGTCATGAAATCCAACACAATAAGATTTACTTTAAAGTTTCATCCCTTTATTTGAAGACTAACTTTTAGGCATATGCGGGTTGCCTTTTCTTCACCTCCAACGGTATTAACTAGCATTGGTTTCCTCATTGGGAGCATTGTCATCTTTTGTTCTTGCGCAAATGCTTTAGAGATAAACGAATGTGTAGTCTTCGGATCAAACATCGCTAAGGCAGGAGATGAGTTTACTGAAATGAAACCATACACAACTCCATTAGATCCACACGGGGTGGACACATTCCTCAACATTCCTTGGATGTATTTTCTCTTTTCTTTTACTCCTTCATCCTGCTTCTTTTGGTGACTCGATTCTGAGTTCTGTCGTTGTTGATTTTGGCATTGATTGGAGGGTGGTACTTCATCATGGGATTGTTGATCTTGATCTGTACTCTCTAGTAGATTCATCGACTGTGACTGACATATTATCTGCGTAGCAAGACGGGGATGGGTGTCTCTTAGCTGGTGTTGAAGATCACACTTTCTCTTCTTCTTTCTCTTCTTTTGTTGCTTCTTCTCAATTGCAATTGCCCTATGCACCATTGCATGAAAATCACCATACTCAACGGTCATCAGTTGTTGTTGCAAACTATCATTCAATCCTTTCATAAAGCACTTTTGCTTCTTAGCATCATTATCCACTTCGCTTGGGGCATAGCGAGACAACTGAGAGAACCTATCACTATACTCACACACTGACATTGAACCTTGCTTCAAGTTGTGGAACCCCTCACTCTTGGTTGCTACCGAACCAGCTGGCATATGGTAAGATCGAAAAGCAGCCTTGAACTCTTTCCAATCAATCTGATTTACATCTCGTTGACCAAACTCTGTTTCCCAACAGTCTAACGCTGTTCCTTGGAGTTGACCGAAAGCATAAAGCACCTTCTCATTGTCTTTACACTGAGCTATGTCAAGATGTTGCTCTCTAGCTCTAAGCTAGGCATCTGCTGCTAGGGGGTCAGTGTCATGAGAGAAAGTTGGTGGATGACCTTTCACAACTTCTCCTGGTTTATCCATAGGTGGTGTATGATGCAAGGAGGTTTGAGCAAGAAACTGCAGCGGTTGAGTTTGTGTCATCGAAGCTTGTTCTCTAGATGGAGGATCTGGATTGGGAACATTCCTTCTTCCATCCTGTGAAGCGTCCATCTGTTTGGAACACAACTGCATTAGGATTTGGTCATTCAAGTCTTCCTTAAATGCAGCTTCATATGAGGTCAAGGCATCGCATAGGAATCCAAACAAAAACTCAATCATGGTGATAAGCAATTCTTTAAAGCAAGACACTAACATCAATGCAACTCCAGGTTGCAACTTCTTTAACTTGGCTACCCCCCTTAAGATAGATGAACTAGGGGACACCAAGGTAACTTGCATATTCCTTGACTTAAATTAACTGTCCCCGTATCTTTTAGTTATTCCAAAGAAACTTTTGTGCCAAAGTATGAACCAACAACACTATTCTCCTTGAGGGCAAGAAAACAACGACGCAGATGTATCACTTTCTCCATATCCACGATAGCACTAGGGTGGTTCTTGCGGATAGAGAAAGATAAGGAAGTGGACTATTATCCAACATCTTCCCGTAACTCTTATCTTCCAACAAACAGAGATTTTAGATGATAAAGATAGATTGCACTTGAAAGATAGGATAAAGAGACACATGAGATAAACGAAACCCAACTTTTTATTTCATTAAACCTTAAGCTTACAAACTAAATGAAATTGTGGGAAGACCCCACAAGATCATTGCACTCATTACAAAGATGCAAATCAAACATAACCATAATGACAAACCAACCAATCACTTAAAGGTTCACAGGACACACAGACTCGACTAACGTATTTATTACAAGGGACATAAACTCCTACTTCTTAAACAAGGTACGACTGCAGTGACATCCAGGGTAGCATCTCTTGCGTGGAGTTGAACGAGACACATATTCAACCACATTGATCTTGGGTAGTCCAGCTTGACTCCTCCAATCATCTATCTCGTCCAAGGCTTCTTCATAGTGTTGCCTTACTTCTGCCAATTCCAGTTGACTATCTTCCAACTTTTGGTGGAGAACCTGCATGGCCAGTGCCATCTCCTTGACTTGCTCATTTGGTTCTGAATGAGGGTCAGCCATCACGCACTGCAAGCTTCCTGGTGGACGTCGCGGAAAATACTTCTACTTGTCATCATGCATCTCTTCATAATATTTCCCATGGTATACCAAAAATGCTTGATGAGCAACATCTAATATGCCAGCATGCACGCTATACCGATCCGTGATAGTCCTATGAATGGATTCCACCATTTGCGAACCCGTAATCAGATTACGTCTTGTGATGTGTGCCTCTATGATCCAATGGCTCTCATACTTAGGATGAGTCCAACTGGTGCACTTATATTCCACTCTGGCTTGATGATCAGGATAGAGATCTTGAAGCATTTGCATGAGCCGGTGGTGAAAGAAAGCTTCACTGCTATAGAATGTAGTGTTGTACTCCTTGTGCCAACAAGCCTGCTGAACTGGTGGTTCCACGAGGGCAGAGGTTCCTCCATTGTAGCATGGTCCTCCAAGGTTGACACGAGCAGCCTTCTCGTTACGCACCATCTATTTAGATAGAGAGCAAAGAGTGAGAATTGAGACAATGTCTTTATAATAGAGTAGAGATAGAGTAAGCATAACTTTAAACAATTATCAAGGGTAGTGAAAGGATCAAGATGCCCAAGAGGGGGGGGTGAATTGGGCTCTTTTTAATTTCTAAACAAGAATTAAACCTACAAAGAGCCAATTAACCCCCTAGTGCCTACCGCTTGTGTGTCCTAGCTAGAAAGCGGTAGCAAGGCAATGAAAAGCGAAAACTTCCTACACAATTCTAGTATGAATTGAAAGACAATTGCGAAAAGTAATGCGGTAATAAAGAGCTAGGGAAAGGGATGCTTGACACGGCGATGTTTTGCCGAGGTATCGAGGAGTCGACACTCCCCCCTAGTCCTCGTTGGAGCACCTCGCAAGGTATAGCTCCCCCTCAATCCCGCGCAAGGGATGAGTGCTCTCTACGGGCTGATTCTTCGCCACTCCGGCTCGGTGAATCGCCCACAACCGATCACAACGTCGATGGAGAAGGGTCGCCGACAATCTTCCGGCGATCACCTTCCTCCGAGCACCACCGGACCGTCTAGGTGATGTCGATCACCAAGGGTAACAAGCCTCGATCTTCGCTTGACTCACTCAAGCTTCACAACTAGAGGATGCACACTTGGACTCTTGGATGAACTAGAGAGAGGATGGATGGATTCGCGAATCACTCTCTCTCTCTCTAGGGCTCTTGCTCTCTTCCCAACCTTCTCAACAAACTCAGGAACTCAAATGACCAAAGGCAAGGTGGGAGAGAAGTGGGAGGGGCTATAAATAGACCCTCTGAAAACTGCCTCGGGCTGGCAATTTAAGTTGGCGACAGACGCTCCGTCGACTAGGCGACGGACGCTCCGTCGCATGCCCAACGGCTAGTTTCTGTTCATAGTTGAGGCGATGGACGCTCCGACGCCTAGGCGACGGACGGTCCGACGCCTCTGTCTAACGGCTAGTGCTGACACACTGTTCCCAGCGACGGACGCTACGTCACTGGGCGACGGACGCTCAGCCACAGCGTCCGACGCTGAGTTCTGGCTAGGGTTGAAAAACACCCTCTCTGGAAGGTCGACGGACGCTCTTCCTAGCGTCCGACGCCTAGCCGACGGACAGCGTCCGACGCACCTTGAAAAACTTAGCCAGAAAACAACCTCTCTGGAAGGCCGACGGACGCTGTGGACTCAACCACCCAGCGTCCGGCGCCTTTGTCCGACGCGACGGACAGCGTCCGGCGCCCCTGCCAGGAGCGTCCGACGCCCAGAAAACTATTTTGACAACTCCGTTTTTCGTCGCGATGAATATGGAAGTTGTTCTAGGCTATCTTACGGTCACCATAGGCTTGCTTAGAGCTAAGGAAGTCAAGTGTGCACCATACCTATTCATGAAGCTTTCCTAAGTCAAGCTACTAGTCTCAACCCCTCTTAATAGTACGGTCAAAGGTAAAAAAGAGAAGCCCTATCTAATTCTAAGTGCCCTTCATCTCCTTATGGCACTTAGCCTATCATTCTAGGGTCTTCATCATGTCTCCTTAACAACTGAAACGATATCCATCTTGGGGGCTAAGTGATGACCTTTAGAGCCCATTTTCCTTGATCACTATGGCTAAGCTACGCATAGCCTCTGCAAAACACACGTTAGCCATAATAATCTCTAATTGTCGTTAATCACCGAAACCAACTAGGGCCATGATTCTTCAATCTCCCCCTTTTTGGTGATTGACGACAATAGAATCTCGAGTATGGATAAAAGTTTTGGTTAAGATTCAAGGGTGACTTGGAATGGTTGAGCAAGGGTTAGTTAAGATGTAATGAAGCATACTTGCTCACCCAAGCCAAATCACAAAACATGGTACTTATGAATATGAATGAAGAAGCAGTACCTCATGATATTCTCAAGGGATGTTTCGGAGTAAAGCACGGAAGCTCAAATAACGTTAAGCAAGGAGATATATCATGAACCATGAGACAACTCATAGAATATATTAGAGAAAAAAAACAAGAGTTTGTCACATGCAACCATATATACATCAACCATCATCACATCACACATATAGACAAATGCATAAAAGTAGACATGATGAAAGAGTACGGGGAAAAAAAGCATACAAAGATCCAAATCCCTCCCCCTATCTCTATACTCGACCCTCTCTCCCCCTTTGACGTCTAGCACCAAAAACTAAGAGTCTGGGGCTGGAGAAGAAGGCGAAGAAGCTGCAACTCTGCAATCCAGCATGATGAAATCCTGAAGATCTGACTCGCTTGACTCAACATCTGGCTCGGTCTCTGCCGGTGTAGGTGCAGCTGGGGTGGTCTCTGGAGCTGTCACTGGCACCTCTGGAGCTGCGGTCTCAACTGACTCTCGCTGAGACTCTGCTGGTGCCTCTGACGGTCCTGCCTCAGTGGTAGCGGGCCTGGGAGCCCGACGAGTGAAAACTCGAGGCGAGGGGGACAGTGTCACTGCTAGTGCCACTAGGGACACTGCCGCTGCAACCTCTGCAGGCTGAGTCTGACCAGGAGAGGACACTGCCACGGTAACCTCATCTGCTAGGGATATGGCATCCGTCTGAACGGTAGCTGGAGGTGTGGTGACTGTCTGTGCTGACTGCTCAGGTGCGATCTCCGACGATGCAACTGAGGACTGGTGAGTGCCTGTCGCCGGAGGATCCACTGCAGTCTCTGGAGCTGGTGTGGCCTGCTGAGGTGCTCCTGGGGAGTCTTCTCCCGTGATCTCTAGATAGGAAGCTGACAGATCTCTCGAGGCCTCTGCTAAGGTAGTTCCCCGGGTAGGAGTGAATCCCGTCTGGAACTCTCTGGGTGAAGCTATCCAAGAGGACACCTGGGTCCTCGAGTCTGGTACTCAGGAGAAGCTGCCGGCTGGAATGGAGGTGTAGCTGGTGCCTGACTCTGCTGTCCTCTGGACGGTAACGCTGGAGTTGGCACCACAACTACTGGAGGCGGCTGCGGAGGAGAGGTGAACTGCTACTGCTGAGAGACGGCGGGCAACTGAAAGTGTGGCGTGGAGGTCTGCCCGGAGCTAGAGGCCAGAAGACGCTCAAGTAGAAGAGTCTGAGTCTTCTGGATCTCTGCCTGCTGTAGCTGATAGGCTAGGAACTGGCGCTGGAACTCATCCTGCCTAGCCTGTGTCTGAGCCTGAGCTGCCAGCTGCTGCTCAATGAGCCTCCGTAGATCTGCAACCTGTCGTCTCTACTCCTCTGCCTGGCGAGACTGCTCCTCCTGCATCCTCGAGAGTATCGTAAGCAAGGTAGCCTCTGAGGAACTGGAGCCTGGAGCTGGAGCTGCTGCGACTGTGCCTGACCCTCCTGCCTCGTGGTCATGTGTCATCGGTGTATACTCATGCACGGGCTGGTAGTCCTCGTCAGAGCTGTCGGAGTCGAGATCCTCTCTAAAGACTATCTCGGCAGCTGTATCGATCTCTGCATCCAAGTCAGCTAGCTCGGCCTGAGCAATCTGCTCAACTATCGCATCTGTGACCTCGGCGGACTATGGTGGCACTCTGGCCTGCCTGGTGCCTAGTCTGTAGGCTCTGCTGGGTCGAGGCAACTGCCCATGGGCCACAAGCTGGCTCATCGAGTAGACTGGGAACTCTGTAGCTGACCTCGTGAGGGTGACTCTCATAACACCTGACCCAGTCTTGGCAACTATCAAATATGAGATCCAATGTGCGAACTGTAGCTGCCAATGACCTCTGAACCCAGCAGCTATGATATCCTCGAGCTCGCTCACTATCAAATCCCAGAGGTCGAACTGCTCTTTCTGAACAATGTGAGCTAGGAGCCAAAGCTGAAGACGAGTAATAGTATCCCTAGCTCCAATCCTAGGTAGAATAGTCCGTCTGAGAACCTCGTGGAGGATCCGAGCCAAAGGAGTGAGGTCTCGTGGCGTACGGCTCGAACCCTCAGTGAACGGCTGCTAAAAGCACGGCCTCACGAAGTCAGTGGATGGTACAATACCATCATGAGGTCAGCGAGGGCCTCCTGATCCCCATAGCAGAGACTGTGTATCCTGGTAGGTGAGGACCCGAGGTGAAAGAGCTCTCTGAATCTGGCAGCAGTAACCCTGAAGTCACGTCCCTGGTATGCGAAGTGGAGGAACTCGTGATCAGGTGAGATCCACAGAGAGGCATAGAACTGGTAAACCCACTCCTTCTGATATGCCCCTGAGCGTCCCATCAAGTCTGTCAAACCCTGGATGTACTGAAGGTGCTGCAGGATCTCTGGACCACCGATCCCCTCAATCTGAGTAGATGGGCACACCCTGTGGGCCCTGAGAGGAGCATCGGTGTCAACATACGCTCGGTAGAAGTCCTCGTGTACTGTAGTATAGAACTCACGTCCGGCACGGGGCCCCTCTGTGGTGGAAACCAGGTCTGGAAGTCAACGAATCGAAGCAGCTGGACTTGCTTCGCTGTAAGTGCTCTGACCTGGTGCCTCACTGGGTCTGGGAGCCGGGGTCCTGGAGGGCTAGGTGGTGCACCTGAGCCTCGGGAACGGGTAACACGGCGGCTCATCAGCTCTCCAATAGTAGAGTGGCCCGCGGCCTCTGTCGGCTCAGTCGCTGGGACTGGCTTTGTCACTGGTGACTCTGTATCCTCGACGGGCTCTGACTCTGGAGGTGGAGGGGACTCACGACGCGCTCCACGGCGAGGCGAGAGCCTCAAGACGGCGCGACGTCCTCCTCGCTCAGCTATCTCGGCGGCCTCTGCCACTGCTAGAGCGGCTACCGAGTCTGGATCCATCGCGGGCCTCTTGCGCTTCTGAGAGATTACCTTCTGCTTGCCCTTCCCGCAGTCAGTGGGTGGACGCGGTGGAGGTGGAGGGTCACCACCACTACCGGGGATGGGACCTGCATTCTTCGTCCTTGCCATTTCTCAAGTTTGCAACCAATCCACTGACAGGAATCCTCAACAAACAAACCACAAGTGCACTGCCCCAACTGTCACTGAAACCACTGACACTCCTCAGAACCAAACAGTTGAAAGAGTGGCACGCCGGCCCTGGACTGTCCTCGCGAGGCTTTGCCTCGATCCGTACTCGCGGGCTTTGCCCCGAGTTCACTGACACTGCCCACTGTCTGATTCTCTGATCAACTGACCAACTGACCCTCGAATCGCTGACCAAAAAGGAAGAAGATAAGAGATCCCCCGATCAATCAACCGCACTCTGCAATCCGCACTTGAATCGCAAAGGAGATCAGCCAACCTCAACCAGGAGAGCTCCTCGGCCTAGTGAGACTCCTGCTCGACTAGGTTAGAGCAGGGAACCAGGTGGTGAGTGGAGGTGAAGGCACGGCGGCGCAAGTGAAGTCCCGCAGCGGCGCAAGGAAAGCAGGCGGAGCAGAGGGCTGGCGGCGGCGCTGGGAGGATTCCACGGCGGCGCAGGGAGGATTCCGCGGCGGCGCAGGGGGCAGCACGGTGGAGGATGCTCAACGGCGACGAGATCCGGCGGCTAGGGTTAGAATGCAAACGCGGCGGTGGTTAGGTCGACTCGGGAGAAACAGGGAAGAATCGGGGTTTTTAAAAAAAAAATCGCCGTAAAGTTCGCGACGAACGCTCCGACGCGGAGCGACGGACGCTCCGTCGGTATGCGACGGACGCTCCGTCGGTATGCGACGGACGCTCGGGGAGCGTCCGACGGCATCGTCCGTCGGGCTTCCAGAGCCGATTTGAAACACCCAATCGCATTGACCGCCCTGTTAGCGGGCAACTTTAATTCTCGGACGATCGCGACGGACGCTGAGGCAATTGACACCGAGCGTCCGTCGGCAGCATCCGATGCCTTAAAAATAGAATTTTTCAAATTTTCTTTTTGCGTCTTTCTCCCAACCAAGTTCCAATCTCAATAAGATCCAAATAACACTTGATTGGACTTGATATGAGAACCATCTCTCAAACACTCATTTTCAAATAGTTTGCCGTAGGCTTAAATTTAGTTTTTAGCTCAAAATATTCGAATGGAAGCGCCAAGGAGACCTCATATGGCCACAAGAGGGGTAATAAAGTGACTTGAGCTTGGAATGCTCCCCCTAAGTGATAGAGGATGCTCAAGAAACTTAACCGAAGAGAAAAGACAAACAACACACATGCATATGCTATGCAATACGAAAAGTGAATCTAGGTTGCTTGCAAGTTTAAACCGCGGTTAAGCTTTGTCACACGCTTTGAGGGCGGTTATCTTAACCGCGTTAGCCAAGCCTATGTGCATTCCCATATTAAACATGTTATATTACATATGAATGCAAGGTTCACACAAGCTCATCTTTTAGTGAAATTAGAGTGATCAAGCACATTTAACTCGCTTCTCAACCTACAAAAGGTTGTTTCATCGAGTGGTTTAGTGAAGATATTCGCCAATTGCTCTTCGCTCTTAACTCCAACTAGTGTTATGTCTTTCCTAGCCACATGATCTCTAAGAAAGTGATGGCGAATATCTATGTGCTTGGTGCGAGAGTGTTGAACCGGGTTGTTTGCAAGCTTTACGGCGCTTTCATTATCACACAAGAGTGGAACTTCTTTTAAAAACACGCCGTAATCAAAGAGTGTTTGGGTCATATATAATATTTGTGCACAACTTGCTCCCACGGCAATGAATTCTGCCTCGGCGGTTGACAATGCCACACTATTTTGCTTCTTTGAGGACCAAGAAACAAGTGATCTTCCTAGCATGTGGCACCCGCCGGAGGTACTCTTCCTATCAACCTTACACCCGGCGTAATCCGAATCGGAATGGCCAACTAGTTGGAAGGGAGCTCCTTTGGGATACCAAAGACCCATGCTAGGGGTGTGCCTTAAGTACCTAAGGATTCTTTTAACCGCACAAAGATGCGACTCCTTAGGGTTTGCTTGAAACCTAGCACACATACACACACTAAACATGATATCCGGCCTAGAAGCGGTGAGGTAAAGTAAACTACCGATCATAGAGCGATAAAGAGTTTGGTCGATCGGTTTACCTCCCTCATCGAGATCGAGATGCCCATTAGTAGGCATTGGGGTCTTGATTGGCTTGCAATCCTCCATCTTGAATTTCTTGAGCACATCATAAGTGTACTTCTCTTGAGATATGAAGGTGCCCTCCCTCAATTGCTTCACTTGGAAGCCTAGGAAGAAGGTTAGCTCGCCAATCATCGACATCTCGAACTCCTTGGACATCAATGCACCAAATTCTTTGCTATGACCTTGGTTTGTTGACCCAAATATAATGTCATCGACATATACTTGGCAAACAAAGATCTCTCCATCTAGCACCTTGGTGAAAAGTGTGGTATCCACTTTCCCGATCTTGAAGCTCTTCTTAAGTAGGAAGTCCCTTAGCCTCTCATACCAAGCTCTTGGAGCTTGCTTCAATCCATAGAGTGCCTTGGACAACCTATACACATGATTAGGATAAATTGGGTCTTCAAACCCGGGAGGTTGTGAGACAAAAACAAGTTCATTAATGAAACCATTAAGAAAGGCACTCTTTACATCCATTTGAAAAAGTTTCATTTTATGGTGTGAAGCATATGCCAAAAGGATACGAATGGCTTCTAGTCTTGCAACCGGTGCAAAAGTCTCCCCAAAATCCAAGCCTTCAACTTGGGAGAACCCCTTTGCCACCAATCTTGCCTTGTTTCTCACAACCACGCCTTGATCATCTTGCTTGTTCCTAAACACCCACTTGGTGCCAATGATTCTTGCTCCTTTGGGCTTTTCTACTAGTGTCCACACTTCGTTCCGGGTGAAGTTGTTCAACTCTTCGTGCATGGCGTTCACCCAATCCGGATCCGCAAGTGCATCCTCCACACTAGAAGGCTCAACAAAGGAAACAAAGGAGTGATGTTCAACATAAGAAGCAAGTTTAGATCGTGTTGTTACCCCCCTTGATGGACTCCCTATGATGAGGTCTTGAGGATGTGCTTGAAGCATAGGTGTAGATCTTCTATTGATCTCTTGAGGAGGACATTGCGGTGCTTCAACATTGCTTGCTTCGGCCTCGGCTTGATCTTGAGGGATGTGAGTGTCTTCTTGAGCTTCCCTCACTTGATCTCCTTCATCAACTTGAGGCGTGTGAGGTGGAGACGGATCTTGATTTGCTTCATCTTCAACTTCTTCCACCTCTTGTGGGTTGATAGCACCAATTGGCATGTTCTTCATTGCCTCCCTCAAGGGTTCATTACCTACATCATCAAGATTTTCATGCTCTTCTTGAGAGCCATTAGTTTCATCAAACTCCAAGTCATACGTTTCTTCAACTAAGCCGGTGGCTTTGTTAAATACACGGTATGCCTTGGATTTAAGTGAATACCCAACTAAGAAACCAATGTCACATCTTCTTTGGAACTTGCCCAAATGTTGGCGCTTCTTGTAGATGTACACTTTGCAACCAAACACTCGGAAAAAGGATATATCCGGTTTCTTTCCATTCACAAGCTCATAGGGGGTCTTCTTGAGAAGCCTTTGGACAAATAGCCAGTTGGCCGCATAGCATGCGGTGTTGATTGCTTTGGCCCAAAACTTCTCGGGGGTGTTGTATTCATCAAGCATTGATCTTGCAAGAGTGATAAGTGTCCGGTTCTTCCTCTCTACTATACCATTTTGTTGAGGAGTATATGTGGCGGATACTTCATGCTTGATCCCAACTTCATCACAATAGTCTTCAATCTTGGTGTTCACAAACTCGGTCCCATTGTCACTTCTTATCTTCTTGATCTTCACATCAAACTCATTTTGGGCTCTAGTTGCAAACTTCTTGAAAATTGATTGAGTTTCTCCCTTGTCTTGAAGAAAGAACACCCAAGTGTATCTAGAGTAGTCATCAACTACCACCAAACAAAAGAGATTTCCGCCAAGGCTAGCATAGGTGGTAGGTCCAAAAAGATCCATGTGGAGTAGCTCTAGAACTCTTGAGGTTGACATGAAAGCTTTGGTTGGATGAGTGTTTGCTACTTGCTTGCCGGCTTGACATGCGCTACAAAGTTTGTCTTTCTCAAACACCACATCCTTCACACCTCTAACCAATTCCTTCTTGACAAGCTTCTTCAAAGTTGACATTCCCACAATGTGCTAATCTTCTATGCCATAGCCAACCCAAAGAACTCTTGGAGAAAAGACATGTTTGCAAACTAGCTTCATTTGAGGTGAAGTCCACTAGGTAGAGATTGTTGTGTCGAAATCCTTTGAATATCAATGATGAATCTTCAATCTTGGACGCAACTACCTCATTTGGAGTGAAGAGACATTGGAAACCAAGATCACATAGTTGTCCCACCGATAGCAAATTGAAGCTCAATGATTGTACTAGCAAGACATTTGATATTGATTGATCATTTGAGATTGCCACTTTGCCTAGACCTTGCACTTTACCTTTTGAATTGTCCCCAAAGGTAATTTTGTCTTTCCCTTCACAATCTTCCTCAAGTGTGGTGAACATCCGGGAGTCACCGGTCATATGTTGAGTGCATCCACTATCAATCACCCAATGACTTCCACCGGTCTTGTAGTTCACCTACACACAAGCAACTTGGAGTTAAGCTTGTTGTTTGGGAACCCACACTTGGCGAGGTCCCATAGCCTTGTCCACCAACTCCTTAGCAACCCATAGCACTTTGGGCTTGTTCTTCATCTTTGGACCGAGAAATACAACTTGAGGTCTACCCTTGGAGTCCTTGTTGATGATGAAGTGTGCATCATGAGCGAAAGGCCTTATGTGCTTGGGCAAGGTCTTGGGAGGTGGAGTCTTGCATTGGGATTGAAGGTGACCCTCTTGACCACATCCAAAGCACTTCTTGGGTTTGGGCTTTGGTGTGTCATAGTTGCTTCTCATAGCCTTGTTCTTGTAATAGTTCTTGGCTTCTATCTTGACCTTGGCCTTCATGATTTGGTTCTCCTTGAACCCAATGCCGGTCTTGTCAGTCTTCATGATAGTGTTCATCAAGAGCTCACTTTGAAGGTTGTGGCCCTTGGTGAACTTCTCCAATCCACTTGTAAGCTTGATCTTCTCAACCTTGAGCTTTGCATTTTCCTCTTTTAGAGATTTGATCAAGGTCATTTCATCTTTGTCATCTTGTTTGGCCGACTTGATAGTGAGTGGCTTGCTTGCCTTGAGGTTGATTAGCTCTTCCTTGAGCTTGGAGTTTTCTTGCCTCATCTTCACATAGTCATCATGCTTGTCGGCCTCAACTACCTTCTTGCCCTTGCACTTAGCATTTTGCTCACTAGCAACTTCATCAAGCAAGTCCTCACAAGAAGTAGCTATATCACACTTAACAACCGGGTTAATAGCAACATGTGTAGCAAGATCATTTGAAAGCAATTCATTAGCTATCACAAGTGTGCCATGTTCATTTTTAACTTGGTTGTAGTCATCTTTTAGCAAGTTGTATCTTGATTGGAGCTCTTGTGTTGACTTCTCAAGCTTATCATGTTTCTCATTTGCTTGCTTGAGTGAGGCTTTGAGCTCCCTAGTGCTAGATGAGAGAGATTTGTTCTCAAGCTTCAATTCATCATTAGCACTAGTCAAGTCATCAAGCTTAGCATGCAAGTTACTATTGGCTTTCTCTAGTGACTCACTTTTGCCTTTATACTTCCTAATAAGCTTAGTGTATTTATTGTAAATTTCAATTAGCTCATCGTAGGAAGGTGCCTCAAACTCATCATCACTATCATCACTAGAGCTAGCCTCATCATCACTATCCTCTTTTTGTACCTTTTTGTCACCTTTAGCCATGAGGCATAGGTGTGTAGAGGATGAACCCGGAGATGATGGAGGGGGTGGCGGTGGAGTAGATGAACCAATCACCAAGGCGGCCACCTTCTCTTCTTCACTCTCATCTCCGGAAGAGTCACTTGAGTCTTCAATGTTGATGAACCAATCACCAACAATGTAGGCTTTGCCATTCTTCTTCTTCTTGTGGAAGTTGAAGTTCTTCTTCTTCTTGAATGGCTTGTCATCCTTCTTCTCCTCATCACTTGACTCAACCTTGTTGCCCTTGTTGTACTTGAACTTGTTGTTAGCTTTCTTGTTCTTGTACTTGTCTTTCTTTTCTTCGGGGCAAGCATGAGCCAAGTGTCCAAGTTTGCCACAATTGTAGCAATCCATCTTGGAGAGGGGCTTTCTTGAAGAGATTGTGAAGAATTTCTTCTTCTTTGAGTCAAACTTGACTCCATTCTTGCTTAGCTTCTTCAACATCTTGGTTGTTTTCTTCACCATGAGAGCGAGATCATCATCATCATCATCATCGCTTGTGCTCTCATACATGACTTGCATCTTGTGCTTCTCCGAGGAGGATGCCTTGAGTGCCAAGTCCTTCTTTTCCTCCTTCTCTTTTTCTTTCTTCTTGGAGGAGGAAGATGAGCCACCATCACCAATCTTCATGTACATCTCATGGGCATTGATCTTGCCCAAAATTTGTGTTGGTGTAGCGGCGGAGAGATCTCCTTGGAGAAGCACGGTGACGATGTGGCCATACTTCTCAATGGGCAAGACACAAAGAATCTTGCGTACCACATCGGTCGGTTCCATTTGGTTGAGACCGAGCCCATTCAATTCCTCTACAATAATGTTGAGACGTGAGTACATTTCATTTGCATTTTCATTTGCATGCATAGAGAAAGAATTGAGCTTAGCCATAACCAAGTGATAGCGTTCTTCATGCTCACTTTTTGTACCTTCGTGAAGTGCACAAATAGTGGTCCACAACTCAAATGCGTCTTTGGCATTACGCACTCGGTTGAAGACATCCTTGCTAATGCCACGAAAGAGAATGTTCTTTGCCTTGGCATTGTGCTTCTAAAAGTTAAGGTCCTCTGTGAAGAGAGTACCTCCCTTTGTGGCGGCTTTGAGCACGCCCACGTCAACGGCCTCTAAATAGGCCTCCATACGAACTTTCCAATAAGGAAAGTCGTCTCCATCGAACATGGGAGGTGGTCCATCCCCATGGGACATCTTGCTCTAGGCGGTGAAGCCTAATTTAGAGCAACCAGGCTTTGATACCAATTGAAAGGATCAAGATGCCCAAGAGGGGGGGTGAATTGGGCTCTTTTTAATTTCTAAACAAGAATTAAACCTACAAAGAGCCAATTAACCCCCTAGTGCCTACCGCTTGTGTGTCCTAGCTAGAAAGCGGTAGCAAGGCAATGAAAAGAGAAAACTTTCTACACAATTCTAGTATGAATTGAAAGACAATTGCGAAAAGTAATGCGGTAATAAAGAGCTAGGGAAAGGTATGCTTGACACGGCGATGTTTTGCCGAGGTATCGCTTGTGCTCTCATACATGAGTTGCATCTTGTGCTTCTCCGAGGAGGATGCCTTGAGTGCCAAGTCCTTCTTTTCCTCCTTCTCTTTTTCTTTCTTCTTGGAGGAGGAAGATGAGCCACCATCACCAATCTTCATGTACATCTCATGGGCATTGATCTTGCCCAAAATTTGTGTTGGTGTAGCGGCGGAGAGATCTCCTTGGAGAAGCACGGTGACGATGTGGCCATACTTCTCAATGGGCAAGACACAAAGAATCTTGCGTACCACATCGGCCGGTTCCATTTGGTTGAGACCGAGCCCATTCAATTCCTCTACAATAATGTTGAGACGTGAGTACATTTCATTTGCATTTTCATTTGCATGCATAGAGAAAGAATTGAGCTTAGCCATAACCAAGTGATAGCATTCTTCACGCTCACTTTTTGTGCCTTCGTGAAGTGCACAAATAGTGGTCCACAACTCAAATGCGTCTTTGGCATTACGCACTCGGTTGAAGACATCCTTGCTAATGCCACGAAAGAGAATGTTCTTTGCCTTGGCATTGTGCTTCTAAAAGTTAAGGTCCTCTGTGAAGAGAGTACCTCCCTTTGTGGCGGCTTTGAGCACGCCCACGTCAACGGCCTCTAAATAGGCCTCCATACGAACTTTCCAATAAGGAAAGTCGTCTCCATCGAACATGGGAGGTGGTCCATCCCCATGGGACATCTTGCTCTAGGCGGTGAAGCCTAATTTAGAGCAACCAGGCTTTGATACCAATTGAAAGGATCAAGATGCCCAAGAGGGGGGGGGGGTGAATTGGGCTCTTTTTAATTTCTAAACAAGAATTAAACCTACAAAGAGCCAATTAACCCCCTAGTGCCTACCGCTTGTGTGTCCTAGCTAGAAAGCGGTAGCAAGGCAATGAAAAGAGAAAACTTTCTACACAATTCTAGTATGAATTGAAAGACAATTGCGAAAAGTAATGCGGTAATAAAGAGCTAGGGAAAGGTATGCTTGACACGGCGATGTTTTGCCGAGGTATCGAGGAGTCGACACTCCCCACTAGTCCTCGTTGGAGCACCTCGCAAGGTATAGCTCTCCCTTAATCCCGCGCAAGGGATGAGTGCTCTCTACGGGCTGATTCTTCGCCACTCCGGCTCGGTGAATCGCCCACAACCGATCACAACGTCGATGGAGAAGGGCCGCCGACAATCTTCCGACGATCACCTTCCTCCGAGCACCACCGGACCGTCTAGGTGATGTCGATCATCAAGAGTAACAAGCCTCGATCTTCGCTTGACTCACTCAAGCTTCACAACTAGAGGATGCACACTTGAACTCTTGGATGAACTAGAGAGAGGATGGATGGATTCGCGAATCACTCTCTCTCTAGGGCTCTTGCTCTCTTCCCGACCTTCTCAACAAACTCAGGAACTCAAATGAGCAAAGGCAAGGTGGGAGAGAAGTGGGAGGGGCTATAAATAGACCTTCTGAAAACTGCCTCGGGCTGGCAATTTAAGTTGGCGACGGACGCTCCGTCGACTAGGCGACGGACGGTCCGTCGCATGCCCAACGGCTAGTTTCTGTTCATAGTTGAGGCGACGGACGCTCCGACGCCTAGGCGACGGACGCTCCGACGCCTCTGTCTAACGGCTAGTTCTGACACACTGTTCCCAGCGACGGACGCTACGTCACTGGGCGACGGACGCTCAGCCACAGCGTCCGACGCTGAGTTCTGGCTAGGGTTGAAAAACACCCTCTCTAGAAGGTCGACGGACGCTCTTCCCAGCGTCCGACGCCTGGCCGACGGACAGCGTCCGACGCCTGGCCGACGGACAGCGTCCGACGCACCCTGAAAAACTTAGCCAGAAAACAACCTCTTTGGAAGGCCGACGGACGCTGTGGACTCAACCACCCAACGTCCGGCGCCTTTGTCTGACGCGACGGACAGCGTCCGGCGCCCCTGCCAGGAGCGTCCGACGCCCAGAAAACTATTTTGACAACTCTGTTTTTTGTCGCGATGAATATGGAAGTTGTTCTAGGCTATCTTACGGTCACCATAGGTTTGCTTAGAGCTAAGAAAGTCAAGTGTGCACCATACCTATTCATGAAGCTTTCCTAAGTCAAGCTACTAGTCTCAACCCCTCTTAATAGTACGGTCAAAGGTAAAAAAGAGACACCTATCTAATCTAATTCCATTCACTCCTTATTGGCACTTAGCCTATCATTCTAGGGTCTTCATCATGTCTCCTTAAAAACTGAAACGATATCCATCTTGGGGGCTAAGTGATGACCTTTAGAGCCCATTTTCCTTGATCACTATGGCTAAGCTACGCATAGCCTCTGCAAAACACACGTTAGCCATAATAATCTCTAATTGTCGTTAATCACCGAAACCAACTAGGGCCATGATTCTTCAGATAGAGAGAAAGCAAGAACTAGACAAGGTTGAAAGCTTGCTAAAACGACCAGTTCTATCTAGGCTTGCGTCCTACAGTCAGCATTGCTCTGATACCAATCTGTCACACACCGGTTTTAAGAACAAAACCAGATATATCCTATATGTGAGCCCAGGAAGTCAAATCTCACATATAGCCACAGAACAAGGTAATATCAAAAGACAATACTTAAATACATAACACATATGGTCAAAGGGTTAACCTTGGGAGAGCAAACAACGGTAAGACACTCCGAACTTCAGGTGAAGACTCCACTCCACAGGGACCAACTGACTGGTTGATCACAAGCCTATCTCTTCCAACTCTTGCAAACTGGTACCCATCCGGGATTTTTATCCAAATATTGAAAAGAAAAAAACAAGTGTAAGTACTTTCGTACTCAACAAGTATACATGGGGTTCATGAGGCTCAAGAAGGTATGGCACTGGTTTAACTGCATCAGCTTTTATGTTGTCACAATTTTAGCATTATAGTAGCATCAAAGTTATCAATAGCCCAATAACTATATGATCAAGTGAACGAGATGAAATGCTTATATGAACAAGTAACAATAATAAATCACCGATAACAACTGATGAGCTATGACATAAGGACATCACACAGCAAGGAGCCCAAGCTACTCGTAACCGTGAGCACGGCTATCATGATAGTTTTTAACTCTGCGCAGAGGTGTACATCTTTACCCATAAGTCGTGAATTGCCCTTTCTCCCGAGGTAGCTAGTCTCTTACCCACTTCCAAGGTGGGCCGGCAGGGTTCACTACGAGACCTTTCACAAGTTCCACTAGTAGGTAACAACCCGCTACAAGTTTCCTCAACGAAATCCCAGAAGTCACCGCAGCGCACCTTCCAGGCATCTCTGAGCACTTCTTGCGCCCTCTCAGGTAAGTTGCCACAAACTAGCAAAAGCCTAATACTGAGTCAAGCCAGAGCCCATTAGCTTATGGTAGTACTGTTTTCTCGGGGTAATCTCTTACAGAAATATCCCTATGAGTGAGAACACTGGTGTGAGTTCCTGATGTTCCACCTATAGTCCACGTTGCTAAAAAGTCATCTTTTATTGTCAATTCATATATCATTAATCAAGTTTACATGATCATAGTTATTCTTAAAGAGCACTAGCTTGATCTACCCAAATGCATAAATTCCCAGGGTGACAAGGTGTAAGGTACAAAACTAGGATAACCTTATAGGGTAACAAGGAAACACATGCATATGATTAATTAGTGATTATCATGAATAGGACAACAAGGATAATCCCATGTAATACTTGCCTTAAAAGCTTAGATCCTTTGCTCAACTGGTTCTCAACTTCAGACGACTTCTTTTGGATCACCAACGCAAAACTCACCGATTGGACAAGATTATAAGCACCACACAAGCAGCTGGACAAACATTCATAGCATACAAACATGGCTAAATTAGAACAATACACCAATCAATGAAAAGGATTTAAAAGAAAACTACGCAACTCTACGATCACACAGACGCGAAGAACACACTAAACAGAGCTACGATGATCGAGATACAACTAATGGAAGATTTGCTTTTATAAAAGAGAACTATAGGCTTTATCAATTTTATAGCTATATAAAAGAGTGTACAAAGTATTTCAAAGAAACACCTTGATTAGATTAGGTCAAAATTGTATTTGGATTGAAAACGGAAGTTGAAACTATCATCATTTCATGTATAAAACAAGTTGTAAAGTGGTTAATCAAATTAGGATTTGAACCCATGAAAATATAGATCTATTAACATGGTATTAAAGATCACTAATGAAAAGGTTACGCCGATACGAAGCCAACGCAACTTGAACGGATCGAAACGGATTTGAAACGGAGAAGATATGAAATTAACAAGATTTTCTATACAAGATTAATTCATAAAAAGAATTAATCTAAACCTTATTTTCAAAATACTTTAACATGTATGAAAACTGTACCATTAGATAGATCATTAAATTACGAAGCTAACGCAACTCGTTTGGGTCAAATCGGAGTTAAAACGGGTAATTATAAGCACTTGAAGGTGGGTGGCATAGTTGTAATTAGGGATTTCCAGTTTATTTCTAAAATAAAATGAAACCGCACGGAATACGTTTTTCAGAAAAGAAAGCGTAAACCAGAGAGTGCACTAAGGGGACTGTAGAGCGGTAGTGCGGGGTCGACGTGGCGCCACGTGGCAGAGCGGGACAGCGCAGGCGCACGACGTGGCTGTGGACCAGACGCTGAGACGCGGTTCATGGGTCCACGGTGGACCGGAGGGCGTACCCCTTCGATACTTCTAATCCTAGCCGTCTGGGCGGGATCGGACGGCGCAGAGAGGGCTCAGGCGGGGATGGTCACCGGGACGGTGCTAGAACGGCGGCGTTCCATGGCTGAGCGCCATGGCGTCGGAGTGTGCTCGTCGGCGAGTTGCCGAAACGGCGATGCCGACCTTCGTTGGCCGAGGGGAGAGCACCGGGGAGAAGAGGGGGCGACGGCGAGCGCGTCTGGAAGGACGGCAGGCGGCACAGGGGCTAGGGGCAGCGCTGCTGCGACGACGCGCCATGGAAGGTACGGGCCGAGCTCGCGGCGAGCGTCGGGGTGGCGCTCCCGACCTTGGATGGCCAAGGCGAGGCCACCAGGGCGTAGCGGGGGTTATGGCGAGGCCGACCACGACCTCGGTGGCGACCGGGCGGGGGGCGAGGCGGCTGGCCACGGCGGAACGCCATGGCTGGCGGTGCGAGCTCTCTGAGCAACGCGGCGGAGATGCTACGCAGGCCTAACGGCGAGGATGAGGGTACAGGGAGGGAGAGGAGGAGACGGCGGGCACAACTGTGCCCTTGGCGCGGCCGGAGGAGCTCACCTGAGAGTGGATGACGTCGGCGGGATCCGGTGGTGGTCGCGGCTCGCGGCGGCGGCGTTCTGAGGCTCTGCAGCGGTGGCTAGGGCTCGAGGATGGGGTGGAGGAGGTGCGGCTCGGCTTAAATAGCCCCGAGGGCGGTGCCGGGAAGGAAAGGGAGATTCGGGAGGCGGATTCGCGCTCGGACGGACGGCGCCGTCGCGCGGGGAAGGAAAGAGCCGAGGAGGAAGAAAGGAAAGGGGGAAGGAGGGACTGACAGGTGGGCTCTACCGGTCAGCGAGAGAGAGAGGGCGGGCCGGGCTGTCAGTCAGAGAAGAGGGGAAGGGAGGCGCGTCCGCGGGGGAAGTTAGGCCTGCGCGTTGGATGGACCGCTGAGAGGGGGGAAGAGGGGGAGGGGGGCTGGTGCGGGCCTGCTGCGGTTGGGCTGGTGGGAACGGAGCAGGCCGAGGGAGAGAGGAGAGGGGTGGGCTGGGTGAGCAGGCCTTCGGGCCAGAACAGAGGGAGGGAAGTTTTTGCTTTTCTTTTTTTTTATTTTCTTTTTATTTCAAAGTAATTTGCCAGACACATTTTTGAATACAAATTTGAAACCATTTTGAAATTCAAATGTGAAACTTCATTTAAATTTTGAAACAGAGTTACTCAAACAAAAACCCAACATGCATGGCATGGATGCTCAAACATGTTTCTACCAAAAGATAACTTTTTAATTTCATAAAGAGTTTTATTTTCCTATGATTTAATGAGCACCGAAAATCACAATTAAATTAATTTAGTCCTATTTTCAAGAAATGATATTTTAGGATGTTACAAACCCACAGTCAGTTGATCAGCTGATTGAAGTCTGACGCCTTATAAATTAGGTCAGAGGCGCTGATCTCTTTTTCTTCTTCTTTTTTTTTTTCTTTTTGCGCTTCAATACTCATATTCTTCAGTCTAGAAGACAACTATAATTAACGGCGCCGATATACATACGCGCAGCACATCTCTATTGTATTTGGTCATCCTCTACGCTAGCGAGCGGCCGCTTCCCCCATCCAGCCCCGCACCGCCGCACGACGTCGCCGGAACCGGAGAAGGGAGGGGGAGCGCGAGATGGACAAGGCCAACAAGCTCAGCGCCGGAGCGGGGGAGAAGGCGGGCAAGAGCAGGAGCCACGGGTCGACGGCGCTGTTCGTCGCGGTGGACTACGCCTTCCTGCTCGCCTTCGCCGGCTTCCTCGCCTACCTCATCGGGTCGCGGATCCTCCCCTCCGGCGCCGGCTCCGCCTAGACCGGTCCCCGTTTGTGTCCGGATCCCTCTTCTTTCTTCCACATTTTTGTTTTTTTTGCTTGATTGGAGCCGATGGCAGTGAGAGCACCGAGATCTTGCCGGGCGGATGGTTCTCGTCTCGATCTGATGCCGCTCCCGCGTTTTAATCCGGACACATTTTGACGAGAGGAGAACTAAGCGGTGCTTCTTGAATCTTGGCAATTTGCCTGGTAATGTAACAAATCTTTGCTTGTTCAATCGCTATCTCTGCTCGTGTGCTGAGTTTGGTTGGGCGTTGATCTGGCGTTTGTGTGGCGATCTGTGATGCTTCCTTCCAACTGATGCCAACTGAAAGTATATCCATCAGCTTTATCTAATGCTTCATTTTCGATGTATGAATATAGTGATTTGTTTCCCCCTACGGTTTGTCCTTCGTCTTACTTCTTTGTTCATGAATGAAGTCAAATTATCAAATTCTCTTCTTATTTAGCCTTCAACACACAAACCAGCCAGGCAATTTGTTCCAATATTGGTGTGATTTCAAATTTTGCACGCTTTGACCTACACCAAATGCCATAGGTTGTCTATTTGCCGAGAGAAACCTGTCAGCACACAAGTGCTCTTGGTTTCTGCTTTGCTTGCTATCAGAATTGCACAGCTCTTGGTTTCTGCTTTGCTTCCTATCAGAATTGCACAGTGCTTGAGATGACAATAGCATAACTTTCAACCCAAACAGTGCACACCTCTTCAATTTTCTTTGCAAGGCTATATATAAACACCTGTACTGGTTGGCAGTTGCATCGAAAGTAGGAACACTTCAGGAGGCTACTGCCTGAAAGCAACGATCAGATAGCACATGTGATGCATCCGGCCCAGGTAGGGTTGACCGAGGCCCGATAAATTGAGGCTGCCCGGACCCTAACAGTTCTTAGGCACAGAGGAGATCCTCATCAACATGTACATCATATCCTTGTTAGGAGCGACATCCAGATTATCCACAAAATTATGACAATACACGGATGGCTGCGATGGATGGGATCTTCTCTCGGAGCTTCTGAGTTAGCGCCACTCGAACTGTCTTCACACCTGCAGCTCGGCCTGTGAGGCGGACCTTCACAATGTGGCCAACGATCTTGATGAACTCGAGCTCGCCACCTCCTATGCCAGCAAGGTATGGTCTAATCTCATCTAGTACCTGAAATTTGGTTTGAAGGAGTTAACAATACTTTCAGATATCCCTCTTAATAGAGTATTTTTTTTATCTGTACAAAGGTGAATTATTTAATGGTGTAAATAGCTTAAACTGATGCCAGAAGGCAATGTACAGTGTCCAAATGATTATTGGCGTGAAGATAATAGGAAAATATCACTTGATCGTAAAGAAAAGAAGATATTGTATCAATTCAGATTCAGAGTTTCAGATGTGCTCCACAATCCTGCAAAGTAATAAATCTGACAAAATTCAGTATTCCATACCTCGTATTTATATAAGCAGGACTTGGAGCAGGAAGAGTTTTGCTCCAGGTATAGACCTCTCAGGCAAAAAGATTCAATTGAAACAACGTAGTTTCGGAATGCAAATCCAAAACAGTGCAATATATCAAAGAAAGATGTCCTCAAATGTCCCTAAAAGTACTACCAAGCGAGTTAAAAAAAAAACTACTACCAATCACTAAAAGTTGCACAAAGCCACAAACTAATGGTCTGAGAGCGGCTATCAATCAAATACCTGTATTTGTTTAGACATTTTATTGAGATAACTAGTGCATCAATATTCAGTAGAAACGTCCCTTTCAGATAAAAAAAAAACAGTGCCAAGCGGTGTTGGGCCTATCGAACATTTTTACAGTTGAATCACCTGCAGCTGCAGGTTTAAGTGACCACAGGAGTCACCCTAACTATGTTTATTCGTGCAAATCATCTACTAGTATGTTTACAAGATTCATTGAGAACATTATAACAAAACAAGACTACCTTTTGAACATTTGCTTCATTTAGCTTAAGCCCCATCTCCTTATCTCCAACGCGTTCGACTGCGCGGATCTCTGGGATGTTCTCCATCAAGCGTCGTTGAATGCTCATCTTCATCGTCATCGCCGAGCTTGGGCGCCGAGCTTGGGCACGATCCACATGCTCCCTGCAGCTTCAACCTCACCACATTGCCGTTGATCTCGTGCAAGGCGACATCGCCTCCATCTGCTATCAGATACGGGCGCACTTCGTCCAGAACTGACTCCACATTTCCAGTGGTTAATGGCAACTGGACCACTGTATTCAGGCCAGCAACAGCTCGTGCAACTGCTTCGCGTGCAAGAACGTAAATAAAACAGGTAAAGGTTTAGTTGACCTCGTAAAAGGGCAAGGCAAGTACTGAATTGTTCAGATCATTCAGATGAACTTGCTCTATCAGATTCCAAGCAGAAATTCAGCAAAAACAGTTCACTAGCTAGAGGCAACTATGAATTGATCGTATTACGAGCAGTGCGAAACAATGTAATTATTCAGCTGAATCATGTAAGAATTTCTCGTACATTGTTTCGCAAGCTAGGAAGAGAGACGGGGACTTGCTCATTCTTCTAAACCGAGCCGACGGTGTCGGCGGCGGCGGCGAGTCCGGCAAGTTGCCGGACCTCGAGACCTTGTACCAAACTATCTTAATTTCCAGTATCCATTATAGTCTGGTAACACCGCCGTCCCCAAGGTGAGGCCTCCCCGTCATCACCGGCTGCAATTGCTAGTTGCAAAGCTTTTTTTTGCAGCAGAGATGTTCTGTAAGCATGCTCTCACAGCTGAATAATTACATTGCTTCATCTTCCCAGGTCGACAAGGCCGGTGGTAGATACGACCATTACACCAAAACTTGAGGAATCATCTGATCATGGTGCCGACGAAGACGGCGCTCCAGTATGACTTGAGGCACCTGCATCTGGTTAGAGGGGTCAGGCAGAACAAGGCTTACAGAGGTGGTGGGAGTTACGGCCCGCTTCAGTTGGGACACATGAAAAACAAGGTGAATGGAGCAATCAGAAGGCAATTGCAGACGGTAAGCAGCTGAGCCAATCTGATCCAATATGACAAAGGGACCGAAGTACTTGAAAGAGAGCTTGTTAGAGGACCTGAGAGCCAGAGATGTTTGAACGTATGGCTGAGCCTTGAGGTAAACAGAATCACCAATATTGAATGATCTTGGGGATCTATGTTTGTCAGCTTGAGCCTTCATTTTGTTCTGTGCCCGAATTAAGTGTTGGCGGACGAGTTGTTGCATCAACTCCCGCTCCTCCAGCCAGGATTGTAGATTTGTGTTTTGACAAGACTGAGTGATGTCGATGCCAAAATGTCGAGGTTCATGTCCATACAGCACCATAAAAGGACTCTGACCCAAGGATGAGTGGAATGACGTATTGTACCAGTATTCAGTTAAGGCAATCCACTTTGACCACTTGGTAGGACAAGCTTGCACAAAGCATCTGAGATACGTCTCAAGGCACTGATTGACTCTTTCGGTCTGCCCATCGGTTTTGTGGTGATAAGCACTACTCATTTGGAGATCTGTATTCAACAATTTAAACAGCTCTTGCCAAAGGTTGCTAGTAAAGATTCGATCCCGGTCAAAGATGATAGCAGATGGTAGACCATGTAATTTGAAAACATTGCTCATGTATAAGAGTGCCACTTGAAATGCAGTAAAAGGGTGAGACAAGAGAACGAAGTGAGCGTACTTAGAGAACTTATCCACCACAACGAGTATGCAGTTGAAGCTGGCTGCTTTGGGAAGGCCTTCGATGAAGTCCAGGGAGACCGTCTGCCAGGCACCGTCAGGTATTGGTAGAGGGGCTAACAGACCAGGGTAAGGCACACGCTCAGATTTGGCTTGCTGACAAGTAGTGCATTGAGCCACATAATCTTTGACTGACTGTTTCAGTTTGTGCCAAGCAAACAAGTTTTTGATGCGCTTGTAGGTTACCTCATAGCCAGAATGACCACCAATAGCACTAGTGTGTGAGGACATAATTCTGGACTGAAGAGAAAGGTTTGAACCAACCCAAATTCTGCCTTTGTATCTGATGAGACCATCCTGTAAGGAATAAAGGCCTTGAGATTGAGATATGGACAGTTCAGACAAGAGCTTCACTGATTGCTGATCTGAGTAAGAATGTTGGATATCAAGCAACAATACTGGCTTAGCCATAGTTATAGCTGAGATATCATACACATCAGTAGAAGAGACTCTGGACAAGGCATCAGCCACCTTGTTGTCAGTACCTTTTTTGTAAAGAATCTTGTAATTAAGTCCCATTAGCTTGGTTAAAGCCTTGTGTTGCCATGGGGTTGAAAGCCTCTGATCATCTAAGTGAATCAAGCTTTTCTGATCAGTCAGAATGATGAATGGAGAGCTCTGCAAATAGTGGTACCAATGTTCAACCGCCATCAGGATTGCAAGGCACTCCTTCTCATAGGTGGATAACCCTTTTGCCGTAATGCCTAATGCCTTACTAACATATGCTATTGGATGGCCTTGTTGTTGGAGTACATCACCAATATCAAGGGCAGAGGCATCAGTTTCAATAATGAAAGGTACTGAAAAATTAGGCAGTGCCAAACACAGGTGCTGATATGAGGGCCTTCTTCAGGGCTTGAAATGCACTCTCAGTTTTAGAAGTCCAGGCAAAAAGCTGACCCTTCTTAAGAAGGTTTGTGAGAGGTCTGGAAAGCAGACCAAACTGTGAGACAAAACGTCAGTAGTAACCTGCCATGCCCAAAAAGCTTCGAAGTTCCTTGACATTTGTAGGTGTAGGCCAACTGTTAATAGATGTAATCTTAGATGGGTCTGTTGCAACTCCTTGCTGGCTGACAATATGGCCCAAATAGCAGAGCTGTTGTTGTGCAAACGAACACTTGGCTAATTTGACATGAAATTGGTTGTGTTGTAACAGTGATAGGACTGCTGTAATATGTTGTAAGTGTTCCACCCAAGACTTGCTGTAGATCAAGATGTCATCTATAAACACAACTACACATTTTCTGAGTAAGGGTGTTAAGAGCACATTCATGACAGTTTGGAAAGTGGCTGGTCCACCAGTGACCCCATAAGGCATTACCTTGTATTCGTAGTGGCCATTGTGTGTCTAAAAGGCGCAAAGATCCAATGTGGTAAACCACTTGGCACCATGCAACTCTTCTAACAGTTCTTCAATGATAGGTAGAGGGTATTTGTTCTTCACAGTAAGGGCATTCAGACGTCTGTAGTCCACACATAAGCGCCAGTCTCCAGTCTTTTTCCTGACCAGTAGTAGAGGAGAAGAATACGGGCTAGTGCTAGCCTGTATCCACCCTTTGGTTAGCATGTCTTGTATTTGGGCCTCAATCTCCGTTTTCTGTGCTGGGTTGTAACGATAAGGTCTTAAGGAAAATGGTTGAGCCCCTTCCAGTAGTGGTATACTATGATCTCCATCTCGATGTGGTGGTAGAGTGGATGGTGGGGTAAATACATGAGCAAATTGCTTGATGATAAGTTGAAGTTCAGTGGGTAGGGATGATATTGTGGAGTTGGGGTCTGAAAGATCGGAGTCAGTCTCCTGAATGGTGGCACTATCTTGAAGTTGGACAACATACATAATTGAATCTGTTTTACCAAAAGCCTGTAACTGATGGTATGACACAGGAGGACCCATAATAGCAGTTGACTGAATGCCTTGTAAGGTAACTGCACCCTGAGCACTATCAAATTTTAACCACTTGTCCTGCCAATGAATATGCATAGGACTATGGACACTCAGCCAATCCATGCCAAGGATAATGTCATACCCTTGGAGAGGCACCACCTTGAGTGCTGTCTTGAATGTGTGGCCTTGACAACCCCAAACTTGTTGTGGCAATTCATGAGTACACTGCAAGAACTCTCCATTTGCAACTTGAACTTTGACAGGTTTCTGAAGTGATTGCCAAGCAGGGACTAAAGAAGCCATATGCTCACAAATGAAGCTGTGAGAACTGCCAGAATCAACTAACACGAACACTTCCTTCCCTTGCAAATGACCTATGAGTCTGAGTGTTTTGGAACCTTCAGTGCCTGACAAGGCTTGGACAGAAATAGCCATGAGATCTTCTTCGGAATCAGTGTCAGTATTGGGCATACTGCATTCTTCACCATCAGAAATACATTTCCAGAGTTCTTCCATAGCATGCAGAGAAATAGTAGCTGGACAAGAATGTTGTGGGTTCCACTTCTCACCACATTTGAAACAAAGACCCTTAGATCTTCGGTATTTCTTCAGAGCTTGAATCTTGTCATCACCAGACTTTGTGTTAGAAGATTCACCCAATTTCTTGTCATCCACCAATTTTGCTTGACTTGAAAATGGTAAATAGGGGGACTTGTTGGCGTCATGAGGATACTTCTTATAAGAGGATCCAGAATCAACTCGTCTGGGAACTTGATCCAACAGGGCTTCTTCCTGTAAAAAAGCCAAAGCGCTAGCAGTATCGAGATCTTGAGGCCTATGAACCATAACAATTGCACGCATGTCCTTTTTGAGACCATCCACAAAGCGATTGGCAATAGCAGTTTGAGAGAAAGTTGGTTCGTGAGCTAAAATTTGGTGCACAACATCACTGAACTGCTCTACGTAATCAGCAACTGAAGAGGTTTGTTTAAGATGAAAGAAGCGTCGAAGCATGTGATTGTGCTCATCCCGATCAAATCTATTGCATATGGTGGTAACAAAAGTATCCCAATCCATCTGACGAATAGCGGTCTCCATGGTTTGGAACCAAAGTGCAGCGGAGCCAACTAAACGTAGAGTAGCGTAACGCACCCACTTGCTAGTGTCAGTACCATAAACATCAAAGAAGGCTTCACAACGTTTGATCCACAACCGAGGGTTGGAACCATCAAAACTGGGGAATTCTAAATTTGGGATGGGTGGATGATGGGGTGGGTAACAGTGATGGCCAAGGTGCGCGGAATCATCCAATTGAGCATGAACTGGAAGAGGTACTGCAGAGAGAATCGCACCTGTGACCGGGGTTGGTTCCGGAATGGTTGCATAAACCGTTCCGAAGCCAGGTCCCCGGTGAGTCGAGCGTTCGCCGTGGTCAATTGACCCAGATGCCGCCCGTGAAGGGTGAAACGCCAGATGAGCGGGGCTCGGCACCTTGACTCCATGAGGTGAGAAGTGATCCTCATGAAGTAGATCAGTGAGATGCTTGTGGTAGCTCGTCGGCGGAGGTTGGCGTTGCTTGAACGCTGCGAGGTAGGTGCTCCAGCACCTTGTCGACCTTCTCGCCCAAATCCAGCACCGCGTGCTCCAGCTCGTGAACGCGATGGTCGACCTCGGGCTTCCATATGTTGATCTCGGAGCGCGGAGTACGCATCTCGGATATCGAGCTCTTGAATTCATTGATCCCCTTTGAGTTCTCGCCCAACAACGCGATGATTTGACCCAGCTGTTCCTCCGGCGATGCCATGGCCATCTGCCGTTTGGTGAGATATTGGTGGGTTGCCAGAGTTTCAAACGTTGCAGTCGACTAAACCAACCTCGGCACGGACCTATGGATCCAGTAGTCGACGCTGCAAGAGCGGACCGCGTGGAGAGCCTGCCGTCGGGGATGACGGTGCCAAATCAACGCAACGAAAGAAATCGGGACAAAATTTGGGTGGATCGGAACGGATCTGATACCAAGTTGTTACCAGACTACAATGGATACTGGAAATTAAGATAGTTTGGTACAAGGTCTCGAGCTCCGGCAACTTGCCGGACTCGCCGCCGCCGCCGACACCGTCGGCTCGGTTCAGAAGAATGACCAAGTCCCCGTCTCTCTTCCTAGCTTGCGACACAAGAAGGAGCGCACCAGGCTGCCTCCCAATTTGGGCCTCGCAGGACCGATACAATACTTGATACTCGGCCCATTTCAACTAAGCCACTCTGGCCCATGAATCCTGGTGTTCGGCTTCCTACTCCTTGGCTTCATTGGACCTCCAGCTTCAGCTTGATCAACACCTTCGGCATCATCAGGTACAGAGGTGCTGACAGGTAGGCAATGGAGGTGGCGGCAATCAATCTTGGCGCAGGACTCCCACGCGACCACAACGCTACACACACCTCCACGCCGGAACATCTCGCTCAGTTAGGATCATCGCCACATTCCCAATCCACGCAGAAAGTACAAAGGGAGAAGAAGCAAGGAGGAAGCCTAGCCCAACCGTGGACGAGGGCGACGTCGAGGAGGAAGCGGCCGGAGCCCATGCCGACATGGGCGCCGCCGCCGTCGCCATCTCCGCCCGTCCGGTGGCCCGACTGGAACGGCCCCCTCACGCCCGCAGGGTGAAGGACTCTTCCAATCGGCCGGCGTGGTGGTCGAGAGAGACGCTCCCGCCGGCCGCCACCGCTGTTCTTGGTGGTGGCTGGCGGGTTGATTTGTATCGTGCCGCGATTCCTGGGCCCGCGGGCTTTCTCTCCCGGGCACGGCCGGCTCGTCCGGGCGCTTGTCTCGCTGGCTTTCTTGCCGAATTTCGCGCGGTTCCACGGCATCTCGCCACGTCGCGCGCTCGTGCCACCTCCTTTGGCTCCTTCCCCTTCTCTCGTGTCTATCTACTCTATGTGCGGGACACGAGAAACGCGAGCGGGTTGGAGTTCGGGTTTGACATCCGGAATGGAGAGCTCGCTAGTTTTTTTTCCCCTGTTTCATTCAAGTAAATATACACCATGGACTCAGGTACTATTTTCTTAAAGAGAGAATTGATTTTTGTTTGCTTCCCATCAGAATATGCATGGGATTTTAATTTTTGGTTGAAAAGAAATGATTCTCACACAGAATATGTTCCAAAGAACCTCGACAAAAGGATTCTTAATCGTGCGCTTCTTTCTTCGATTCATGACTCCGGCCCGTAAGTCCAATTCACACCCATTAGCATAAGCTTATGCTTGCGTTGCGTCAATTGCTTTACTAGTATTTGATATAACACTGTTATAGCTTTAATACGATATCATAAGTCAATACAAAAGTCATCATCTCAAGAGTCTAATATTATCCACGGCACCCTTGTTGGCATAGGAGCTAGGGAATCGCCCCTCTTACCCAACTTGGAAACAACCCAAACAACTTGGGAAAGATAAAAGTGTAGCTCCCCCTTGGCTTCGTGGCTAGTTAGTGACGTGATTATGTGAGTCATTAAGACTTGCTTGCACATAAAACAATGGAACGATCGACCAATCGAGACTTGCATGATTACATGCATAGTATATCAAATTCTCTAATTGTACCTCAGTCACCAATATGATCTGCAAGTCGATCACCACGTACCGACGACTTCAATGACGATTTTTGTCCAAGACAAACAAATAGAATCAAAATTTGGACCACACAACAAAGTATTTCAATCGGGTGTCCGAGCATGCAAGTGGGCAGCAACAGGTGGCTGTTGATCTAGCTACGATGAAGTGCGCCACCACCAATTTTGACAGTACAAGAGTCTGTTTGGTAGAGTTGTGCTCCCTGGTTCGTGATTCTGTGGGTGAAATTGATTATCTTTGATTGTTTAGCCTAAACTCTCAAAATCAGCAATGAAGAATCACTTCATAGAATTAGATGAAGATACTTTTTTTTAGCTCTCAGCCTCTTAGTTTATTTCAGATAATCACTTTACAGAATCAGCAGAGAATCTATTCTCACTAAAAATTGTGTTTGACAGTCAGAAAGTGATTCTCCCTGAGAATCAGCTCTGTGGAGCGCTGTCAAACGGCCCCTAAGGCTCTAGATGGTGACGAGTAAGGGTTGCTAGTGATAAGAGTCAGGTTGGAACAGAGTTTCTTTTTCTTTTGTCTGAGATAACATGTAAGATGAACTAAGAAAAAGAATGATAGGATGCACTGGTTGTTCCCCTCAACATTAATCGAGCGAGCAAGCAAGCTAGTAAAATGATTAACATACCATAGTTTTATGGCCATGGTTTTTAAAGTGACGTACACTCTACTGGTTACCTCTCATCTTCTAATCATCAGTAAAAGTTACTGCTAAATTAGTAATAATGAAAGTAGTTATACGATGAATGTGCATAGTAGTATTAACTATAATTTGCGAATATGTAACATTTTATATATTGATGAGCTAAATTCGAAAAATCAGGGGTATTGACTCTTTGTTTAAAGATTCATCAAGCATGTACATTACACCAATGACCGAAGAGGCAGAGAAGAAAATGTAACCTATGTGTGACTATTTTGCATGACGATCTACTCGTATCATTTTGACACTCAAACTGAAAATCTAAAACACATTTCTATGGTTAAAATTTGGATTTAAATTAGTTGATTTCAGACTAAAATGAAATTAATCTATTCATGAGTGATGGACCAAGAAGGAAACACAGGTGGGTTTTCACAGCCAGGAAAAAAAGAAAATTTTACCTGCCACTAGTCACAGTCTCAAAGTCAACGGTCCACGGCATCACAGAGCGATCAGAGACCGTCCAAGCCGCGGAGTGAGAACATCACAGGCCACACGATCCCTCGACGAATCCAGCGGCACCCGGCGAAGAAAACGGCCTGCCCCGGGAACCGGAGGAGCCAGCTGCTGGGCTCGTGCGTGAGTCTTGCCGTCTCGGGCCAACCCGAACGCAAAGGCCCGCGACCGCGACACTCGTGTGTCCTCCTCCTCCCCAGATCTCGCCGGCGGCGGCATGCTCCCCTCCACCGGCGGCGGCCGGGGCCGCGGCCGCCACCTCCTGCTCGGCTTCGGCCTCGCTCTCGCTGCCCTGCTCGCGGTCACCTCCGCCTCCGAGTCCGACCATAAGGTGCGTGCCCACGACTCTACCACGCGGCCTCTCCGTGCCACGGATCCAAGTCTCTGCTCGCGCCCATCCCGGTTAGATCGCTGGAGTCGCGCCGGATCTGGACCGCCTCTTCGGTCGGATCTCACGCTGCTGGGTTGGTGGCGCCGTTGGGGCTGATGCGATGAGAGAGTTCCCGGCGTTCGACAGCCGAGGACGCGTTTAGAGGAAAGTTACTGCTTAGAGTAGTATTGCTGATGTGTGAGTGCTGGTAAATGGGCATGCTGGGACTTTGGGAGGACAGCTTAATACCTCATGGGTTTTGAATTTTGAGTAGCAGATGGCTGAGGTGCTTCCTCATGCTTGAGAAAATTGCTATTATAGGACTCCCAAACAATGGGCTTCGCTATTATAGGACTTTAAACGTCGACTTCGCTAAAACGACTTTTGAAACATTAGCACATTGTTATAATGTCATTTGACCATTTTTAATCAATTTTTGTCAACTAAAATACATATACCTTGCCATGATGTGACATTATTGCCCTTCTAACCCATTTAACATTTGCACGGTGGTGGCTGGCTTACCTTTGCCTGCTGCCGTACGTGCCTGGCAGTCCGGCTTCCTGCCAGGCAACCTGCCAGGGCTCGCAGTCGCAGGGTGGCTAGCTGGTGCAGCCGCCTCGCAGGCAGGCTGGGTATCGCTGGACGACGTGCTGGGCTTCGGCTGCCGTCGAGGGGGGGGGGGGGGGGGGGGGGGGGGGGGGGGGGGGGGGGGGAGGGGGGGGGGGGGGGGGGGGGAGGGGTGATGTCATGGGCAATCCGGCCAGCCCTAGGGCGCCCGTGCATCCATGCGGCCAGGGCTGGGCGGACATCGAGGGCGGGGCGGCCGCCGGCGTGGGCACGCCGGCCAGTCCGACAGCCCTAGGGCACCCCTGCGTCCTGGCGGCCATGGCTAGGCGACGTCGAGGGAGGGGTGGGCAACGCCGAGAATGGTCGGCCGCCGGCGTGGGCGCGAGCTGGGAGACGCCACAAAGAAGCTACGAGGAAACGAACCGTCGATCTCTTACTTGAACAGGCAGAAGGGTAATACAGTCACATCATGTAAAAATACATGTATTTTAGTTGACAAAAATTGATTAAAATGGTCAAATGACATTATAACAATGTGCCAATGTTTCAAAAGTCGTTTTAGCGAAGTCGACGTTTGAAGTCCTATAATAGCGAAACCCATTGTTTGGGAGACCTATAATAGCAATTTTCTCCTCATGCTTCGAGTTGTGATGTATAGGAATGTAGAGCTCTTGCTAAGGAAAAAGTCTTGTACATTTGGGGTTTAGGACATTTGTGTTGACTGTATTGTGTGTGTGGGTGGGTGTTTTTTTTTCCATTAAGGAGATATATATAACTTGCTCATGCAATTTGTTTGCCTTCGATTGCATATTGTACTATCATAGTTAGTTATGTGCCCTGTCATCGATAATTCAACGTACATGTTATGTGCTGTCCTGAAGCTGTGGATCTGTTTGATTAGAATTGCTTCAATGCTCACTCAGCTTTTATCTTTGTTGAACAAGAATGCCACAGACTACTATGCACACTCACCTTTACCTTTGTTGAATCAAGTTTAATATTGAGGTATCTTGGAATTTTTTTTATCACAAACAGAAAAACTCCCTGTAGCCTTTCTTTTGAATTCAAGTCACATAAAACTATGCTCGATATCACACTGGTTCCAACATCCTTCACATTTTTATGTCTCGCTTCAAATGTTGCCAACTATTAGTTCCAACATCCTTCACTAAGGATGCAGCACTGGTGTAACAGTTAATGCTGTTGCGTTGTCACTGATACCTTAATACTGTCAGGACTGAGGGCAACTACATTTTATCTTAGTTACTTAGCTATGCTACCAATTTGATCACATCATAAATTCATAATGGCATCTATATCACATAGCTTTTCGATTTTGGTTTATGAAGGAACGCTAGAACTAACTTGTTCAATGCAGTCTGAAGTTTGGACAATTTATGCTAGCCCTTGACTTCTATAGTTATATTCGAAGAAACACTAAAACTATTTTATTTGTGCGCAACCTAAAATTTGTACATTTTATTTTAATAAACAGATAAAAGACCAAAATCTGGAAATATATCTCAGGCTAGAAAACTCATTATCAGTATTTAAGATGCTGCAATTAATGCTTTTATTCTTGAGTGGTTAGGATAAATTAAGAAATTGTTTTCTGTAACTTAAGTCTCAATGACAACCATTATCAGGAATATATAGTTACTAATAGCCCAATGTCTTCTTGTGCCTAAATCTGGATAGAACCTTACAAAAAATATCGATCTGTCAATTCCTGAGAAATAAATCACCAGAGAAATTCGAACCAGGGATCATTCGCTGTACCTGACAGATTTTACTATGTTGTTGCTGCTGGAATGTTGTTTCCTTTGTGCTTCCTACATACAGTGCAAATATGTCCTGAATTCAAAAGTTCTCATCCCTCCTAATACTTCTTACATGCAGTACAAACCTGAAGAGGCAGTAAAGCTTTGGGTGAATAAAGTTGGCCCTTACAATAATCCTCAAGAAACTTACAACTATTACAGCCTTCCATTTTGCCAATTGTCTGAGAACCCTACACACAAATGGGGTGGTCTTGGAGAGGTCCTGGGTGGAAATGAGCTGATTGATAGTCAGCTTGAGATAAAGTTCTTAAGTATGCCCATATTGTTCCCATTTCGTCCTTATTTTTATTTACTATTTATTGGAAAGCTGATCTAATATATGCTTTTCCTGTATTTGTAAGTTTTTTTTGTCTTGCTGACTGTGTAAATGTTCATTTGGTCTAGAAAACGTGGACAAGGGCTTCATTTGTACACTTGAGATAGATGCTAAAAAGGTTCAGCAGTTTGCTGATGCCATTGAAAGCTCATATTGGTTCGAATTTTTTATAGGTATTTGGATCTACCTTTGATCTATCATGCTCTGCAGCATTATGATAATCTGGGATGTATTTCTTAATTCTGCATGCTCTATAGCATTATGATAATTTGGGATGTATTTCTTAATTCTGACATTGTCTTTTATTTTTGTGGGTAAATTACTTTTTCGTTGCCTGCTGCAATATTCTTCTAGATGATCTGCCTCTTTGGGGTACGTTCTTCTCAACATAGTATTTTCTTTTCTCAATGTGTCTACCTGTTTTTCCTTATATGATAGATGCCATATGTTTCGAACAGGTTTTGTTGGGGAGACTGACAAGAACAGTGAAAACAAGCATTATCTTTATACACACAAGAACATCCTTGTTAAATACAATGATAACAGGGTATGCTATATTGCGTTTTTCCAGAACTTTAACACATCAATTTGGATGCAGCTAAATAACATGATCTGATGTGAATTTTGTTTTAGATAATTCATGTAAATCTTACCCAAGAGTCTCCTAAGCTTCTTGAAGATGGTAAGAAACTGGAAATGACATATTCAGTGAAGTGGGTAGCAACAGATGTGTCATTTGCACGCCGTTTTGAAGTGTACCTGGACTATCCTTTCTTTGAACACCAGGTGATACTTTGTTTGTAGACTACAGACAAC
This sequence comes from Microstegium vimineum, assembly GCA_022036555.1. Classification (NCBI taxonomy): domain Eukaryota; kingdom Viridiplantae; phylum Streptophyta; class Magnoliopsida; order Poales; family Poaceae; genus Microstegium; species Microstegium vimineum. The sequence goes on from CM039130.1 coordinate 32,302,000, forward strand.
TTTCTATTTTTATTCAGCTGTATCTTTTGTTTTAACTAACTATTAGAAGTCCTAAGATCTGTTCATATTTCTCATTTTCAGATTCACTGGTTCTCCATTTTCAACTCTTTCATGATGGTTATTTTTCTAACTGGTTTGGTTTCGATGATATTGATGCGGACTTTGAGAAATGATTATGCCAAATATGCTCGTGAAGATGATGATCTAGAGTCCCTGGTGAGGATCTGAGTTCTGGTGCATGTACTGTTTAACTGTATACTTAATATCTAGAGAAATGTTTTCACTAGAATTTGCTGGCTTCCCCACTCCATGGTTGCTTAAGTTATGATATTACCTTTGTAGGAGAGAGATGTTAATGAGGAATCAGGATGGAAGCTTGTCCATGGTGATGTATTTCGGCCTCCCCGAAGTTTGATGTTTCTTTCTGCACTTGTTGGTATCGGCACCCAATTGGCAGCTCTTATCCTACTTGTGATTGTTTTGGCCATTGTTGGCATGCTATACATTGGGTACACTCAACATACACCCTTTTCTGTCCTTGCATGCACAACATATAGCTTGAAATATCTGAGAGAAATAAATTATTAGCAGAAAACATATATTATAAATAAATGCACAATACATGGTACAGGACTACAGTGTTTATTTTTTGTTAGTTGTTTTTGGAGGGGGGGGGGGGGGGGGGGGGGGGGGATGCACCACACGCTTTATAAGGGGCTTCCCTTTTGAACCAATGTGATGAATTATAAGACATATTAGTTATTTGACACATTCCAACAATTTAAGCAGAAGCATAATTTACACAATGATTTCTCTAACTTCAATTGGATGGTGTTTGTCAGGCGAGGGGCTATCATCACAACATTCATTGTGTGCTATGCTCTTACATCGTTTATTTCTGGATATGTTAGTGGTGGTCTTTACTCAAGGAATGGTGGTATGGTTCTGCACAATTTTCTATTAGTTCTCATGTTTGTTTACGCAATTCAGTTTCTTTGCAATATCTGTTTCCATACTGTACCTTCACGTTCTTCTCTTTTAAAGGGTCTACAGGTTAAGTTATTCATGTATGGAATCCTCACCTCACAATTTATGGCTTATCGATTGCTTCTTGAATTCATGGCAGGCAAAAACTGGATTAAAGCGATGGTTCTTACAGCATCTCTCTTTCCGTTCTTGTGTTTTTCAATTGGCTTCGCACTGAATACAATTGCTATTTTCTACCGCTCATTAGCAGCAATACCATTTGGCACAATGGTTGTCATGTTTGTACTTTGGGCTTTCATCTCCTTTCCCTTGGTGCTTTTGGGAACTGTCGTTGGTAGGAACTGGAGTGGTGCTCCTAACAACCCCTGCCGAGTGAAGACTATTCCACGGCCTATTCCTGAGAAGAAGTGGTACCTTACACCTTCTGTCATCTCATTGATGGGTGGTCTGCTTCCCTTTGGTAGCATCTTCATTGAGATGTACTTCGTGTTCACATCATTCTGGAACTATAAGGTAAACAAACAAGTGCTTTTTAACATTTTTGTACTTCTTGACATCACCTCTCTTACCACTGTGATCTTGATTGGTTATTTTTTGAATTTCGTCTGGTGATTCCAAATGATGTCCATGCTTCATAGTCCATTTCTCTGTCGATTTATCTGAACCATATTTGACCAAGTTTGCAATGATGACACATTTTTTGGGGCTTCTTTGCAGGTGTACTATGTCTATGGTTTCATGTTGCTGGTCTTCGTCATCCTTCTAATAGTCACCATCTGTGTCACTATTGTGGGTGCTTATTTTTTGCTGAATGCTGAGAACTATCATTGGCAATGGACGTCGTTTTCCTCTGCAGCATCAACCGCTTTGTATGTGTATCTGTATTCCATCTACTACTACCATGTGAAAACAAAGATGTCAGGTTTCTTCCAGACAAGTTTCTACTTTGGCTACACACTGATGTTCTGCCTTGGTCTAGGCATACTTTGTGGTAAGATTGCCTTTTAATCGTAGATTGTGCCTTGACAATATATGGCACCATTTTCGGTTTTTGACCTGTTGTTTTTGTTGATGATTCAGGTGCTATTGGGTATCTAGGGTCAACCCTTTTTGTAAGGAGAATCTACAGAAATATCAAATGTGATTAAATCCCTGCTACTTACTAGCAGCAGAAAGATCATATGTATTGTCAGTGGAAGCAAGGCCTCAAAAATGAATTTTAATGGTAGACCCTGAATAGGTTTTTGAAACTGCTGAGGACTTGCTCCCTTTGTTCGCTGTTATACACATTTTTGTTTGCCTGCTTATTCCTGTGAAATCGTCTTCATAATGTATACCTGTGGTAGTTGAGGATTAGTCTGAAGCACCTGTTTTCATAATTTTCTTTTCCTTTTGTTTTTATTAATACTTCATTCGGTAGGATGTAACCAGTGAATGTTGATGGCGCGAGGCCAATTAGGACAAATCATTCTCTGTACGAGGATCGATGGGGTTGAACTTATTTATCACCTCAATCCTCCAGTCCGCACAAGCTCTTCACTATATTAGCGGATAAATTCATTTGACCATTTCGTCCCAATATGTAGATTGGATGGGGAATTAAACAAAATTTGTCCCTGTCGCCCAATCTACTGCAATCGAAATGATGAAATAAAAAAACGATTTATTCGAACAAGGCAACGAGCTCATATCTAAAATTTACCCTCCAACGCATAATACATCGTAGCATCCAGTTAAAAGGTTTCTTTTTATTTTTTTTAAAAAAGAAAAAAACTCGTATATAAGGTAGCATCCAGTTAAAAGGTTTCTTTTTTAAAAAAATAAAAATAAAAAAACTCGTATATAAGGGTCTGGAAGCAATCCTGATTACATGATCATATAACACCAAAAGCTATGGTAAGCAGCCGCCCTAGCACAGAATGACAGACAAGATGTATCATAGCTTGCAGGTATATAAAGGAGTATAAATGGTTAAATGGGCCGGCCTGTTGGACAATCCGCACTACAGTAGCATGGCCTGGCCCAACGGTTGTAGTGCTAGTGCGAAAAAAAAAATCCACAACTTTTATGAAAATCTATTTTTGCGAGTAAATCACTTTCGTCAACTTTTGAAACCGTACCTTTTATCTCTCTGACCCAGTTATAAACGGTTTTCAAAGCGTTTTTATATTTTTCTTTTTTATTTATTTAATATTTCAAAAATTATAGTATATCACAAAAATATCATAAAATGGAAAGTTCAATTTTGTTGGACTCCACATCATGACACCTCAAATAATTTAGAAAATTAATAAGAGCCTTGTTTAGATGCAAAAATATTTAGAAAAAAAAGATAATGTACCACTTTCATTTGTATTTGACAATTATTGTCCAACCATGAAGTAATTAGCTAAAAAGATTCGTCTCGTAAATTACAAGCAAGTTGTGCAATTAGTTATTTTTATATATACTTAATGCTCTACGTATGCGTCCAAAGATTCGATGTAACGGAGAATCTTGTAAAATTTTGGAATTTTAAAGGGAACTAAACAAGGCCAAGGTATTTGGTTTAAAGAATGTACTCATGTCATTTCTCATGCGTTTTAATTTAATTAAATTGCATTGAGTAATAGGATGTGCTGATCTATTAGCATCTAATTCTTGACAAATTTCATTTTAGATGAGTTGTACCTCAAACCAAAAACTCTCATGGGTCATTATAATTATTCACTCCATTTCAAATTACAATTCACTTTCACTTTTTTGTGCATCAATTTTGCTATATATTTAGATGTAATATATGTCTAAATACATAACAAAATGAATGTAAAAGAAAATTAAAGCAACGTATAATTTAGAATGGAGAGAGTATATGTGAGAAATATAATCGTCTAGCTAGTCAAATAAAGGCCACCAATATCATACAAGTAGTAGGAAGGCGTACGTGTATGTGTCACCATAGTGTACAAGTGACTACATACATTAACAGAAGCATCTTACAAAAAAAAACTTTTTTTCGATCAGTTTAACAACGCTGTGACACATGCGAAAGATTTTCTTGATAGGTGCATTTATCATTTTGATCTTGACCTGCCAATATGACCCGTGCACGTAATGTGAACATATGGAATTCCATTTTCATATAAAACCAAGAAATTGTTATTATTGTGTTCGTGCCATAGCTATAATGACGACTTTGGTGAAAGGAAGATGAGACGATGCATCATATGTCTGCGTGACTTGTCACGGATATGCCCCTTTTTTTTTTTTCCTCCGTGAATTTCCTTGTAATCTCACAACAAATATTTTGTGGCATTTGGTCTCAGAGATACCGCCTACGACTACAAGCATAGCATCATTAAATCCCAAATTAAATCTAGAAAAATATAAACACTTATGCCATACTTGGGAATTTAAATCCGGATGGACAAATTCCACCACAAGAAACCCAACTAACTAGGTCGGTTGAGGACAAGCGGGACATTGTAATGGCACTGTTTGAATTAAACCTATATTCTATATATATATATATATATATATATATATATATATATATATATATATATATATATATATATATATATATATATGTTAGAGGTTTCGTATGGATATCGTTGCCCCTTCCTCCTCTCTGTTGACCGGGCCGCATGGTTCTAGCAGCATGGTTGAACCAGTATTGGTTGGCTTTTGTGATGGTTGTACTAAGTTTATGTGAAATATATGTGTTGAATTTTTTTATAGATCTAGTTCATAGTTTACATTTATATATCAAAATATTTTAATTGCATATGGTTCTCATAATATAGTTTCCAATGATGACATAACATTGGTCTTACAAGACATCGAACAACAACATAAATACTTGACATCACCATGTTCATAAGTCTAAACACAATAGTACCTTCAACTAGAGTCACAATAGTACCTGCAAGAGTTTCACAACATAATGCATACTACAATAGTTGCACAAATTATAACATATTTTTAAGTTCACATAGAGAAGAGTAGCATACAATACAAACTTAGTTGGTGCTTCAAAAGCCAGACTTCTTCTTAGTACTACAAAAAACATACTTCAATAGAAACTTCAATTGATGCTTATGAAGTCTGCAAGTCTCCTTAGAACATGTGGCTTTGGAGTAGCAACAACTTTCTTCTGCTTCTTTAGTGGTGTTTTATTCTTCTTTGGGGGTATTCTTCTTAGGACTATATCTGTGATGTGTGCTGGACATGTCCTCATCTTCTTACCTTTTCCTACATGATGGTAAAGAGCTTGAATATCCCACTATAGTTTATAGTTTAAATTGTACAATTTGGATGGGTTGTAGTAAACTACTTACCTATTGTTCTTTGAGCTGCCTCTAATATCTCCATCCGAGTCATGCTCAACCTGCTTGCATGTCTTGGCAAAGTGCCCACTCTCCACACACCTTTTACCCTTTAGACAATCTCTAATTCTCTGTACTTTAGGTCTTCCTGTTGGCTCCTTCTCTTCCCAGCAAAGGTGGAAAAACTTTGTATCCAAGGTCAATCTTAGGCCACTATGACCTATCTAGGAAAGCCTTAGCTCTTCCCTCATAAGCTGGCCTGATTCCTACTACATAACAGTACTGATGGACATAATCTGCAATTTGAATTTCCCTATTTGACAGTAACCAAGCCAAGGTATATTTGCATGGCTTTCCTATGATTAGGCACTCCCTACAGGAACATGAATGGTGAGCTAAGTCTACTGTGTGCCTCTTTTGATTGTTCTAGTTATCAAAGGAGTATGACTTTATCTATGTATTCATCACTGCTAACTACCGTGACCACTTTTAGGATGATGCTATAAGCGCCTCTCTTCACATCAAAATGCCTCACAACTTTCTTGAATGCTATGATATCAGGAAACAAGGCAATATTTGGATTTTCAAGATTATGAAGCACATTTAGCTCTTGAGGATCTGCATCATTCACTTATGCTTCAAGAGGAATGTTTTTTTCAGTATTTAACAGGGTCAGAATTTTCATCTATTGGCTATTGTTGTGCAATGTGAGTTGTGGTGGATTGTGTAGGTGGAACATCCATATAAAAATGTTCATCATCAACTCCAACATACTCTTCTTGGTTGTCAAATATGTTTGCCTCCCTATTAGGCTCAATGTATGACTCTTGTGCTACATCATTGGTTCTAGGTTGTGTGTTGCTATCTGGGTTGGCATATGGCAAATTTGTAGGATATGCACCACTAGGTTCTTTGGTTGCTATGCTGTTATCAATGTTAGCATTGGTGGGTGGGTAGTTGTTAAGAAAAGGACTGCCATCTAGTCATATAGCACAATGAGGCTCTAAGAGATCATACTCATGTTTAGTTCACACTAAAATGTCAAATGCTTCTCTTAGTATCTGGCAAAACATCTCAAACATATGTTTCAAATGGATGTCGTTAGTTAACCTGAAATCTTCTCCAAAGTTTCGTCAAAGAACCATAGCTTGGCCCACTGGTTAGTTGCCAATTTTTGTTGTGCTACCAGGGTTTTCATCAGCATGTTTCCATTTAAAGCTCCTAATTGAACCTCCTAGTTAATCACAAATCCATACTCAACAAGGTTTCTTTACAAAAAGCTCCTTCGTCGCGCGTGAGGTGTACAATTTTGCATTTTTACAGTCATTGGCGAATTGTAATGACATATCTCCAATATGTGGAACAGTAATGGTAGATTTCAAAACAACTAGGACATCAGGCGCCCTTTGGGTGCCCTACAATATTTTTAAGGAAAAATAGTTTATGATCAATAGATACGGCTAAGATACGAATTACAATTACCATTCATCTTTTCTTAGCAGAAGAGTAACCTAGCATGAATGATGGGGGATTCACAAACATGGTCCGTATGGCCATCGCAGCCGTTATGGTTCTGTTCAACCATAGATTACATGATCCTTCAGTACATGCATGTCTATTATAGCCATTATGATTCTATCCAGCCATACATTACATATTGATCCATTGCAGTTCATGATCGGAATTCATGGCTACCGAATACTACGGTCGGTAGCTTAGAATGCCGATCCAAATACAAGGCGTTCATTAGAGTAGATGTATAAGGCTATAGAAAAACTAAAAGAGTGGTGAACATCAGTTGTGAATGATGTTTCAGGTACACGTTAGTGAGCATTTCGCTACACTCGGTAGAGGCAAAAGCACCATGACATGCCTTTGCTAATTAGTTATCTTCAACTGCTGCACTGTAAATAGAAACAGGCCATCATCCGTGATGTTTGTAGGCATTAACAGAAGCAAGAAAAGCTATTGGACCATGTAATAATAATATACCTAAATATTCTGGATTATGCAGTTCTACCTTGAGAATCAGAATTCATAATTTAGGTATCGACTCCTGTAATTTTCCCCACTTTGGAAAAGGAAGACTTTGAAGTAACCTAAGCACGGATGGCTGAGATGCTAGAGAATTTAGATACTTCTAGATAATTTTTTAAGATAAATCAATAAATTCAACCAGAGAAGAAAAATGTCTTATTGCACGTTGTATACATCATGTAAATATAAAAACAGCATGACTAAGATCTACATATATAAGGAGTAGTGATAATTGAAAAATTAAGTGCAGTAAGAAAAAACACATAGTCATAAACTAAAGAAAGGAGGTACCTAGTCTCTACAGCAACAACAGCACACCCACCACCACTGCACAATGCCAGGAATTATCAACTGATATTGGGGGCACATCGGTATAGAAAAGAAGGCATCACCGCATCACAAATCATAACTATATAAATACTCCCTCTGCTCCGTTTTAACTGTCGCTGGGGAGATGGCACAGGAATTAAGACGAGGAGGCAATAACTTGAACACCCCTAGTGACAAGATGTTCTGCAGTTTTGGGTCACCATTTTGTGTGGTGGGGAGGCTGCATGCGAGGGAAGGAGAGGCTGCATGTTGTACGGGTCTACAGGTACGGCCTAGCGATTCATATTTGGGGATACAATACTGTTGCTCCAACGATAATTAAAAGGGGACGAAGGGAGTAGTCAGTAGGCAAAAGACAAGCAAATGCGAACAAACATCACACATTGCAAGCAGATCCTCAGAGAAAACTGAAAGTAAAACACACAAGCATCTAAGGTCCACGACATTACGAACATCATGAGCATAGACAGCGGACTTACAGCTGAAATGCTGCACAAACGCACACCGAAGAAGCGGAGAAGCGACAGCAGATCAGACCCCCACAGAACAACAACCAGAGCCTGCAGGCTTCCCTATAAGACACATAAGCACAATAAGTAGAGCAATCCAGTAAGCCTAGGCCAGGCACAATTAACTTATTTTACATCAGCCAAAAAGTCATATATCAGACAGAAGATAAATGTTCGTGGACAGTGATCTTCTATAACTGCTGCCTAAAAACATAACGAATTCGGCCATAACTTCGATGATAGTTTAATATATTTTTTCTGCAACGTACACTTTAGAGGTGCTTTGGATCTTTAGCGGACCCTAAAATAGATGGCCAAAAGAAGCAAGGCCTTTTGTCTGAATCCATTAAGCTATGTTTGCCGAATAAAACCATCACAATGAACAAAGTAAGAGTACCCCTTACAGTACACATGAGAACACACACCACTGAGTGGTAGAACTAAATCTGGCGCTACTTTCAGCAATAGACTTAGGACACAAGACACACCACAAGTTCACACAATAAGAAACCGGCACAAGATCACACAACATGAAAACGAATATTGTTTTCGAATGAACATCTCCAATACGTAGCACATATACCAATAGTAACCTAGCAGCTGAACCAAAAACGGATATCAATAGATAGCAGGTGAATTCAGAAACAACTACAATACCTGAAGGCAAGGGTGTCATTGTTACTACCACTGTGATGTGCCCCTGAAAGAAAAGAAAGCTGAATGTCAGTCACTGAACATGAAAGTTGGCAAGGCAACATTGCTTGTAAGCCTACCAAGAACCATTAAAAACAAGGACCATATAAGTCTACTGAAAACACATGCTATGCAAGGCAAGCAAATCAGCAGAAAGCCTTGGCAGCAGGCTACCTAAATGACAACTTGAACCATGGGACCGGGAACGAGACATCTTCCCACAAAGCTTAATCTTTTGTATGACATCTGGTGGCAAAGCAAAGAAAATATGTGCATTAGAAGGGACCTAAATCAAGCTGGAGCGTCTTACGATTGGGATTGCCGGGGTCTGTCCGTCTAGATTCGATGAGAAGGTAGAAAAAGGGGAGGTCAGGGTTTGGAATGGGTATACAGAGAGGGAGAGGGAGGCCGTCAGCTGGCCGAGTAGAAAAGGGGAAGGAACGGCTCACCAGCAGAGGGGGCCGCTCGCGATTTTCCCAGACGAAATGGCAGGGCCGCCACGGGCTGTTGGCCGGGTAGGCGGGTACAATGTCGTCATCCGCAGAGGCATGGCCGGGCGCACGTGGGTACAACGCGCGACGAGCGCCGGGAGATGCAAACTCATCCTCCCATGGCCTTCCTATCCGGAGCCGGTGCGGCAGCGCGCACGCCAATAATTTGGCACCTGAGCCTACCAATGGGACCAAGCACAGAAGGACCCCACATGTCACTCACATCGGGGTTTACCCACTGTTCTTCCGAGCACCCATTGCGAATCCCAAGGCGAGTGGCGCGGGGAAAGGCGACTGGGAGAGCGACAAACGCCGAGGATGTGACTGCCGCATGCTAACCCGTCCCTGCAAAACGGGCCCAAGCACAGCAGGCATGGACACCGAGGCAGGAAGCACAGCAACACAGGCGGCATGCGGAGGGGCCGGTGAGGGAGAAGCCTGGGAAGGACGCGAGATGGCCGCTGCAGGCTGCTCCTGCTTCGTCCGGAAGCTATGGGGCTCCAGTTTTTTTTTGCAATAAAGGACTGTGGGCTGCTGTCGCTCTCTCCGCGAGATGGCACGAGACAGATGTCGAACCTAGGAAAGGCCACCAAGGCTTCGAACTTCCTCGTCGTTGCAATGTGGAGTGGGTTTAAAACAACCCAGATGATAATTGTAATGACACCACTCGAACTAACCCTTATATATATATATATATATATATATATATATATATATATATATATATATATATATATATATCTATTGTGTGCTCTTTTGATTGAGAATTTGTGTAGTTTTCCAACATGAGGTTTTGGGGATACCTTTGTGTTGATCTCTAGGTTCTATGGCCTTGTAGGAACTATTCTTGCCACTAGTTCAACCAGTTTTCCCTTGAGCACCTCATATTTAACTTTGTAAGAATTTGGAGAGCCTCTATTTAAATCTGCATTGATTCTTTTATTTTCTTGAGTTGATCATTTGCAGACATCTTTGTTTGATCATGGCAAAAGTGTATGCCAAATTTCATGTTGATTGGATCTAATTTAGGCAAGTTTGCAGGCTGGTTTGTGAAACCGGCCCATGCCGATTTCACAAGGAGGCACCGAAAAATCGGCAGCCGAAGGTTGTGTCCTCTCTGTGTTTTCTATTTTCCCTCTGTGTGTTCTTCTATCCTTGCTTCTGTGAAGTTTCTCCGTTGTCTCTGACATTTGATTACTTGTTGTCCTGTGTGATTTGTATTTTGGCTCCCATTCACCCCTCTTTGGTCGCTAGTTCGGCCCTTCACTTTTAGCAAAAACTCCAACAACTCAGCTGGTGAACCATATATAGATCATAGACCTCAAAGAGGCATTAGGTCTGATAGAAAATATTATACCATGACTAATAAGCTATGCTGATAAGTTCAACTAAACAAGTTTAGAAGCACTACACACTTAATATTATGGCTCGCACGTTGTCATCTATATATAACATTGTATCGCCAAATGATTTTTGGCACATCATATGCTTCTTCAATTGGAACTCCAGACCTTGGACAAATTAGAAGCCTTCCAAAGATTCAAGTTATGGTACGGCAAAAACGTGTAGCAAAAATTCACCCAGTCATAGTTTTCTAAATTAGTAATGACTAATGAGCGCTGTCGTACTCACCTCGCTTGCACGATCAAGATTGGAGGCAGCCATGTGAAAATATCTAAGGTCCTGCAGCATATGCAAGAGGCAGGGGATGAAAATCATTAGTTGTTCCCTGATTTCGTGACGACCCACTACGTGCTAAAAATTTGGCATCGTATCCTCCATCTCTTTTTTTTTTGAAAGATCTCGAACCATTGAGTCCAATGTATATATATTAATGATCGCGTGATTACGCACCGCGTGCTGAAAAGTTAGCATTGTACTGTATCCTCCATCTATTTTTTTTAAAATATTATATATATAAAGGTGTAGAATTAACCTAGTTTATAAGGGAAACTGGTTCAAAAAAACGTACGACGAAGGATCTCAGCCTTATCTCGATCGAAAGCTTAGATCATCCACAGGAAAATGTGTCACTGCATGTTTTTAGTGACATGCATGCTTCGTCTATATAAAAACATGTTCCTATCAGTACTAGATGAGGAAAATGCTGAAATGGTCTACGTCTATAGATTTGCATGCCAAGTGGATGATGTCCACTCTTATTTTATTTATTTATGAAAGACGTCCACTAGCTTTCAATTAAGCAGCACGAGGTAGCTTGGGGGTAGTAGGTAAGCCTTCTAGAACACCCAACATATGCACAACCATGGTACGATCAAAGGACCAAGCGTGACGCGTATATATGTCATGTCTGTAAAATACTATTGCCTCCATCCCTATACAAAAGTAATTCTTACTCCTCGAGAAGTTAAATTTTTTAACTTTAACCAATTATATATATATATAAAGAATATAAAAATTATAATATATAATTTATACCACGTACATCGTTAAATATATTTTTATAATAAATTTATTTGTAGATATAAATGTTGCATGTTTTTTTTTTCCAAAAGTCTAGTTAAGTTGAAATTTTTTAACTTACACGTATTTTAAAATAGGGAAAATTATGTTTTTGCCCTTGTCTAGTGATTCAATTGTGATTTTGCCCTTATTTTCTCAACTTTGTGTTTTTGCCCTTGTTATTTTGAACTGAACTGTTCGTCTACCCGGCTTTGGATGTCCGTCTGTTGCCTAGTGAATAAATGAATTTAAAAAAATCAAAACCTGAAAAGAAAAGACCAAATACCCACACTGCCCCTTATCCCTTCCAGGCTGCTCCTCGACTCGTCCAAATCACATCGGAGAGGGAGCGGCGGCGGGGTGCCCGTCGGCAGCGAGGGCGATGCGGGTGTGCGGCGCGCCACTGCGGGTGGCGCGGCATCGGGAGCGGGCGGGTGGCGCGACATCGGGATCGGGCAGCGGCGGGTCTCCGGCAGAAGCGCGCTGACGCGCGGTTGAGCTTCATGGTGGGCAAACGCGGCGGCCGCATGGCCGGACTACAGTGTGGTATGCCGCGGTGGCCGTGTGCAGTGCGGGCGCGCGGGCTCCTCGCCGGACGCCCTGTGAGGGTGAGAGCGGCCTTCTCCGGCCGGTGGTGGTTCTTCTCCACCGGTTGGCAGTGGTGCTTCCATCTCTAGCCATGTGAGCACGAGGGCCCCCGACCCCCCGTTGGCGCAAGACCACCACAGACGTGAGCTCAGCCATGGGCACGAGTTCCAGCGGGCGTGGCGTGACTCGTCGAAGCCACGACGTACTGCTCCGGCGGCCGATGAAGGAGTAAGAAGCGGATCCAGGAGTGTCCGCGACGGCGAGGTGCACGAACTGCAGTGGCCAGGACGAAGAAACTAATGAACGGCCAGCACGAACTGCAATTGGTCTCGTTACAAGAAGCATCACCATTTTCTGAATTCATTCGTCATATGGTACTTCTTAAGAGTATATGATCTTTCTCATTCTCAATTGTGCAACGCGTCTTACGACCGAGTAATTTTCAACTGTAATTTGAGTCGATGGATTAGGACCGGAAAATTTTAACAGATTTCCCAATGTGATTTTGAATATTTTTCCATTATTAAATCTGATTTGAAATATTGCAAATTGTGCTAAATAAGTTTGACCAAATCGAACTACTTTTCTTTTATCAAAATTCAATATAAATGTCTTATTGTAAATTAGGGGTAAAATCACAGATAGCCATACAAACAAAAAGATAAAATGACATGTGCATATCTGTCCTTTCTGTAAAAGTTAACATCGTTAGAGAAGGATAATGAAACATGGGCAAATTGATGCTTCGTTTTGAAAACGTAGGGATAAATTCACAAAGTTAAAAAAGTAAGGGCAAAATCGCAATTTCAATATAAAACAGGAGTAAGAATGCAAGAGCCTCTTTAAAATAACTTTTGTTTAACGGACGAATCGAGTACTTGTCTTGAGGATGCCTGCTGAGGGTAATGTCGAAGCAAAAAGTCGCGTGAGAAGATGACGACCGGACAACACATTTCTAGAAGACCGTGCATGCGAGCTACTCCCTCCGTCCCGTTTCGGGTGTTCGTGTCGCAACTTTGACTAGATTTATATAAAATATGTGCAACATTTGTGTTTTCAAATAAATTTATTAAAAAACTAGATCAAAAGATCTATCTAATGATATCAATTATGTATCGTAACTATTAATAATTTTTTATATAAAATTAATCTAAGATATTTCTCGAGAAATGAGAAAGATACATATTTTGGAACGGAGGGAGTAGTATGTAGTGTGGAATTGTTGGTCGCTTGTGCGTGCAATATACTACACCAATGCCATATGCAGGCATGACGCATGCACGAGAGCTCAATGCCAGCAGAACACCATGCACATATATAAGCTTCAAATTCCATGCTGTCGCTCTCTTTTCGTTCCAACTACCTGTACACACCACCCATTATTCAGTGTTGCAACTTGCAATGCATTACCAAACCACCGTCAGCATATTATATATAAGGTACACAGCATATTGTTGACGTGAAGGGCTAGCACGTCTTGATCACACGATGATTGCTCGGACCACATGAGGACCAAAATCACTGCGAGGCAGACAAAAGTGGCTTTGGGCCGACCTTAATTAGGGTGGTTTTGGCAGGCTCAGTCCTAGTGAAAAACCTCCAAACACCTCTCATGAAGGAGACCCACATGACAAGACATAATTAGGGTTGTTCTAGGTCAATATAAGACCACCTAGGATGTCCACAAATCAACATATAGGATGTTTGAAGAGATAGGGTTCGAAAAAGGTAAAATAGTAGATTGGTTTGTCTTTTAAACAACTCCAACTTGGTATGGACAACAAAAACTGGCTTAGCTGGTTCGGAAACCGGTCTAGGTTGGCTTATGCGGGGTGAATCTTTGCAAAGCCGTAGTTTTCTCATCTGGACTCCAAAATGAAAGTTATATATATGTATTTCGATAACCTTGATATATGGAACACAATGGAGAAGACTAGTCTGCAATTTGAAAAAGTTGGCAAAACTGGCCTAGTCAATTTTGAAAAGCAACCTAGTATGGTTTTCTGGGATGGGTCTTCGCGAAAGCATAACTCTCTCATCTGAACTTTAATTGTGGTTTTCTATATATGCATTAAATATCATCTACACCAAGGAAATTCAATGGTGAAGTCTAATCTGTATTTTTTAGAAAGTCCTAAAAACCAATTTAGGGTTTGGAAACCGGCCTAAGCCAGTTTTTTTGAATGAGCTCGAGCTTTTCTCCTTTGGCCAATTTTAGTGTCAATGAATATATATACTTCATGTGTTGACCCAATCAACATATATGAAGAGATAAGCTAGCGGATAAACGACCATGGTTCTTCTATCTCCACCTAAAGTATCTTAATATTACAACTTAATTATCAATCCACAACAATCCACACCGGGAGTGTTGGGAAAATATAAATCCTAGAAATTACCAAAACAGTTAAAACTTTTTGCCTCTAGTTTGGTAGAATCTAATTATCGTAATCAACAACGGCTATCAGTTCTATTATATTCTACATAAAAATAACCTACCTCCCATTATGAAAAATACATATAACAACACCTAAATTTTCATTTAAACTACAACCACTATCATAAAAGATAATTTAAAATAGTCCTTGAATTTGCATCTAAATTATACACATATGCCACCATGAAAGACAAATTAAAATAAACCTTAATTTTGCTTTTTAAATTTCCCTCATTTTCCAATAAGAAATAAAACACAAAGTAAACCCTTTCATTTGTATCTAACTTACACATCTTCGCTATTATAAAAAATAAAATTAAATATCCATCAAATCTAAGTTAAATACCAACATAAGTTATTATGGAATTTTTAATTACCATAAATTATGCTATAAATGATTATAAATTATAGACTTCTATCATAGTTAAACTAAAAGTAAGCATAAATGCTATGTACCACCATTGTAATCAATTTAACATACATACATTAGGATAAAAGTTTATTTTAATAGTTTAATAAAGCAAAACATGTATTTTTAATAGACCCCTTTCTTATAAATATACCATGCCAACAAATTTTATATTTTGTTAATTTTATATATTTAACTTAACATTATGGAATATCAATACTGGTACTTTAATTTAATTTTCAACACTATGTTTCGGTGAACACAGTTATTATATAGCAAATAAATTCAAAATCTTCATTGTTGTTGTGGAAGCTTAAGAAATGTTTTCTTCATCGTAGTAACTAAGAATGTAATCTAGGGCCTAGAATTTATTTCTTAACACAATAAAAAAAATTCTCAATAAAAGATAAAATAAGCACTAGAGGAAAAAAGGTGTAGCAAGAGCTAATATAAAATAAACTTAGGTTTCAACTAAATCATATTAAAGAGTTACAGAGGTGCAATGCAAAATATGACAACACATCATGTAATATCACCAACGGGAGGTCCACAACAAAGGCTTCATATTAATCCTCACAAGATGCATTAGGGAAAAATAAATCCTAGAAAGTACCATTATAGTTAGAAACATGGGGCCATTAAATAAATCAAACATAATTATCATAGAGAACAATATATGTGGACTTATTTTGTTTTCTAGAAAGAAACTATTGTCCACTACAAAAAAAAACCCCAATAACCCCATTAATCTACATATAAACTTAAACATATAGAATTATGAACAGTTTGATAATAAATTTATTAAGTTGCTAATTTAAATAAGTTTATATATTTTGACCAAAACAGATCAATACTTTTAGCTAATGCGGAGCACTATATTTAATTAAACATACTACTACACACAAAACCATTTGATAAAGGAAATTCAACATGTTAGGTGCTATGGTGGAGGATGAAATGCTTGTTGAGAATCCATTTTTTTTTAAAAAGATGAATGGACGCTTGCCAGTGTGTGCGATCCTTCGTCGTAGGTGGGTCTTCGAGAGCATTGGTAAAGATTCTAGGCGAAAGCTCATCTCAGAGTTGACTGGGTTAGCGATGAGATTTTCCATCTTAAAGGCGTCACTGAAGAACCTTTGTTGATACTGCTTCTCCTCGGCACATGGCTGGGGCGAAATTCTTGCCAAGCTTCTGGTTGGCTGATGTTTGATTATGTTACGGCGTCATTGAACTCTCTGGAGGCATTGTTGAAGAGCTCCTCTATGCCTTAGTGTATCTACATCTCGCGTTAGCGTTTCTTTGTGCTTCTGCCACTTTTCATCTTAGAGCTGTACATTCTGTCATTGTTGTTTTTCTTCCGTAACATTTATAAAACTTAAACGTGAAATTTTAGGACTTTATCAATATATATTCGGGCGAAAAGTAATCTCCAACTGACATTAAAAGATTAACTACAATTATGCACATATCAAACATACATATAAACAAAATCTTCAGAAGCCACGTCAATAAGCTTGAACTGTTTCTAGCTTGTTTCAGTTTGTTTTAAGTTATTCTCTCTTACAAAATATTATTCAATTAGTCAGAATCAGCTAACTTGCATATGAGCCGGAATCTTTTATATCAACATTCACCGCTCATACACAAGACCTACTAGCGACGTTCCAACTTGCTCTCTCAGACTTTCGCCCTTATTCACATCGTCTGGATTGTGTATATGCATGCACGTACAACCGTGTATATATGACAGTATGGGTCGCTGCAAAATAGTGTATACAGTACGTGGCAATAGACGACCGATGAAAAAAAAAGAGTAAAACGTCGCAGTAGAGGGTGCAGGTGAGCCGATTTTATTGGCCTGCATGCATCTGCGGCAGCTGAATCATGGTGTGTATATATATACGTGCAATGCGTACCTACCGGCTATTGCCTTTATATATATACACCTCATGTATACTTCATCACCTACCTCCATCAACCAAACAACCAACTACTACTATCGGTGTGCGTTGCATGCATTGGCGCATGAAATGGAAAATGTAATGAAGTAATCATAGTTTTTTTTTGGATATAAGAACTGAACATGACAGTTTTGTAACAAAAAAAAGCCATTTAGCACTTCAGTCAAAGTACCTGGCTAACGTAGCTAGCCCATACACTAGTGCTGCATATGGCGCGGTCTATTATTACATACAAACTTCACCACACAATTGCTAAAAATTATAAGTACCATTGAAGAAATTGTCTTAGAGAAAGTAACTAGCTTACACTGTTGAGGGTGCCCTAAGACATAGCTTGCTTATTATTAGTTGATCCAAACAAGTTCTCGACTAATTTTTAACAGCTAACTATAAGCTTCAAGGATCAAATTAACCCTGAGCCATATATCTTTTTACTCTTTCTGCATCATAGGAACCCAAAATATAACAAATTTTTTTTTGCACCCTAAACAAGCGAGAACATAACACCTTACTATCTTCCACGTGTGTTTAACAACCATATGGTGGATTGACGCTGTCAATCTCTTATCAACGTGGGTCGTATCTAGCTAGCAAGTAAATTAGCATTCATAGAAATGAAGACACTGTATTCGTTCAAATAAAAGGCACTGTATTTTCAACAATAAGCTTCAGGTAGGTCAATCTATTAGTAGGAGGGGCTGGAAGGGTAATAGTAACTGCTGTATTTGTGGAGTTTCTAAAACTGCGGATCATATATTTTTTTTCCACTGTGCTTTATCCAAGATGATCTGTGCTATTAATTGTAAAAGAAGTTTTAATTTGGATTCTATACACCACGATCTCTAAAGGAGCTTTCTGAAGTTTGATTACAGGGTTGCTTGGGCTGTTTGGATCAGTAGAAACAAGATGTCCATCTCATGAAAAGCTTTGCAAAGGCGCCTATATATTCCCGCAGAAATGTGGTGCCTTACTCAAGGGAAAAGACAAACACGTACTCTCCAGGTGAAGGACAAGATCGTCTTATATATGGATGAGGAGCTTTAGTCCCAACAAGTTGATGCCTACAGACGTTTTTTTTTGAAATTTAAACTTGTAATAGGTTGCTTGCTACAGCCCTCTTCGAGCTCTATTCTAGTACTAGCATCGTGCCCGTGCATTGCTACGGGACAACAGAAAAATTATACTAAAAACACTGGATCGCACGATAATATAATAATACTTTAAAATTAAATACATATGTTAAAGTGATAAATTCAAAAAACAAATTAAGTTTGTGAAATTAAGATAGTTACAGATAGCACGACATAGCAGGCTTAGAAACTCTGCTGAATACACCTTTCTGTGATGTGGTGTATGACAAATATATGTCAAAGTTTTCAAAAAAATTTATAAATTATTTTTATGGATTTTAGACACCAAATAAATATATATCAAATTCATCACAAATTTCAAAACAATTTTTTCAAACTGCGGTGGGACCCACCCTCCCCAACCTTATCCCTTCCCTTCCCTTCCCTCCCCTTCTCTTCCATGCCTTTCCCGTCAGGGTGCTTCTCCTCAACATCCATTGTCTTTCCCGTCAGGCTGCTTCTCGTCATCATCATGGCCGCCCCTGCTCCGGCGCGGCGCCCCTGTTCCGTCCCTGCCCCGACACATATATTTGTCATACACCACATCACAGAAATGTGTATTCAGCAAAGTTTCTTCTTGAGTATGTGCGTGAGTAACTAATCGTCCGTGGGAGCCTTTCCTTTTGATGAGCCTATGTGATTGCTTGATTGGTCTCTTGGAATCTTTCCTTTGATGAACATCCGTGAATGAATGATTGTTTATTTTATTTTCTCATCACGTGATTGAGTGATTGGCATTTCCTTTGATGAGCATGCGGGATTGATTTTCCTTTTCTGGCAGCCGAGATTGGGTGCCGGTGTATACGGTATTGATTGGATTGCACACATACACGTATCCTGCCCGGTGATTGCGTGCCGGTGTTTACGGTGGTGATTAGATCGCAGATACACATATCCACGTGTTTACGTGGGATTAGATCGCACGTAGTATCAGCCAGTGACCCAAAAAAAAGTCACACCAAAAATTGTCCACGCTTTAGTCTTTTTAGTTATGGGAGAGGGAGATTAGGACTAGCTCGATCTCTGTTTTTTTTCGGTTGACACTAGTACGTATCCCCAGTTTATGTACCTGGCCATCGCTTTCTTAAAAGAAAAGACAGTGTATATGAGTACGGCGAGTTTCAAGAAATGAACCATTACATGTATGTCGGAATGTCAACTCCGGAAGGAGTAGGATGCAACGTTTTTCCGCGGTTTTCGTCCCTTACCATGTCTGCTCCAATTTGGCAAGTTGCTCCAGTGTTTTATCCTTGCATGGCACGCTGTACCCTTACATGGCAACATGTTTAGCCCTTGATTGATTTGATTGATTGGCGTGTACTGCAGTTTTGGCAAGTCTGCCCATGATTAGCAATTTGCCTTCTATCCACCGAACAGTGCTAGTAGCAGGCGGTTAGATACGGCAGCCTCTGCCTATATGGGCCGATTGGTTACTTGTATTAACTCGCACTAGTAGAGAAACGGGCTTTAGCCTCGGTCGATAACTGCCTTTAGCTCCGGTTTCTGAACCGGGACTAAGGATTCGAGACCAAAAGTCCCCCCTTTAGTCCCGGTTCGGAGGCCCGGGACTAAAGCCTTACCTTTAGTCCCGGTTGGTAACTTCGACGTGGCCCCCCAGACGCACCCTTTAGTCCCGGTTAGTATTACCAACCGAGGCTAAAGGTCTTTTTTTTTCTTCTGATTTGGGTTTTCCTTGTTTTGGTTTTACAATTAGATTAGGTATTCAAATGTGTATTCTTCGCTGCTAATACATGTATTCACTGCTAATACATGTATTCACGCACTTATAAGTTAGTTTCAAGCATTAAATTAAACACACAAATAAACTATGAAACTCTATATATAAATATATTATGGAGCTATATATACATAAGTATAATATATATGCACATAAAATTTACATCATTATCCATTCATATTTGACTTAGGACACAACCGCTTTTGCCACTTAAATATCATTCAGTGGTTCGGCCGGGTCGAAATAGTACTCGCCTTTAGGGTTGACCACTTTTTCAAGAAGAAATCCAGCAAGTGTCTCTTGAATTCCTCTAAGACGGACTTCTTGCAACACTTGGTGCTGCAACCATAGCGTCTTCAATTTGCATTATAAAGAAACAAGTGTTAATATACATAACATTTAGTTAATAGCAACAAATAAATAAAATGGATGTATTATATATACATATATATCACATACTTTTAGTGTCTGATTAAGAGTTCTTCTTGCATACACTGTGAGGAACTCGCAAACGTAGTATCCACACAGATTGTTGCCTGGTGACTGTCTTAGAACCCACTGTAAGATATAAAATGATTACTATTGTCATCATACGCATATGTTAAAGAATGCTAAGGTAACAGATTATGAGAGCTAGTAGAACTTACATTTAGCATGTGAGGACCCTTTAGTGGCACTTCCAGATCCGTACGGTGTTTCGGAACGAACCAAGCCCAAACCCTACTCAATAATTGGATCATTAGTTAATTAACTCTTGCAGTGTAGTTAAAGAGCAGGAATCTATATTTAAAGATCAAAGTTACCCCTTGATAATGTCTATCATATCTTGGTAATCTTCCAGTGGTTTTCTCAATGAGTCAAAGATTATCAATTGACTTCTTCTCATATCGAAGACTATGAGTATCCAGTAAAAACTGCATTTGTTTATAGAGTCAACATATATATCTTTATGCTGAATTGAGTAATAAGTAAGACAAATTGTGCAAACGATAACAACACTCACCCAAAGTTGCAGGAGAAGAGTATATACTCTCTGGTCTTTTGGTTGATCAAGAACCTCCGAAGATTCCTCTCCGTTTGAGGTATCCATTGATCATGGGGAGTGTTTGGATCTGAGAATATGATTGATGGATCAATGAAACCAATATCCGTGTCTCCCTTACGTTTGAGCAATAACATCAAGAATCTGCATATATATGTTTGAGGATAGTTAGTTACTATACATATACATATGCTATAGTCAGATTACTAAAAGAAATGATCACTTACAGACAGTAGCAGATGATGAGAGATTTGTCTAGAGCGTCCATATGACATAATTGGTGGAGCTCACTATACGGAACAAATATAATATCATGGCCCCGGAAGTAATGTTCATCTCTAATCCTGGCGCAAATCCAGTCATCTGAGTTTTTGGTACATGCCTCCATGTACCACGAGTTTAACGAGCACATTTGTGTACCAAGAAATTAAAACAACTAAAATTTACATTTCTCTAAAATCATCAAATGTGTCATGTATACAACTAAAAGTATTCTAGGTAGCTACCTTTTTTCATCTAAATATGGAATGTATGTTGAGCTCAAGTGGCATATAAATCAAGAACAATCCACCGTACATTCCTCATATAATCCACAAATTAAATAAATTAATAATATCTTAAAAATCTATAATTCTCTAACTAAGCTAAATCAATCTTGAAATGTGGAACATATAATACCTTAAAATCTCTATTAGAAAAAATAAATCTATTTCTATTCACTAAAATCTCTATTTTCAACTAATCAAACCATAAAATGTGGTAGACATAGTAGAAATGAAAGGTGTATACTTAGAATACTAGTTTTAGTTGCCTTCTTCAAAATATTCAAACAATGATAAGTGAATGAAGCTTAAAATGGTGAAAAAGAGAAAATCATAAAGAAAAATCACATATAGACCAAGAAACAATATATGTTGCCGGTTAAAACATGAGAGGTTGAAGATAGTAACCTTTCAACGAGTCGATGGAGGCGTAGAAGTGATCAAACGAATCAATGGCCGAAGAGGAGATGAAGAACAGTGAAGAACAGAGCAAGAACAAGCAAGAACAAAGAGGAAGAAATGGGGCTCGGGCTCGGACAGGGGAGGAAGAGAGTTCAAATAGGGAGAAATCTTTAGTCCCGGTCCATAGAACCAGCCATGACTAAAGGCCCAGAAATAGCCTCGGTTTATGCCTTAAACCGGGACTAAAGGTTTAGTCCCGGTTGGTATTACCAACCGCGGCTAAAAGTGGACCTTTAACTACGGTTGGTAATACCAACCGGGACTAAAAGCCCCCCTGACAATGTCTGGCGACCGTAGCCGTTGGGAGGGGCTTTTAGTCCCGGTTAATGTTACCAACCCGGACTAAAAGCATCTTTAGTCCCGGGCGCAATTTTAGCCGGGACTAAAGCTGTTTTTGGAAACTAGCCAAAGGTCATTTCTCTACTAGTGTTGCATAGCATATATATCATATTTAGTATATCTAATTCTGAATTAGACAATGCAATTTAATGTTGTTTGGATTAACTGAATAGGGAGTTGTATGGTACTATGCGCTTGATTGGTTTGTATACGTAACCGCGTCTAGTTTGTATACTGGATTCATAGTGGATGCAATGCAATGCTTGTATAGCTGGATACAGTCGATTTCTAGGGTTTAGTGAGATGCAAGTCTAGCCTGCTTTGAGGATAGTGCTAGTCCGCATAAGGCTATATGCAGTCAACCAAACAGCCCTAACTAGCATTCCCCTATCCTAGAGAAAGAGTTATACAGCTAACCAATCAGACCCTATATGTACCCGACAATTATGATTGAATATACACAATTTCAGCTTTTATTGCTATTTCAACAAGGTTTTTTCGTTTATGCCAAAGTCCACTAGAAATAAATGTTGAGATTCTATAAACAAAGATGATTTGGAAAAGTCAACTGCTCGTTTAGTTAGGTTCCTTGACATAATGCTTGCATTTGCATTGTCTAGGTTTATTTATCCATAATTTATCGATACTATTTATTCCTGTTGTAGGCTACGTGTCCATCGACAATGAGCGTGACTATAGTATCTTCGTCAGTGTTGACATCTACTAGGCTATTCTTTTGAAGGTGCTCTGTATAATATATTAACATCCATCGTAGAACCAACACAAAGGGGACCATAGTGCTGACTCTGGCCGCTGTGATCGCTGCCCGCCTCATCAGATGGAGTAGGCAAAGCCGTAAAAGAAAAGTCTACCTTGCTGTTCCTGCATGCACGAGAGCCCCACGCCAGCACGGACGAAGTGTAGTAAGCAGCTCGGCGAAATTCCATGCTGGCGCCCCGGCTTTCTTTTGCAGTTTACTCCTGATGAAGCACTCTACGTTCCTTCCAAAATAGCTATGATAGGAACCAAATTGAAAACCGACAATCTCTCTGCACGGGTTGGTTGAGAGTTGAAACTTTGTCATTCGTACGTGTTGGGACACGACATAACTCATATATGTTGGCTACTAGCTAGCTAGCCCAGCTACACTGCAAAGACTTTGTCCCGACAAACCAAATTATTATTCAAACAAGAAAAGTTCTGCTTGACAAACTCCATGCCTTCCAATCGACGAGATGCAAAGTATTGCGAAACGTGTCCAGAAAAATTCAGACAACCATTCAGTAAATGTCTCCCAACATAACTGTATTCGGTCTCTATTGGACTACATATATGGTCAAAGACAAGAGACAAACATATATTTGGAAATCTCAAAGGCCCTGCATGCATGAGATCTTAAACGAACCAATAATAGGATAATCTCATCCCACGGATCAAGACTAGCGCGGATTAGTGACTAGACTTAATCTTAATCATTTTTTAATCGGGCAAAATGTAATGATAATAGACTAGGGTTGTGCCACTGTCATACTTTCTATGGCTAGAAAATATGTTATTGTATCTCAATTCGACTCATGTCTTAATTAGCTAGCTCTAGAGACATTCGAAAGTGTTGGAGAATTAGGTATTTTTCATGTTTAATTTAATCTAGAAAAACAATAGCATATTTGTGACAACAAGTATGTGCACATGTGTGATATTGGTACTACTATCAAATACGAACATTAATTATCAAGAGCATGTAATGGACAAATAGTGAGAATTAGAAGATATACCCTACGGAGGTACTTGTGCTGAAGGCGCTGGTGGCTCCATTATTCTCACGAGACATTATGTGAGTTGCTCGAAGTAGTAGACCTCAGTTGATGTAGGTTGTCGTTTGCAGTGCTATCCCTCGAACCGCATGGACCTCTAGGAAAAAGATGGGCAGGCGCGGATCAGGACGTAGAGGAAGAAGACGCATAGACAGACGTCTTGCGGCGGTTGTGAGCAGCCGCGAAGACGCTCTCCAAAAACCTAATTGCCCGCACACCCGAGCAGGCGAGTCTTGTGAAGCAAAAGGGTTCTGGAGGCCTACTCTTCCCACTTTCTATATTCTCGCTGAAGGTTGGAATGGGAAGATCTGAACACTACTCGATAGGGAAGGAAGGTCTGTTGTCTATAGACAGGAGAACTAATACATGGTACGAGAAAGAAAACAATCAATCGCTTTTCAACTGATAGGCTTGAATCTCGGGAAGTAACTCTAGCACCGGATGATCAATCCCATTCAACACTCGCTAGCACGCCACACGCATGCCACACCACGCCACGCCTCGCCTCGGCTTGACTCGGCGACGGTGGTGGCATGCGCGAGTGGCACCTAGTCAATCTCCTCTCAACTTCTCAATTAGTACACATGTAGTCTACATATTTAAGTTGAATCAATCAATAGTTAAAATCCTATGTGGACCGAACTATAATACAACACAACATTTAACGTGAGTCTAAAATTTATTTAATCATCGACTAGAATATGGGCCAAGCCCATATTATTGAGCAGAAAAAATGGTCTTCATGTCTACACATATTGAAAACGCAAAGAGGAATTTCTTCTATATATTGACCAAAGACAACTGATATGGGAAACAATTTCTTGGAAAAAAAACTCTCTAGCATCTAGGTTATATTATACATATATCATACCAAACCATGCATTTTATTGCCTACAAAGTTGTGTTTTCAGAATAGCAATTAGTATATAGCTTATAGAATCTCTTATCTTATATCCTTGTCACTTTTTAGTACTTATCCATCCTTGGTGTAGTAGCCTCTACTTCTCCCCCTTAGAACATCTCCAAAAGTTTCCTAAATTCCTTCCTAATCCTTAGATTTTAGGTAGATAAGAATAAAACTCTCTCCAATAACTCATAATACATCCTCCTAATCTTTTAGAGCTTGGGAAAAAAACACCATGTTCTGCATAAAGTTATGTGGTTCTAAGTCATGCGCATAAAACCAACCAATCTAGATGTGGAAGGACGTGGAAAGAATAAAAAGTAGGAAATATTTTTTTATGCAAATATACAAGAGAGAAAGAATATATAGTTAGAATAACTTAGAAATAGTATAGCATTTCTGATGTAAAGTTATCTTCTATATTTTAGGATCGGAGAAAATTATTAGAAACTCTTAGAGATGACCTTCTTTCTTCTCCTAATATCTTTTTAGTAGTAGGAAAATATACGACTTTTAGGAGAAATATTTAGAAAACTCTTAGAGATGTTCTTACCTTGCACATCCTAAAAAAGTGATAAAGGAAATAGAAGAACAAAACTTCTGATTTAGTAAATGTGACTCATTAGAAGTGCACTTAATTATTAATGTTGGAACATCGGAACGTCATGAGGCTGTCATAATGAGAAATAACAAATCGTCACCTCGCATATAAGAAACTCACTAGAGAACCGGCAGTGATAGGGCAGAGAGGAATCACTGCCGGTTTAAGCCACGAACCGGCAGTGATAAGAAGATTCACTGCCGGTTCTGCCCCTGTCCCCAATCATTTGGGGTCTGTCAGAGTTTGAACTGGCAATGAAGCGACATCACTGCCGGTCCAAACAAAACCGACAATGATGGACCGACAGTAATGCCTAATTATGTGTAGCGAATTGCAGAAGATATAAAATATGATTGAGACCCCAAGTCATGATTGAGCCGATTTGGCCGGTTCCGGATGAGCCCCTCTATATGTGCTTAGTCATGAATGGCGCATCCATGTATACATCGTACATATGTTATGGTATTTGTACCCGTACCTACCATGTTATGGTATTTGTACCCGTACCTACCAAGCGAGATCTTTTTGGATTTAGCCGGCGCGAAGGCAGATGTAGGTGGCGACTAGCCTCATTTATCATCGATAAAAACATCATACCTACCCCTCGCACGATTCCATGCATGCCCATCCCAGCTAGCAGAACCTGTAATAGCATGGGGCTTACATTTTTCACTGATGCGGTAAAATTAACTGCCCATGCGGAGTACTCTCTATCTCTAAATATTAATTATTTTTAGTTTTCATATAAAAAACTTATGGATTCATAGAAAATATGTGCACCATTTATATCTCTAAATAAATTCATTATGAAAATAGATTTAATGATCTATCTAATGATATTAATTATTTACTATAAATATTAATATTTTTCTATATAAAATTACTTAAAGTTGTTTCTCAGGAAACAAGAATAACCCTTAATAAGAAAAGGAGGGAGTAGTCACCAAATTTTCTTCCTAATAATTAGTGCCCCATATATAATAAACCATTGGGAAAAAGTCTAGTATTAGCCCTTTTATTTATCTTTTAAATTTAGTTCCATCCCATCATCTTGAAAGCAAGATAAAATATAATTAGTTTTACTTGCACCCTCAAAACCGTGTTCAAATTTCAACTCGAATTATATTGGTGGTTTTGATGACTGATATACACTAGTAGAGAAACGACCCTTCGTCGATTGCTAAAAACAGCTTTAGTCCCGGCTAAAATTGTGCCCAGGACTAAAGAGACCTTTAGTTCCGGTTGGTAACACTTACCGAGACTAAAAGTCCCCTCCCAATGGCTACTGTTGTCAGACATTGTCAAGGGGGACTTTTAGTTCCGGTTGGTGTTACCGACCGGGACTAAAGGACTACCTTTAGTCCCAGTTTAGGGTTTTAACCTTTATCCCCGGTTTAAAGCACAAACCGAGGTTATTTCTAGGCCTTTAGTCACGGCTGGTTCTATGGACCGGGACTAAAGGCCCCCCCTATTTGAACTCTCTTGCTCCCCTGCCCGAGCCCGAGAGCTCTATTTCTTCCTCTCTGTTCTTGCTTGTTATTGTTGTGTTCTTCACTGTTCTTCATCTCCTCTTGGGCCATTGCTTCATTTGATCACTTCTACGCCTCCATCGACTCGTTGAAAGGTTACTATCTTCAACCTCTCATGTTTTAGCGGCACCATATGTTGTTTCTTGGTCTATATGTGATTTTTCTTTATGATTTTATCTCTTTTGCCATTTTAAGCTTCATTCACTTGACATTGTTTGAATATTTTGAAGAAGACAACTAAAACTAGTATTCTAAGTATACACATTTCATTTGTACTATGTCTATCACATTTTATTGTTTAATTAGTTGAAAATAGAGATTTTAGTGTATTATTTAATTTAATTAGTTGAAAAAATAAAAATAGATTTATTTTTTCTAATAGAGATTTTAGGGTATTATATGTTCCACATTTCAAGATTGATTTAGCTTAGTTAGAGAAATATAGATTTTTAGGATATTATTAATTTATTTAATTTGTGGATTATATGAGGAATGTATGGTGGATTGTTCTTGATTTATATGCCACTTGAGCTCAAAATACATTCCATATTTAGATGCTCAAAATGAGGAATTTATAATTTCTAGTTTGAAAAAATGAGTATAGAGAGTAGATGACAACTACTTCGGGGTACTCGGCCTCTGATCGGGTTCCAAAGCGACTAAGGCCAGACCCCCCTCTCATTACCTGTGGCGTGTGTATGCAAAAGACTGTGAAAGAGTACCGAGTGGGAAAGGCGGGTGTCAACGACGGTCAGATCTTCTATAAGTGTCCAGATCGCAATGTGAGTTATATATTTTGTCACATTTCATGGTTATGGTTAATTTCTATCTATTATACGTGATTGTTTTGATTAAAATGATTATTTTGTATTCTATTTTCAGTGGGATAGCACTGGATGCCGCGGCTGGTACTGGGAGGAAGAGTAGGTTAAACATGTTGCGAAGGCTACGAAGGCTGATGAGGCAGTGAGCCAGCTCAAAAAGTCTGTCGATGTTGAGCAGACGAATGATGATCTGTCTGCTTTAGTTGGGATTGGTCGGAAAATCATTATGCTACTGAAGTGTATTTTAGGTTTTCTATGTATACTTCTAGTGGTCTTAGCATACACTATGTCCAGGCTTTCATAGAGCATATATTAGTATTTGTGTGACTCGAAAATGACACATGATGGTGTTCCATCTCATGTTTTTTTAGTGCAGACCTTTCGTTTGGTATTTTATAATATCATTTTTTGACAAAAATGAGAAATTTAATTATGTTTTGGGTCATATAATGCAGACGATGACACGCCATTGGATGTATAATGTAGATCGCCCGCTCCAAAGAATTTATTGATGGCGTGCATTATTTCTTAAGAGTGACTGAGGCAAAAAAGCGGAATAGTAATTTCATGTGTTGTCTATGCGCCTTGTGTAAGAATTTGAAGGAATATTGTAGCTCAAAGACTCTTCACTCACACTTGTTGAATACTGGTTTCATGTCAAACTATATTTGTTGGACCAAGCATGGAGAAACCGGAATTATGATGGAAGAAGACGAAGAAGAGCAATTAGACCCTGACGACATTATTGCTCAATATGATGACTTCAATGATACTGCAATGGTGGAAGCAGAAGAAGAGGCTGGGGTAGAGGACACGCTCTCTGAAGATGATGCTCTTGGTGATGTCATTCGTGATGCACAAAGAGATTGTGAAAATGAAAAAGAGAAAGCTAAGTTGGACCGCATGCTAGAGGATCACAAAATTCTACTATACCTGACCGCCAAAGATGGGCAAAATAAGTTGGGTACAATACTGGAGTTGCTACAATTGAAGACAAAAAATGGCATATCCGACAAGGCATTTGGGCAATTACTCAAGATCCAAAAAAAGATACTTCCGAAGCTTAACGAATTGCCTACCACTACGTACGAAGCAAAACAGCTCGTGTGCCCTCTGGGATTAGAAATCCTGAAGATACATGCATGTCCTAATGACTGCATCCTGTACCATGGCAAGGACTACGAGAATTTGGATGAATGCCCCGTATGTAAAGCGGCGCGATATAAGATCAGGCGATGTTGAGGGAGAAAAGCGTCCTATGAAGAAAATTCATGCCAAAGTTATGTGGTATGCTCTCATAATACCACATCTGAAACGTCTGTTCAGAAACAAGGACCATGCAAAGTTGTTGCGATGACACAAAGAAGATGGTAAGGTAGACAACATATTGAGACACCCTGCTGATGGGTTCCAGTGGAGAGCAATTGATATAGAATTCCCGGAGTTTGCAGAAGACGCAAGAAACTTAAGGTTCGGTTTGAGCACGGATGGTATGAATCCTTTTGGGGAGTAGAGCAGTAGTCATAGCACTTGGCCTGTTACTCTATGTATCTACAACCTTCCTCCATGGTTATGCATGAAGCGGAAGTTCATTATGATGTCGATGCTCATCTAGGGCCCGAGGCAACCTGGCAACGACATCGATGTCTTCCTGAGGCCCTTAGTTGAGGAACTTCTGCTTTTATGGAGCAAACCAGGTGTACATGTGTGGGATGAGTACAAACAGGAACACTTCGACATACGAGCATTGTTGTATGTAACAATCAATGATTGGCCTACCCTAAGTAATCTTTCAGGATAGACAAACAAGGGATATAATGCATGCACACACTGTTTTGATGACCTTGACTGTGTATATCTAAAAAAATTTCGAAAGGTCGTGTACCTTGGCCATCGTTGTTTTCTTCCTAAGAATCACCAAGTAAGAAAGAAAGACAAGCATTGTAAAGAAGTTAAACGAACCAAGCCTCGCAACCGAACTAGAGAGGATGTACTTGATATGGTCAAGGATGTGCAAGCAGTCTTTGGAAAGGGAGAAGGGGTCCTACCAGTTCCAAATGATGCTGATGGACACGCACCCCTGTGGAAGAAGAAGTCCATATTTTGGGAGCTACCCTATTGGCATGTCCTAGAAGTCTACCACGCGATCGACGTCATTGTGTGAATTTGCTAGGATTCATGGGTGTGTATGGAAAAGCCAAGGATACACTTGAAGCATGACAAGACTTGCAAGACATGAAAGAACGAGACAACCTGCATCCAGAGAAGACAGAAGATGGACGCCATCATTTAAAGTGTGCTAGGTATACTCTTAGCAAAGAAGAGAAGGAAAACATGTTTGAATGTCTAAGCAGCATCAAGGCCCCATCTGGATTTTCCTTCAATATAAAGAATATAATAAATGTGTCAGAGAAGAAATTCCTAAACTTAAAGTCTCATGACTGCCACGTGCTAATGACGCAATTGCTTCCGGTTGCGTTAAGAGAAATTCTACCTCCACATATACGTCTAGCCACTGTGAAGCTATGTGCATTCCTCAATGCAATTTCTCAGAAGGCAATCGATCCAATGGAACTAGCTACTCTACAGAATGATGTGGTTTAATGCCTTGTTAGCTTTAAGTTAGTTTTCCCTCCATCCTTCTTTAATATCATGAAACACCTCCTAGTTCACCTGGTCAAGGAGATTAGTATTCTTGGTCTGGTGTTCTTGCACACCATGTTCCCCTTTGAAAGATTCATGTGAGTTATGTAAAATATATTAACCAACGTGCTCGCCCAGAAGGAAGCATCGCTAAGGGCTACAAGACAGAGGAGGTGATTGAGTTCTGTGTTGACTATATTCCTGACCTTGACCCGATTGGTGTTCCTGAATCAAGACACGAGGGGAGACTTAGTGGGAAAGGAACACTAGGGAAGAAAACATATATCGGTACGGGGGATGATTATTTCAACAAAGCACACTACACAGTTCTTCAAAACTCCTCCGTGGTGGAGCCGTATGTCGAGGTACACAAGAAGTTCCTTTGATCCCAGTTTTCAAGGAAGAATGAAGCTTGGATTATGCGTGAACACATGGAAACTTTTGACGATTGGTTGCGAAAAAATGTCTTGGTGATGACAGTACTGATGACCAACTGTATTTGTTGGCTAGACAACCATCATGGCACATTCTCACGTACAAAGCCTACGAGATAAATGGAAATACATTTTACATGGTAGACCAAGATAAAAGGAGCACCAACCAAAACAGTGGTGTCCGCATAGATGCCACTGGCCCAAATGGAAATAGGCAAACATATTATGGCCACATAGTTGAGATTTGGGAACTAGACTATGCATCTAATTTTAAAGTCCCTTTGTTTAAGTGTCAATGGGTGAAGATGACCAGAGCCGGGGTAACAATTGACAAGGATTATGAGATGACAACAGTGGACCTCGACACTATTGGGTACAAAGACAAACCATTCGTCCTTGCTGCTGATGTGAATCAGGTGTTCAATGTAAAAGACATGTCTACAAAACCAAAGAAAGGAAAAAACGATGACAAATCAAACATCAATGAGCCCAAGCGTCACATAGTTCTTTCAGGGAAAATAAACATTTTGGGAATTGAGGACAACTCAGACATGTCAGAACTTTACGAAAGGGATGACCGAATTGCACCATCAGTGTGACCAAAGACCCAAGAATCCTTCTAAATGACGAGGACACTCCATGGTTACGACATGATCATAACCAAGGGACATATGTCAAGAAGTTCACTACTATGCCCGCTTGATGTAGCTAGCAGTGATGTCAAGTGACATGTGTATTAGTCATTTTTGCTAAGTTTGGTCAAATAAATGAAGATCTACATTTGTATTTGGTCAATTTTGTATTTAGTGACTAATGTTTACTAATACTTCTTTTCTAGTAATGTGTAAACCCTAGATGCAATGATGTTTACTAATATTTCTTTTGTACATGTTTGGTCAAATAATCTAGATCTATATTTTTTATATTGGTCATTTTTCCATTTGACCAAGTGTTGAAAAAGTTTAGTTCTAAAATGACAAGTCGCTCATAAAGATTCATAAACACTATGTGAGATATATCTTGATGAGTTATAAAACCTTTGTATTCAAAAGTTTTTGATATACGGTCATTTA
The DNA here is from genome assembly GCA_022036555.1 of Microstegium vimineum. Lineage (NCBI taxonomy): Eukaryota > Viridiplantae > Streptophyta > Magnoliopsida > Poales > Poaceae > Microstegium > Microstegium vimineum. The sequence goes on from CM039130.1 coordinate 32,334,287, forward strand.
GTGTCTCATTAACAATTTTCTATTTAAGGGTAAACTTATTTGTCGCATAATTGGACAATGAATGGTCAAAAACGAAAAGATTAATGTTAAAATAATGTAGAAACTAATTTCCTGTTGATAACCAAGAATTTTATTTTTTTTAATTTAACAATATACTTTTGCATTAACCAAATACTAATGGTTAGTTACATTTATATTTGATATTATAAAAAGTTAAAAGATTTTATGTTATACATTTTTCTAATGTATAATAAAGCAAAAGGAAATTCAATGGTAATTTTTTAAAAAATTTAGCCATGTATTTAATTTATTATGCAATTGACAAGAACTAGAACAATTTATACATATATTAAACTATATACAATACCAAAACATATAAAAGAGCCCACTAAAATTTCGTTTGACGCCTAAACAGACCTTTAGCCCCGGTTGGTAATACCAATCGGGGCTAAAGGATGGCTTCCTATATAAGCTAGGGTCGGCCTCTTCCTCTCTCCCACCCTTCGTCCTTCAATGGTTCGGCTCCGAGCTTCTCGATCTCCATCGCCGCCACGCGCCATCCTGTGCCAGCGCCGACCTCTGCGCCTCCTCACCACCGTCATCTGCGTCGGCCCTTCCTGCGCCGCCCGCCCGCTCGCCTGCGCCGCCCGACCGCCGCCCCTTCCTGCGCCGCCCGCCGCCTGACCGCCCCTTCGCCGCCCGCCTGCTCGCTTGCGCGCGCAGCCAGCCCTGCCGCGCGGCCCCGCGCACCGTCTGTAGAGAGAAGGCCGACCCCATGCGCCGTCAATCAGCAAGGAGCTGAGAGATCGATTAAAAGAAGGAAAGAAAAGAAAAGGGGAGAATTTAGGAAGGAGAGGAGAAGGAAGAAGGAAGAAGGAAGGAGGAAGCAGAGAAGGAAGAAGAAATGATAGGAATAAAAGAAAAAGGAAAAAGGGAAAATAGGTTGATTTTGTAAATGATTTTTTAGTAATTTGTAAATGGATTTGTTAGAAAAAAAGAAAAAGGAAAAATAAAAGGAAAAGGACATTAGTTGATTGTTTAGTTTATTGAGGAAAAGGAAAAATTGATAATACTATATGTTATTAATTGCTTGTTTTCACACACTAACATTTTATACATGTTTTCATATATAAGAAGAAGAAGAAGGAAGAAGAAGAAGAAGAAGAAGGTGAATTGTGTGTAATAATAAAATAGAAAAAGATTTTAGTTTTAGAAATAGATTTTTTGTAAATTTTTTTTACAAAATATAGACCTTCCATTATTGCTATATATGATTTGATATATATATATATATGTATGTATCTTCCATTATATTGCTAGTAAAATGTATAGAGCTTTCATTTGTTAGACAAATATATACCTTTTATTATTTGTAGTAAAATGTATAGAGCTTTCATTTGTTAGAGAAATATATACCCTAAGTGCCTGACTCTAAGTGCCTAAACCCTAAACCCTAAGTGTCTACCCTAGAGCCTAGCTAACTCTAAGTGCCTAAACCCAAAGTGTCTACCCTAAACCCTAAACCCTTATTACACACACACACACACACACACACACACACACACACACACACACACACACACACACACACACACACACACTTGTCTACCCTTAGTGCCTAACTCTAAGTGACTAAACCCAAAGTGACTCTAAGTGCCTAAACCCTAAACCCTAAATGTATAGATCTTTCATTTGTTAGAGAAATATATATATACCCTAAGTGCCTGACTCTAAGTGCCTAAACCCTAAACCCTAAGTGTCTACCCCTAGTGCCTAAACCCTAAGTGTCTACCCTAAACCCTTTTATTACACACACACACACACTAAGTGTCTACCCTTTTGGTTACTCTAAGTGTTACACACTTGTTTAGGGTCACACACACTAAGTGTCTACCCTAAACCCCTAAGTGTCTAAACCATATAGATATACATCCTAAGTGTACCCTAAACCCTAAACCTTTTTATTACATTCACACTAAGTGTCTACCCTTTTGGTTACTCTAAGTGTTACACACTTAGCTTGTTTACGGTTTACATACATACACACACTAAGTGTCTAAACCCTTTTACTATATATAGTTGCAGAAATGAACGACCCGAATGACAACATGGGCGAGGATTTCTTGTTTTCAATGATCAACGACGACACTGAGCAAGTAATATATGGCACCAATGAAGTAGTAGATGGCGGCGCCAATCTAGTAGATGACGGAAGTCAGTACTTTGCCAAAGATGTTGAGCAAGAAAATATCGTGCAAGACAATGTTGACGAGGTATATATATGTCTACAATCTCTTGTGTATACATGAAAATCAAAATAATTACATTTGTATATTTATATTTATAACTTTTGTGTTTCTACATACATAGCTGTCTGCATCAACGACAACTACGGGGAAGAGTAAAAATGTACGAGGCCCGAAGAAGCCATTGGAGGGTTGGTATATTATCTCACAATTCGAGGAGGAAACAGGGAGAGTACTTGGACCACATGCACATACATTTGTCAACCACTTTGGTTACCTTGTAAGGGATAGGCTTCCGATCAGTGCTCGTGAATGGCGGCAAAGAAAAGATCGTCCAGATGTTAGTTTTGTCTCTGATCGTGACAATACGCTAATTTGGCGAGATGTCCTTCAACATTTCTCGCTCGATACAGAAGATGAAGCTTTGAAGGGGAGAGTTAGGGACTGGGCAATGAAGAAGATGGCAACACAATTCCAAGCCTGGAAGAAGAAATTGTACAACAAATTTATCAAGAAGAACCTTACTCCAGATTTCAACAATAAGGCCTACGTCAAGTTGAGGCCGTTTTGGGATGACTTTGTCGCTTTCAAGACATCGGAAGAGGGTGAAGCACGAGTGATAAAGAACCAACAGAATGCCCGAGAAAAGCAATACCACCATCGCTTGGGATCAGGTGGATACATTACCGCCATTCCTAAGTGAGAAAAAATAGAAGAGGACCTTGTAGCTAGGGGAATCCAACCAGAATCAGGTAGCTGGTCTGAGCGCGGTAAGTGGTGGTTTTTTGGTCACGGGGGAGGCCTTGACCTTGAGACCGGAAGATTAATGTATGACCAAGGACTCACAGAAGCAGCACGGAGACTGGTTCACGCTCAATCTTTGAGGGAACAAGGAGTATGGTCACCAGATAGAGATAGGGATGAGCTAACATATGCCCTGGGGACTGCCGAACATGGAGGGCGAACGAGAGGTTATGGCACGGTGCCGTGGAAGCATGCCTTCCCTCAAGACAAAGATACATATAAAAGCCGCCAGAGAAAGAAGAAAGAGGAGGAATTTATGAAATATAGCATGGAGCAAATGCTTAGTGAAGCACGCAAAATAGCTATTCAAGCGAAAGAGAGAGAAGAAAAACTTGAAGCTAAATGAGCGAGGAAATCAAAAGGCAAATGGATTTAGCAATGAGCCGAATGCAAAGTACTACATCAGTACCGGAAGTCAACATCAGCCCCTCTGCTCAGTTGAAAAGCAGTTGTGCTTCCATGGAAGTGCCTCAGTCTGGTGATGACGCAAAGCTACGCTTCCCCGTGGATGACATCACAGAACCGAATACACCATGTGAGTTGCACATTCCTAGGGGGCTACCACAATTATGGTGGCTACTGGTGTTATATCTCCTATCGACCCTACAAAGACACCAAGACGCCATGGGGAAATAATACCACCTGGATATGCTCGTGTCTCGGTGGATAGAGTTAAAAAAGGTCATAGCAATGTACAACTTGACATTGAAGGAGGTGATGGGGAGAAGACTTTAGGAGAAGCGGAAAAGACATTTATTTGTTGGCGCAAGAGCTATATCATTATTCCTGGGGCATCACCTCCTATTCTACCGCCTCCTCCTCCTCCTCCTCCTCCTCATCCTAGGGGTGAATCATACCTAGCTCTTTTTCACTAACTTTGTATTGGCTTAAATATCGATACTTTATTCACACTCATTGTTTTCACTGCAGGACCTCACCCAGAGACCTAAGTCATCATCATCACCTGCTGGTCATAGTGTTGAGAGGGTGATGAAGGTGGAATGCACGACACGGCTTCCTCCCCAGAGCCTCCAAGGCGGTCTCCATCTCTGAAACCGGCCCCATCGCCTCCACGATGTTCTCCAACGCCAAACACCGGCGCCATCGCCTCCACGATGGTCTCCAACGCCGACACCGGCCGCCCCATCGCGAAAGAAGAGGCCCACCACAAAAGCAAAGGTGTCGGCCGCCCCACCGCAAGCAAAGAGGCAAGCTACAAGGAAAGTTAAGATTCCTCAGAGACTTCCGTATGAGAAGACTGACGAAGAACTAGACGCTTCAATAAAGGCTGATGTGCAAGCACAATTCAAGAAAATGAAAGACAACCATGAAGCAAAGACATAAGCTAAAAAGCCGTTCTTCTTACATCAATCAGCTCTAAGGCAAGCGGTGGATACTCGGCAGAGAAAGCTACGTGATGCTCAGAAGAGTTCTCTACTATCGGACTATGACCGCACTCTCCAAAAGGCAATTAACGAGGAGAAAAAGCACGGAAGGGTGTCCCACAGCTCGGGGAACAATCGAAGCAATCAGTGCCCCCGCTAGTTGTTGGGAACCAATATGGTTCAAACATGAGCATGCTAAGTGGAAACAATTATGATGGTATGGAAGATTTCTTGTTAGGGCTGGTATAACCGCGGAACAATTTCTAGAAAATGCATTCATCGAAAATGCCACTGTAGTCAATGAGTGGAAGAGAAATTATGTACGTGGCAGAAGACTGTACAACCCTGCGGCCCTCAGGGAACTCGGTACGCAAATGCGCTTGTTAAACTCGTGGTACATGGAGGCATATAAGAAAAGCATAGATGACTGGATTTGCGTCAGAATTAGAGATGAACATTTCTTCCGGGGCGATGACGTTATATTTGTTCCGTTTAGTGAGCTCCACCAACTATGCCATATGGACGCTCTAAACAAATCTCTCATCAGCTGCTACTGTTTGTAAGTGCTCATTTCTTTTAGTAATCTGACTATAGCATATGTATATATATAGTAACTAACTATCCTCAAACATATATATGCAGATTCTTGATGTTATTGCTCAAACGGAAGAGAGACACGAATATTGGTTTCATTGATCCATCAATTATATTCTCGGATCCAAACACTCCCTGCGATTAATGGATACCTCAAACGGAGAGGAATCTTTGGAGGTTCTTGGTGAACCAAAAGACCACAAAATATATACTCTTCCCCTACAACTTTGGGTGAGTGTTGTTATCGTTTGCACAATTAATCTTACTTCAATTCAGTATAAAGATATATATATGTTGACTCTTAAAGAAATGCAGTTTTCACTGGATACTCATAGTCTTCGATATGACTAGAAGTCATTGGTAATCTATGACTCATTGAGAAAGCCACTGGAAGATTACCAAGACATGATAGACATTATCAAGGGGTAACTTTGATCTTTAAATATGGATGCATGCTCTTTAACTACACTACAATAGTTAATTAATTAATGATCCAATTATTGAACAGGGTTTGGGCTTGGTTTGTTGAGAAACACCATCCGGATCTGGAAGTGCCACTAAAGGATCCTATCCTGCTAAATATAAGTTCTACATGTGTCATAATCTGTTATCTTAGCATGCTTTAACATATGCATATGATGACAATAGTAATATTTTCATATCTTACAGTGGGTTCTAAGGCAGCCACCAGGCAACAATCTGTGTGGATACTACGTTTGCGAGTTCCTCACGATGTATGCAAGACAAACTATTAATGAGACACTAAAAGTATGACATATGTATATATAATACATCCATTTTATTTAGTTGTTGCTATTGACTAAATCTTATGTATATTAACACTTGTTTGTTTATAATGCAAATTGAAGTCTCTATGGTTGAAGAACCAAGTGTTGCAAGAGGTCCACCTCAAGGGAATTCAAGAGACCATTGCTGGATTTCTTCTTGAAAAAGTGCTCAAACCTAAAGGCGAGTACTATTTCGACTCGGCCGAACAACTAAAGTCAAATCAAGACGAACATCTGTATGATATTTAAGTGGTGAGAGCGGTTGTGTCCTAAGTCAAATATGAATGGATAATAATGTAAATTTTATGTGCATATATATATATATATATATTATACTTATGTATATATAGCTCCATAATATATTTATATATAGAGTTTCATAGTTTATTTGTGTTTAATGCTTGAAACTAACTTATAAGTGCGTGAATACATGTATTAGCAACGAATACATGTATTTGAATCGAAGAATACACACAATTGAATACCTAATCTAATTGGAAAACCAAAATAAGAAATACCAAAATAAGGAAAAAAAATGGACCTTTAGTCCCGGTTGGTAATACCAACCGGGACTAAAGGGTGCAGCCCCGCGTGGCCCGCCTGCGCCACCTGGCGCACCCTTTAGTCCCGATTGGTATTACCAACCGGGACCCGAGCCTGCGAACCGGGACTAAAGGGGGGGGGGTGTTTAGTCCCGAATCCATAGTCCTGGTTCAGGCACAGGGACTAAAGCCCCTTATAGACCGGGGTTTAAAAGCCGGTTTTGTACTAGTGATAGCTATAATCATCCACACCACTATATATATTTTATTCCATGTGACAACCACATCATCTCAATGTTTATTTCCCTCGAAATCGTCATTCCTCTAGTTAGATATGCATTCCTCTTTTATGTAAAAAAGATATAATTCAGTTTTGTCTTCAAGTCAAATTGTTGAACTATCTTAGGTTTAACTAAGAAAACATTATCAAAATGTTTGTGACACTAAATATGTATACTATAAAATATATTTATGATGGATCCAATAGTATGTGGTTACTCTGCTTTTAAATTGTTGTACTCTTGCATGTAAGATAAATAGGCATTTTCAGATTTAATTTAATTTAGAAATATAATAACAAATATGTGACTACAGATATGTGGACGTGTGTAATACTGCTATCAGAGATATATAAAATTAAGAACACGATGAGCAGGGCAAATAAAGTATACCCTGCGGAGGGACCTGTGCGGAGGCACTAGCGGCTCCATTCCCACTAGTCGTCATAGTGAGTTGCGCGAAGTCGTGGACCACAGTCGATGCAGGGAGATGTACGCAGTGTCGTCCCTCGAACGGTTCGCCGAGATAAAGACAGGGACGGAAACGCGCCGGGAAGAAGATGAGCATTCGCGACGACGCTCCCCAAAAACCTGATTGCGCCGCACGCCCGAGTAGACGTCACCGCGAGATAATGGTTCCGGAGGCCTGCTCTCCAACTCTCATTAATCTCGCAGAAAGGTTGGACGGGGAAGAACTATTCAAGCTTACTCAACAGAGAAGACCTGCTATTTATAGAGTGACCAGGTGCTGAATTCGGGAGAGGAATCAATTGACATTGAATTGTGTTTATTCCGGTAACGAACAATTGAATCCAGTAACGGTCAATTGAACAATTGACATTGAATTATGTTTATTCCAGTAACGGACAATTGAATGCAGTAACGATCAATTGAAAACCTTTCAATTCCCTAACTGACCTGTTAATTCTGTAACTGACTATGAATTCACCTTTTCAATTTCATTTGACTGGCAAAACTTCATGAGACGGCACGACACGCGCGTGTGGTTTCCCAGTCAACCTCCCCTCAACTTCTCAATTGATGCACACGGAGTCTACCTATTTAAGTTGAGTCAAATTATAGTCAATATTCCGTATGGGACTATACTATAATGCAACATAACATATAGTATGAGACTAGTATTTATTAGATTATTAAAATATGGGCCAAGCCCATTTATTCAACATTGCAGACCATGTAATCGAGTTGCTCGTACTCTAGCTAAGCAGGTCTGATCAGAGGATTTACAATAGGATGAACGAGTGGCAGTTTACCCCGTCCTGTGCCGCTCAACACTGATGTCTGCTGATTGTAACCCTGATGTTTCTTGATGAATGAAATCCCTAAGTCGCAAAAAAAAGCTATTCACAGTTGGTGAAATAATTCATCTTTGTACTTTTAAGGGCAGAGCTTCCAATACAAGAAACCACATGTAGTTTCTATGGCTATTAATTTATATAGACACTACACATAAAAACCATGTTTCCAATAGGTACTCCCTCCATAGTGCAAAAGATGTTATTTTCAACAAGGTTTTGGTCAAACATTGAGAATATAAATCATGAATAACTTTTAAATTGTTGAGTTTAAAAATGTGAAAACCATACGAATAGATTTGTCTTGAAATATACTTTCATAAAAGTATACATATATTATTTTTAAATAAATATTTTAATAGAAACATAAAGTCAAAGTCATGCTTTGGAGACCGTGTTATTGTCTATAATATAGAGAGAGTTACAGTTTGTTTAGAATACTTTTTTTGAGTCGCCTTTGTTCTTTTTCTGTTATCTACCTGCCTCTAAATGCTTTGGTTTTTGTGTAGACCTGGTTTGTTTTCTAAGGAGAGATGGTGAGAGTTTTATAGGAGTAGAGAAAGTTTGATGGGGATAAAACTCTTCTATATTGTTTCCAAAATATAACTGCTTTGAAAACTGGGACAAAAAACTCCCATTAAGAATGACCTAAGAAACCATTTTCTCCTCCTCTTCTTTAAATATTGACATGCCACATTATCTGTTTCTTAGTTAGCGGCATAATTAATAAACATAGAAACTATCTCATTTTTTTTATTGTGGGTGCTCTAACTGTCCCTATAATGGTAAATGGCATTGAAATTTACGGGTAATAATCATGAATCGAACTTCATGCATAGGTTAATCTCGATATCTTACAGCAAGTAACAATGAAACCGAGGTGCATGAGCTTAATAACATAAATATGGTCTAGAAAACAAGAAGCATGAGCTTAATCTAATAATAATGGCCTATTAATTAATTAAATAATTAAGGAGCAGGGGGTTATACTACTAATTACTAGTTGGTGTGCACTCCTACATACTTCCTCCAAACTCATATTTGATGTCATTTTGGATAAAGTTTGATTCAAGCATTGAAAACATAAATCACGAGTAACTTTTAAGTTATTGAGTTTAGAAAAATGAAAATCATATATTTTAATAAATATTTTTTTTAAAAAATAAACAGTTAAATTTACACTTTGAAAACCGTGTCACTGTCTAAAACGATATCTAATATGAGTATATAAGTATGGAGGGAGTAGGTTGAGCTAAATTATCTCGTTAAAACTTTCACGTAGACGTAGTACTTTACAGTTATCTGTTGCTTGCTATCAATTTTTATTCTCTCGTTAATTAGCAGAATTCCAAAATATGCATGAAGCATGTTTCGGGCCACATGCATATATACTGGTTTCTCTAATTAATTAAAAAAAGAAAAGAAAATTTCTGATCGTCCGGCTCTGATTCTGGATAAGGAAAGTACCCAAATGGTCCTAGTCTCTAGATGGATGCGTCAAGTGGATAATGTCCTCTTTGTGTCCTAACGTACTAGTATTATTATACTTAATTAAGCACGAGGCGTTTATTGGGGTAGGTAGGCCTTCTAGAACACCCAAGAAATGATCGATGTCTCCACCATGGGACCACACACGCACGCACGAACAGCGCAACAACTGTGTGCAAGTCACATGCATTATTCCCTCTTATAGGTTTTCATTGTACGCTTCTTAGCTTTTGCGTTAGGTGATATATAGTAAAGTATACGTATATAGTATCATATCGATGCTGCCTGCCATTACTAGCTAACTTGTCATTGAATAGAAGTTGGGGCCTATGTACGATGCCCGATTGGTTATGTGTACTATTCATTTTCTATTGCTTTTTTTAATACGGAAAGTGTTGGTGCACACTAATAGAAAAATTATTTTTGTTGACGCCCCCAGAACACACCACAGACGGTTGTGGATTTCACGCCGCCTGTGGTGTGTTTTGGCTGCCAACCGCCTGTGGTGTGGGATTATCACAGGCGGTTAATGCCAACCGCCTGTGATAATCCCACACCACAGGCGGTTGGCATAAGCCAACTGTCACATTTACACTGGCGGTTGGCATTACACTGGCGGTTGGCTTATGCCAACCGTCTGTGGTATACTCTGCCTATATAAACCACCCTCCCGACCTTCACTCTCTTCTTCCTCCCAACCAGCTACAGTTCTAGCCGCCACTTTCCATTAGAAGCGATTTTGGAGGTCCAGATTTTTCAACATACAAGGGGGAGGTTTTGATCTTCATTTCTTGGAAGGAGATTGGTTAAAAAAGTTAGTTTATGTCCCTATTGTCTCATTTAGCTCATTTTTCTCAATTGGAGCCACATTTTGGATCTAGGGTTTCACCATGAGTGACAGAGAAGAATACCTAGGCTATTATCTTTGTTTTATTAATGTGAGGTTGATTAAATTGATTATATAACATCTCTCCTCTCTTCATTTTCATGTTTGCTTTTTAATTTAGTTTATGCTAGATATATTTACTTGTTTTCATGAATCAATGTTGTGTTAAATAGAATTTATATATAGAGGGAAGTGTAGTTTTTTTGTTAGTTTTTATTATGCTTTTTTATTTCTCAATTTATTTCATCCACTTTATGCACTTATGTTTCATTAATTTAATTGTGATACTTAGTGGCTGGACCTAAACCCTAGCTAATAAACTCTAAGGGGGAGGTTTTGATCTTCATTTATAGAGACAAGGGGACATTTATCAAAATACAAGGGGAGAGGTTTTAATCTTCATTTCTTGGAAGGAGGTTGTTAAAAAGGGTTAGTTTATGTCCCTATTGCCTCATTTAGCTCATTTTTGCTCAATTTGAGCCACATTTTGGATCTAGGGTTTCACCATGAGTGAGAGAGAAGAATACCTAGGTTGTTTTCTTAGTTTATTCGTGTCATGTTGATGCCACTTTGAGCCACATTTTTGCTCCATTTTCATTTTTGATTTTTAATTTAGTTTATGCTAGATATATTTACTTGTTTTCATTGATCAATGTTGTGTTAATGTTGATCATTAATACTTAGTGGCTAATAAACTCTAAGGGGAGGTTTTGATCTTCATTTATTTTCTTTATTTTCTTCAAGTCAGGTTGATTAAAATGGTTACATAATATTTGTCGTCTCTCCCTTTTGAAAATCAGGTATTGATCGATGGAGAGGTCATTCTGGATGTAGAATTTGTCAAGGCTAGATGAATCATACATACCCGAGGTTCAAAAGTTTATTGATGCCGCTAAGAACCATGCTTGGAGAACAAAGAAGACGCACATACATTGTCCATGCATGGACTGCAGGAATGTGAGAGTATTTGATGACCATCAACAAATCCTTTCTCATCTTGTCCGTCGAGGATTTATGAAGGATTACTTGATTTGGACAAAGCATGGAGAGGAGAGCTCTGTGCCTTATACAACTTTAGCTGTGCAAATATGGACGCCGATGGTCTAGATATGTTTGTTGACGGTGGGTTTCAGTTATTACACGAGACACAACAACCTGTCACCGATGGTCCTGATCATGGTTTCGCTGGAGGAATTGAAGGCGTCGGAACTGATGTGATGCAAAATAATATGGCTGCGGAAGATGCAGAATTCCTGGAGGCAATGTTGCATCGTCATCCAGAAGATCCATCAATGTTCTTCAAGAAAGATATGGAGGCCCTAATGAAGGCAGCAGAAGAGCCTTTGTACGATGAGTCTAAGGGTTACACCAAAGAGTTCACGACCTTGCGTTCGGTGCTAAAGTTGTTGGTATGCAAAGCTAGGTTTGGTATTTGTGATGCTGGCTTTGATGCATCCTTGAGTATTATCACAGACATGCTTCCTAAGGAAAACAAAGTGCCTGCTAACACGTACTATGCAAAGTAGCTAATTAGTCCACTCACGATGGGTGTTGAGAAGATCCATGCTTGTAGAAATCACTGTATCCTATATCGAGGTGACGAATATAAGGACATGGAGAGCTGTCCAAAGTGTAATGCAAGTAGGTATAAAACGAATAAAGACTACAAAGAGGAACACTGTGCTGCCTCGGTGGTTTGTAAAGGAAAGAAGCGACAGAAGACCCAACAGAGTTCAAAACCCACAATCAAAGAAAAAGAAGTAGACTATTATGCGGTGAAAAAGATTCCTGCTTTGGTGATATGGTACCTGCCTGTGGTCGATCGATTGAGGTGTTTGTTTGCTAACCCAGAGGATTCCAAACTTATGAGCTGGCATGCTTCTAATGAGCACATCAAAGACGATGGGAAGCTTCGGCACCCAGCCGATGGCAAGCAGTGGATAGATTTCAATAACAACCACGAAGACTTTGCAAAGGAACAAAGAAATGTTAGGTTTGTACTGAGTACTGATGGAATGAATCCATTTGCTGAGAGGAGCAGCACGCACAACATATGGCTTGTGATCCTCACCATCTACAACCTTCCGCCATGGTTGATGCAGAAGCGAAAGTATCACATGCTAACCATCCTTATCTCTAGACCTACACAGCCTGGAGTTGACATGCATGTTTTCTTGAAGCCCTTAATGGAAGACATGAAGATATTGTGGGAAACATGTGTTAAAATGTGGGACACGTACCACCACGAATCATTCACGTTGAGAGCAATTATCTTTGTTACCATCAACGATTACCCTCCTCTCTTCACATTGTCAGGGCAGTTCAAGGGAAAGGTTGGTTGTGTGGTATGCATAGATGAAACCGCTCATGTGTCCCTTACTGCATCTAAGAAGATAGTGTACATGAGGCACAAACGCTTCTTATCGAAAGGACACAGGTACCGCCAGAAGAAAATGGATAAGCACTTCGTCAATAATGTTAAACTCTAGTCTAATGCCCCACTAGACAACAGTAAGGGCAAAAGAGTTTTCAACCTAGTCAGGAACCTTAAATTTGTTTTCGGGAAGAAGACAACAGACAAAAAACCAAGAAAGAATCTCAAACCAACTCCAGGGGCTACGTTCAAGAAGAAATCTATTTTCTTAGAGTATTTGTCATACTGGCCTGAGTTAGACGTACGCCATGCGATCGATGGTATGCACGTTCAGAAGAACGTGTTTGAAAGCCTAATTGGAACCTTGCTAGAGATAAAGGGCAAGACAAAGGAAGGACTAAAGTCACATCTGGACATGGTATAGTTAGACATAAAAAAGAACTCCACCCTGTTCTTCAAGAAAATGGGAAGTACCATCTCCCGGCAGCAAGCTACAACCTCAACAATGATGAGAAACATTCGATGTGTGTGTGGTTGAAGAATCTGAAGGTCCCATCTGGATTCTGCTCTATCATACGAAGTATTGTGTCAATGAAAGACCTTACACTCACCAACTACAACTCAGATGATTGTCATACCATGCTGACTACTTTCCTCCCTATTGCCATCAGGGCTATAAATCCAGTGTGGATAAAGGTTGCAGTCACACGGTTGTGCTACTTCTTCAACAGGATCTCACAGAAGGTGATCGACCGTGATGAGTTGACATCTCTTAAGGAATTTGCAGCGGAGACAGTGTCACAGTTCGAGATGTGTTTTCCTCCAGCATTCTTCGATATTATGGTTCACCTTGTGGTGCCCTTGGTTCCATAGATAGAGGCACTGGGTCCCATGTATTTGCATGAGATGTGGACGTATGAGCGTTTCATGTCAACACTTAATGGCTACGTATCAACTCGTGCTCGTCCTGAGGCGTCCATGGTAGAGGGGTACTTAAGCGAAGAGGCAATTGAGTCTAGTGGTCCATTCTGCAACAGCGTCCTAAAAGACCAGGATGCAATAGGTTTGCCTCCGTCAAGACATGATGGTAGGCTGAATGGAAGAGGGAGGATGGGAAAGAAATCATTAGTCCCGCAAGATTATAATTCAATCCTCGAGGCACATCACAACATCCTTCATCAACTCTCAATGATGGAGCCTTTCATCGAGCAACATATTGATCAACTTCCCAAACAAAATCATGGGCACACAGATGAGTGGTTAATGAAGGAACACAAGAATAAGTTCACCTCATGGCTAAAGGAGCTTGACATTCCAGAGAGGGAAACAATTGAGGAACGCACCATCAAGGTGTTGGCTTCTGGATCATCACGCCAGGTCACATCATGGCAAAGCTATGACATTAGTGGCTTCACATTCTGTACCAAGTCCAAGGATCAAAAGAGCATTGCACAAAACAGTGGAGTTCGATGTGATGCCTTAGACTCTGAAACTGGGGATGAAAATATGTTCTTTGGCTTCGTTGATGTCATATGGGAGATAGACTATGTACATTTCAGGTCCCTATGTTTCGATGCCAATGGGTTGAAGACAAACATGTCACAGTGGACAACTATGGGGTTAGAGTTCTTGATCTTAGTAAGGTAGGCTACAAAGATGATCCGTGGATAATGGCTAACCGTGCTGCACAGGTCTTCTATGTGGAACAGATCCTTTGTCCTAATGAGAAGAAAAGTACCGACAAGCCGAAGCATGTAGTTATTCCTGGAAAGCAACAAGCTATAGGGGTTGATGGTGTATCTAACCTGGATGAATTTAATGAGTTCAGCAACATGTGTCTCTTTGTAGATGACCATCCAATAAAAATAAGGAGTGTTGAGCAAAGCATCCCACAGAAATCGCTACCTTGGGTGCGCCACGATGGACAAGGAAGAACAATATAGCTGCCTAGATTGTTTTTGTTATTTGCCATGTAATCCATTTATGTGTGTACATGTGGAGACCCTATTTTTGTTTCTACATGTGAGACCCTATGCTTATTTCACATAGTTGCAATCTATTTCTATAATCCCGAGATGATGAACCCTATTTAAAACATGTATATCCCTAAACCCTAAAACCTTAACCCTTAAACCTAAACCCTAAACCTTAAATATAGATACATACAAAAGTATCTCAAACATGTCATTTAATATTTTTAACATGTATATCTTGTTAAGACAAACACTACAAAATTTGATTCACAATTTTTAGTACAATATATCTCAAGATATGTTTTTTTAAAGCTTGTATATGGGTCATTATAAATATAGATACATACAAAAGTATCTCAAACATGTCATTTAATATTTTTAACATGTATATCTTGTCAAGACAAACACCACAAAATTTAATTCATAATTTTTGGAACAATATATCTCAAGATATGATTTTTTTAAAAAATTTAGAATTATTTCTGCAAAATTGTTTCTACATGCGGTTGGCATTGACCACCGCCTGTAGAAACGATTTCTACAGGCGGTGGTTAATGCCAACCGCCTATAAAAATCGGGTTCCTATATATGCCGCGCGACTTGTCCGAAATTTTCCTAAGTCCCGAAGGCGCGAGTTCATTCAAAACCACGCCGTCAGGCTGCTCAATTTTTCGACAAGCCGTTGTGCCGCCCTTCCCGCCGTCGGCAGCCATCTCCGTCGCAGATCTTCGCGCGCGGCCACCTCCGCCGTCGGGGTAAGTTGCCTCTTCTCCTCCCTCTCTGTGGCGGCGTGGCAGCGGCGGCAGTTGCGTGCGATGGTGGCGTGGCGGTCCTCGGCTGTGGCGGTCCTCGGCGGCAGCGCGGTGGCGGTGGCACTCCCTCGGTTGCGTTGGCTGTGGAGTGCGTGGGCCGGAGGAGGTGCGCGCCGCTGTGCCGGGGGCGGGGGCGGGCGGGGGTACGGTGGTGGATGGTGGCGGTGGTCGGTGGACCAGTGGCTCTTGGCGGTGGAGCACAGCGGCGCAACGGCGGACCGGTTGCGGTGGTGGAGGCCGGTGGAGCAGCAGCGGTGGCGGCGATGACGGTGGAGCAACGAGGAAGAAGAGAGGTGGCTGACGGGTGGGGTCCGCGTGTTAGAGAGAGAAAGGGAGGGCTGCGGGTGGGGAGGTGCTCCGCTTGGGCCGGTTGGGAGACTGAGTGGCTGGTGGGCCGGTGGGTGAGGCCAAGTGGGCCGAAAGAGAGGGTTAGGCTTGGTTTAGAAATTTCTTCTTTTTTGATTTAGTAAGAGCTTGTAATTATTAACTGCTTATATATATATATTAAATGCTTGTATATTATTTAAATGCTTATATATTTTTGTAAATGCTTGTAATTATTTAAATGCTTCGATATTGAAATGCTTGTAAATGCTTATATATGTATATGTAAATGCTTTGACTATAAATGCCTCCAATATATTCAAGCTACCCAAATTTCCATGTAATAAATGCTTGTAATTATTAAATGAGACCTTATATATATATATATATATATATATATATGCTTCATGTTTATTCTCCGAGAAAAAGACCTTATATATTATCACCAGAAAAAGACCTCTTGTGTCTATTTGCAATGATTATAAATACTTGTAATTATTTCATGCTTATTTAAAAGCTTTTCCAATATTATAAATGCATGTTTATTATAAAAAAAGGGGAACATAGACATTTGTATTCACTGACATTTGTATAGACATTTGATTATTAGGTATAGATGTAAAAATACTTATATAAATGTCTATCCTTTATAAGATTTCTACGATAACATCTCCAAGCAACAAGTACCAAGCACAAGGGTCCGTTCACATGGAACAAGCCCCAGGGTCTGAGCCCACGGAGCAAGTACAAGATGCCCACCAAACGGGGCAAGGCATGGGGTCGTCCGACCCCACGGAGCAACTACAAGACACCCATCAAATGGGGCAAGGCTCGGGGTCGTCCGACCCCATGGAGGAAGAAGAAGGGAACCAATCAACTCCGGAGAACACTTGGAGCCCTAGCGACGACTTCGAGTGTCCCGAAGCGAGGAAGGCTCGAGAACAATTTGAACGTGAATTACGCCATGACCCTGATTATGATCCAGAAGCCGAGGAGGTAATTATATGATTTCATGTTTTTATTTAATTACATGTCTATTAAAACCATCACCATTAAACTCACAATGTTTATATTCAGAGGGCATTGGCTCAGATGGAAGAGTTGATCTCACAACGTGCCGAAGACGCACCCGAACCGACCGCGACGACGAGCAATGAACCATCAAGGAAAAGGAAGCGGAGCAGTGCCAAACGAGGCGAGAGAGGATTGAACAAATTTCCAGACGACATATATGCCATCTTAGAAGTTAGCCCAATCGGACAACCCACAGCTCCTTTGGAGGCCCTATCCAACTACCGAAACACAATTGGATTCTGTGTTAGGGACATCCTTGACGTCACTAACAAGAACTGGTCCATTGTGTCGGAGGATGACAAGACAAGAATTTGGGAACAAATGAAGACGAGGTTCCAGTTTCCTCGAGCCATACCAGAGGCATTAGTAAAGGACTATACATTGAAGCAGTCTGCGATCAGTTTCCAAAACTGGAGGCATGAGTTAAATAACAAGTTTGCCAAGAAAGGGTTGGACCCTACAACAACGTACAAGATCACTAAAGGCTAGTGGGCGGTCTTTCTAGAGCAGAGGAAAGAAGCAGAATTCATAGCTCTGAGCGAAGCCAACTCCGCTCTCGCAAAGAAGAATAAGTACCACCACCATCTAGGCTCAGGTGGTTATCAGCGTTTGGCTCCCAAATGGCAACAAGAAGAGGCTGCTAAGAAGACGAAAGGGTTAACGGCGCTGTCCGAACAAGTTGGTGAAAGGTCCGCGAATTGGATTAGGGCTAGAAAACCAAAGGAAACCGACAACGGTTTGTCCTTTGATGACCCTCAGGTTGAAGAAGTAGCAAAGAAAATCTTTGTGGTGGCAGCCATGCAACAGGAAGGTAAATTCAAAGAAGGATGGAAGGAGGGACATCCTTAGCGAGGGCCTGGGTAACCCTGAGCATCCTGGCGGTGTTCAAGGCGTGTCATCCAAAGAAGGATGGAAGGAGGGATTCGACCCTCAGTGGGAAGGTGAGTATTGGAAACAATATCGATACAAGGAAGAAATTGCTAGCTATTGGAAGGAGGAGGCTAAGAAAGAGTTCACAGAGTTTATGCAGAAATTGTTAGATGATCCTCCTACTGATTTGATGCAAAAACTAGCCAGTGCGGTGTCAAATCAACAAATAAGCACTCAGGCACCCCAGATGCAGCTAGTCCTAGTGGTGTCCCAGCAGATCATTGCCGAGGTACCAAACAGTGTCGCATCTACAGGGAATAAGATTCAATATCCGTTTGACGACATTGTTACTCGCGTGGCTTGCTCCCTAGTCATAAGATATGGCATTAACAATCATCGTACAAGGGAAGTAGCCACAAGCAAAGCCATCCCAGGACGCAAGTACCACGGTGCTGACATTTCTGAAGACTACTGCAGAGTAGAAGTATCGACCGTGGTCCAAGGATATGAGGACGAGATGTTAGACATCCCCGGTCTCGAGGACATTGAGAAACTCGGACAGGCTATAAACAATTTCATTCTTTGGCCTCGGCGAGACGTCCAGCTGAGTGAGCCGCCACCGTCCTTGCAAGAGATAACAGTTGAGGAGTCATCAGGACCTACTGATCCTCTTCCAAACCCACCACCATCACCAATCCATTCTCTTGCGAGCTCACCTCCGTCACCTCCGCCACATTCATCACCTCCGCCACCTCCGTCACCTCCGCCGCAGTCATCACCTCCGTCACCTCCGCCACAGTCATCACCTCCACAAACATCACCTCTGCCACCTCCACCACAAAAATCCACACCTTCCCCACAACCCACAGATCCTAAACAAACACCGGAGCCACCAGCGCCGCCAAAGAAGAAGTTTCCTATCCCCAAGTTGATTTCCCCCTTTGTGCCAAAGAAAAAAACAGCTGGCACGACCAGCTTTTTGAAAGGAATTGGGAAAAAACGCACTAGTGAAGTCCTCGAGTTGTCTGAGCTCAAGAAGTCAGCGTAGCCGGTGCATAAGGCGATTCCCTGCAAAATCAAGGTGCCAACTTGGGAAGACTACAAGTCCGTGCCTAAAACCTATGTGGTGGGAAAGCCTCTACTAAGCTGGGAGAAACTCCAAAAGGTCCCAAACAATGTAAAAAGGATGCATGACTGGTACATGAGAGCATCTGCTGCTGGCATTCACGCCATCAACGTGTCTATACCACATAAGGCATTTCAAAGTGATCATAATCTGTCTGTGATTAGCTTTGAAGACATTTGGTTGATGATGAACCTTGAGAGACTAGACGTACAAATAATAACGACGTTTGCATTGTAAGTGTTACATAGTTACACATGCATTGTAGTTGTATCAATGTTAAATAACTAGCATGCATTGTAGTTGTATCAATGTTCAATATCTGACATATGCATGTGCCTTGTAGAATGCTATTTTATGAGCAGGAGCAGGCTTATGGTCCGGACCTCGATTATTGTGCTGAGGAAAGGATTGTCTATTTGAACCCAATTGATATATGCGAAGAAAGGCACACCTTTAGAATCGGGGTGAACAACGACGATTTAAGAGGATTAGAAGGTGAAGCACGGGCCGTCAAAAGGAGACAATTGCAGTTTAAATTTGAAGCCAAGTACTCCTTCTACATTTCAAAGTGTATGAAAAAGTATCAAGACAGGAAATCGATAGTGGAACCGTACAACTTTGGGTAAGTATATGAGTTTGGGTAGTGGCACTATATAACTTTGGGTGATCAAACTACATAATATTTCAATGCACAAATATATCATGAATTTGATTCATACAGGGACCACTGAATCTGCGTCGTCATTTATCCTAAAAAAGGAAGGGTGATGATATTAGACTCTGCAAATTACCCACCATCAAGCTATGGACATTTCATTGAGATGCTAGAGATGTAAGTTGAGATATGCACGTATACTTTTGCATTATGAGATTTTAGGAATAATTAACATGGTGACTGTATTCGAGTTCGTAGGGCATGACAGTTTTATATAATGCACGGTGAAAAGGTTGAATCGAAGAAAAAAGAAAAGGAGCCATTGGAAGTTATATATGACTGGCCGGTAAGTATGAAAACTTACTCTTATAAATACAGATCATACATGTACTACGTGTGCGAGCATCTATAAATAACCACTTTAATTTTCTGTTTTATAGTGCCACAAACATCCAGCAGGATCTATTCTCTATGGATACTACGTGTGTGAGCACAGGAGAGGAGAAGACGACACAACGACTAAGAAGAAATCTTCCAAGAAAAAAGTCAAGGCGACGACCATCAACGAAAAGGTATTGTACAACATAGTCGAGGACGTGTGCCTTTTCCTCATCAAACAAGTCATCTCAAGTGTAGGGAAATATCATGATTATGAAGTGAATTAGCTAAGCCCGAGTACGAAGCGCTAACAGAGGTTTATAGCCTAAATCTTACTCGGTCTGGTTTTTAGAGGACAAGTCCAAACTCTTGATGTATATAGGCCTGTAACTTTATGTGTGTGAGCGTGAGACTCATGTATATAATGTGCCATACACTTGTAACTTTATTGCGAGCATGGTACTTTGAAGAAACAAATGTATGTATGAGATATTTAATTTACATGTTTCTATATATTTGAACACCATCCAATAGGGTTTAGTAATCTCAATAACAATATATATGTATATAGCAAATAATACAATATTATATAAATACCAAAAATTTAAAACTGGAAAATCATTTACACATGCGGTTATCTTAGTGAACCGCCTGTGTAAATGACTCATTTACACAGGCGGTTCACTAATAGAACCGTCTGTGGAAATGAGTTTCTATAGGCGGTTCTCAAGCAACCGCCTGTAGAGATGTCAGGCCTCCAGCGCAGTCGGCGCTGAAAAACGCCTGTAGAAATAGGTTATGAACCGACTGTGTAGTCTGTTTTTGTACTAGTGACATTTTTATATTAAGATCGAGAAAATAGAAAATATTTACGTATATTTATATTAAGATTGAGAAAATTGAAATATTACAACGACACGCTTAGTGAGGACATCACCCCCCCCCCCCCCTCAATTTTAAGATTATTATAGTGAAAATATAGTATTTGAAAATATCCAAATTTATTATTGAAACATTTGAACACACAGATTTTAACTTACAAACGGAGGATCGATTGAAGCAATACGTTATCTGTGTATATTGTCATATTAGGAGCTAGCCATTTATTATTCAAACATTGTGCTCTCACCAGCAGTGGACGGTTGTGGTTGTCCGTTGCTGCTGTTGGTATCCCTTGGTTGTTGATTACTCTCTCTATTTCATAATATTGATCATTTTAGTATTGTAAATGTCTAGGTCACACTATAATTAATGCAACTCATACACACCAAAACGATTAGATGAACAACGTTGGTGCACAGGAGAATCCATACACCTCACTACAAGCTAAAGCGACTCTTGTATCGAGACAGAGAAACTACTGTGTGGTGATAAAGCTTCACGCCAGTACGACACGTAACTTGTGTCTATGTATATATAATTATTTGGAGCACCATATATTTAGATTCATTCTATTTTGTCCTTAATCTTTGCTAAAACCGTCATAGTTGGATTCCTAAACCTAAACCTCACCGGGCAAGGCTGACTAGCCCCGAGGAAATCGGTCGGCCTAGCTAGCTAGTTTCAGGATTCGGTTAAGCCTATTTTCCTGGGTTGAGTCCGGTTTAAGTCCAACTTAGTTCCGGCAGCTAGTGTTTTGACGGGGATATGCATGTTTTGCACTAGAATAAGACTAACTCCCTCTATAAGAATCAGATAATTATGATTCATTGAGAGATCTAACGTACATCTAATCGTAAAAAAACACATGTACTATGCCTTTTACCCTGACTTTTTTAACCCATGTTGTTCGGCATGCTCTCAATCCATAGAGTTTTATTTGTATGAAACCCATTATCGTTAGTTAGCAACATAATAGTTTTTATGTTAGTCTTGCTAAATGTTTCACGAAAGTCGTCTCTATCAAAACTGACTAAACATCATCTAATACGAGATGCATTTCTGATGTGACGCAGGAGTAGATCTCTTTCAATTCACTTTCTTTTACCTACACCCGTCTTTGGCATCCAGTGATGCTACCCATGCATACGGCAGTGCACACTTAATGTGTTGACTCGGCGTCAACAGACAGCAAGGGATGAGATGGTTGGCCGAAAAGGACGACGGCTCTTTTTCATTCTCCACGCACGGTACTGCAGTGATTGATTGCTTCCTTTAAACTTCTTTTCTGTCATTTCTGAATAATGATGTTCTTTTCGCCTCGAGGAGCTTTAGGAACACATATATATATATGCCAGTTTTCATCTTATGCATATTTTTATAACGAATCTAACTAGCATATTCAAATTATAATTAATAATATTCACGATCTGATACTAAATTTTGTATCTTAATTTAGACTACGTAAAATTTGAAAAGTTTGATCTTAATTACGACAAAACTTGGTAGACTAAGATTCACGATCCGAGAGAGTATAAAGACTTTATTTGACCCCATGTATATACATACATAGCAACAATCAGAGGTGTGCTTCCAATCGTACTCCATTCACTACTACAGATCACTACATCACTGTCGGATTTTGAACCGGCATAACCAAATAGACATTGATGAGGTGATCACATCATTGTCGGTTATGCCAAACCGATAGTGATGATCCACATCACACTAGTAGAAAAGTCGTTTTTACTGGCGCCACCTAAAACACACCACAACCGGTTTTGGTTGCCAACCGCCTGTGGTTTGAAATGGCCCGGACAGAGTTACCAACCGCCTGTGGTGATCGATTATCACTAGTGTTTGGCATAACCAAACCGCCAGTATAAATCCCCCATTTACACTGACGGTTGGTTATGCCAACCGCCAGTGGTAATACATCTCCACTGGCGGTTGGCATAACTCAACCGCCAGTGTAAATGGGTAGATTTACACTGGCGGTTGGGTTATGCCAACGCCAACCGCCAGTGGTAAGTCCTGCCTATATATACCACAGTCCCGACCCCCACTCTCTTCTTCCTCCCGACCAACTACAGTTCTAGCCGTCACCTTTCATTGGAGGCGATTTTGGAGGTTCAATTTTTTCAAAATACAAGGGGAGAGGTTTTGATCTTCATTTCTTCGAAGGAGGTCGCTAAGGAAGGTTAGTTGGTGTCTCTTTTGGCCTCTTTTAACCTCTATTGCTCAATTTGAACCATTTTTTGGATCTAGGGTTTCATGAGCTAGCTAGAGAGAAGAATAGCTAGATTTTTGTATTTATTTCTAGTAATGAGGTCACTTAATTAAGATGGATAGATATATATTATTGTGCTTCTTCTTGATTTAGTTTCTCCAAGATATATATATTTGTTTTCATGTCCCTTTTGTCTCATTTAGCTCTTTTTTCTCAATTTTAGCCACATTTTGGATCTAGGGTTTCACCATGAGTGAGAGAGAAGAACACCTAGATTATTTTCTTTGTTTATTCATGTGAGGTTGATTAAATTAATTATCCAGTGACCCTAGCTAATAATCACTAGGTAAATCATAAAGCCTTAGCTAAATAATCCAGTGACCCTAGCTAATAACCTCTAGCTAAACCCTAAACCCGATCGAGGTAGATCCTCTCTAAACTTCATTTACAAAGACAAGGGGGCATTTTGATTTGAGGACTGTTGGAAAGAGGTGATTTTGGAGAGCCACATTTACAAGGGGGGAGGTTTTCATCTTCATTTCTTGGAAGGAGATTGCTAAGAAAGGTCAGTTTTAATGCATTTTCTTCAAGTCAGGTTGATTAAGATGGTTACATAATATTTGTCATCTCTCCCTTTTGAAAGACAGGTATTGATCGATGGAGAGGTCATTCTGGATGTATAAGTTATCAAGGCTAGATGAATCATACATACCCGAGGTTTATAAGTTTATTGAGGCCGCTAAGAACCATGCTTGGAGAACAAAGAAAACGCACATAGATTGTCCATGCATGGACTGCAGGAATGTTGTTGTATTTGATGACCATCAACAAATCCTTTCTCATCTTGTTCGCCGATGATTTATAAAGGAT
Organism: Microstegium vimineum; assembly: GCA_022036555.1. Taxonomy (NCBI): domain Eukaryota; kingdom Viridiplantae; phylum Streptophyta; class Magnoliopsida; order Poales; family Poaceae; genus Microstegium; species Microstegium vimineum. Next base: position 32,358,179 of record CM039130.1, read on the forward strand.
TACTTGATTTGGACAAAGCATGGAGAGGGTAGCTCTGTGCCTTATACAACTGTTAGTCGTGCAAATATCGACGCCGATGGTCTAGATATGCTTGTTAACGGTGGGTTTCAGTTATTACACGAGACACAACAACCTGTCACCGATGGTCATGATCATGGTTTCGCTGGAGGAATTGAAGACGTCGGAACTGATGTGATGGAAAATAATATGGCTGCAGAAGATGCAGAATTCCTAGAGGCAATGTTGCGTCGTCATGCAGAAGATTCATCAATGTTCTTCAAGAAAGGTATGGAGACCCTGATGAAAGCAGCAAAAGAGCCTTTGTACGATGAGTCTAAGGGTTGCACCAAAGAGTTCACGACCTTGCGTTCAGTGCTAAAATTGTTGGTATGCAAAGCTAGGTTTGGTATTTCTGATGCTGGCTTTGATGCATTCTTGAGTATTATCACAGACATGCTTCCAAAGGAAAACAAAGTGCATGCTAACACGTACTATGCAAAGAAGCTAATCAGTCCACTCACGATGGGTGTTGAGAAGATACATGCTTGTAGAAATCACTGTATCCTATATCGAGGTGACAATTATAAGGACATGGAGAGCTGTCCAAAGTGTAATGCAAATAGGTACAAAACGAATAAAGACTACAAAGAGGAACACTGTGATGCCTCGGTGGTTTGTAAAGGAAAGAAGCGACAGAAGACCCAACAGAGTTCAAAACCCACGATCAAAGAAAAAGAAGTAGACTATTATGCGGTGAAAAAGATTCCTGCTTTGGTGATATGGTACCTGCCTGTGGTCGATCGACTGAGGTGTTTGTTTGCTAACCCAGAGGATTCCAAACTTATGAGCAGGCATGCTTCTAATGAGAACATCAAAGACGATGGGAAGCTTCGGCACCCAGCCGATGGCAAGCAGTGGATGGATTTCAATAACAACCACGAAGACTTTGCAAAGGAACAAAGAAATGTTAGGTTGGCACTGGGTACTGACGGAATGAATCCATTTGCTGGGAGGAGCAGCACGCACAACACATGGCTGGTGATCCTCACTATCTACAACCTTCTGCCATGGTTGATGCAAAAGCGAAAGTACCTCATGCTAACCATCCTTATCTCTGGACCTACACAGCTTGGAGTTGACATGGATGTTTTCTTAGAGCCCTTAATGGAAGACATGAAGATGTTGTGGGAAACAGTGTTTAAAATGTGAGACGAGTATCGCCAAGAATCATTCACGTTGAGAGCAATTATCTTTGTTACCATCAACGATTACCCTGCTCTCTTCACATTATCAGGGCAGTTCAAGGGAAAGGTTGGTTGTGTGGTATGCATAGATGAAACTGCTCACGTGTCCCTTACTGCATCTAATAAGATAGTGTACATGAGGCACAGACGCTTCTTATCGAAAGGATACAGGTACCGCCAGAAGAAGATGGATAAGTACTTCGACAATAATGTTGAACTCCAGTCTAATGCCCCACTAGGTAACAGTAAAGGCAAAAGAGTTTTCAACCTAGTCAGGAACCTCAAATTTGTTTTCGGGAAGAAAACAACAGACGGAAAACCAAGAAAGAATCTCAAACCAACTCCAGGGGCTACGTTCAAGAAGAAATCTATTTTCTTCGAGTATTTGTCATACTGGCCTGAGTTAGACATACGCCATGCAATCGATGGTATGCATGTTCAGAAGAACGTGTTTGAAAGCCTAATTGAAACCTTGCCAGACATAAAGGGCAAGACAAAGGAAGGACTAAAGTCACGCTTGGACATGGTACAGTTAGACATGAAAAAAGAACTCCACCCTGTTCTTCAAGAAGATGGGAAGCTCCATCCCCCGGCAGCAAGCTACAACCTCAGCAATGATGAGAAACATTCGATGTGTGTGTGGTTGAAGAATCTGAAGGTCCCATCTGGATTCTTCTCTAACATACGAAGTATTGTGTCAATGAAAGACCTTACACTCACCAACTACAACTCACATGATTGTCATACCATGCTGACTACTTTCCTCCCTATTGCCATCAGGGATATAAATCCAGTGTGGATAAAGGTTGCAGTCACACGGTTGTGCTACTTCTTCAACAGGATCTCACAGAAGGTGATCGACCATGATGAGTTGACATCTCTTAAGGAATTTGCAGCGGAGATAGTGTCACAGTTCGAGATGTGTTTTCCTCTAGAATTCTTCGATATTATGGTTCACCTTGTGGTGCACTTGGTTCCACAGATAGAGGCACTGAGTCCCATGTATTTGCATGAGATGTGGTCGTATGAGCGTTTCATGTCAACACTTAATGGCTACCTATCAACTCGTGCTCATCCTGAGGCTTCCATGGTAGAGGGGAACTTAACCGAAGAAGTAATTGAGTCTGGTGGTCCATTCTGCAACAACGTCCTAAAAGACTAGGATGCAATAGGTTTGCCTCCATCAAGACATGATGGTAGGCTGAATGGAAGAGGGAGGATGGGAAAGAAATCATTATTCTCGCAAGATTACAATTCCATCCTCGAGGCACATCACAGCATCCTAGATCAACTCTCGATAATGGAGCCTTTCATCGAGCAACATATTGATCAGCTTCGCAAACAAAATCATGGGCACATAGATGAGTGGTTAATGAAGGAACACAAGAATAAATTCACCTCATGGCTAAAGGAGCTTGACATTCCAGAGGGGGAAACAATTGAGGAACGCACCATCAAGGTGTTGGCTTCTGGACCATCACGCCAAGTCACAACATGGCAAAGCTATGACATTAGTGGCTTCACATTCTGTACCAAGTACAAAGACCAAAAGAGCATTGCACAAAACAGTCGAGTTCGATGTGATGCCTTAGACTCTGAAACTGGGGATGAAAATATGTTCTTTGGCTTCGTTGATGTCATATGGGAGATAGACTATGTACATTTCAGGTCCCTATGTTTCGATGCCAATGGGTTGAAGACAAACATGTCACAGTGGACAACTATGGGGTTAGAGTTCTTGATCTTAGTAAGGTAGGCTACAAAGATGATCCGTGGATAATGGCTAACCGTGCTGCACAGGTCTTCTATGTGGAACAGATCCTTTGTCCTAATGAGAAGAAAAGTACCGACAAGCCGAAGCATGTAGTTATTCCTGGAAAGCAACAAGCTATAGGGTTGATGGTGTATCTGACCTGGATGAATTTAATGAGTTCAGCAACATGTGCCTCTTTGTAGATGATCATCGACTAAAAATAAGGAGTGTTGAGCGAAGCATCCCGCAAAAATTGCTACCTTGGGTGCGCCACAATGGACAAGGAAGAACAGTATAACTGCCTAGATTATTTTTGTTATTTGCCATGTAACCTGTTTATGTTACAGTGTGAGATCCTATTTATGTTTGAATATATGGAGATCCTATTTTTGCTTCTACATGTGAGACCCTATGCTTATTTCACATAATTGCAATCTATTTCCCTAAACCCTACACACTTAACCCTAAACCAAAAACCATTAAATCTGAAACCTAACACTAAACCCTAAACACTTAACCCTTAACCCTAAACAATTAACTCTTAACCCTAAACACTTAACCCTTAACTCTAAACCCTAAACACTTAACCCTTAACCCTAAACCCTAAACACTTAACCCTTAACCCTAAACCCTAGCTAAACTCTAGTTCAATACAAAAGTATCTCATATATGTGATTTCATATTTTTAACATATCTATATTTTCAAGACAAACACAACAAAATTTAATTCATAATTTTTGGAACAATATTTCTCGAGATATGAGTTTTTGAAGCTTATGTATTAATCGATATATTAGGCATATAAATATAGATACATATAAAAGTATCCCAAACATGTCATTTCATATTTTTAGCATGTATATCTTGTCAATACAAACACCAAAAAATTTTATTCACAAATTTTGGAATAATATTTCTCAAGATATGATTTTTAGAAATTTTTTAAAATTGTTTTTGCAAAAATGTTTCTACTGGCGGTTCCCATTGAGAACCGCCTGTAGAAATGCATCTCTACAGGCGGTTGTCAATGGGAACCGCCAGTGGAAACCATTTCTATAGGCGGTTGTCAATTGGAACCGCCTGTAGAAATGCACTCGGTATAAATATCCCGCGCAAACCGCCCGAAAAATTTTAAGTCCGAAGGCGCGAGTTCATTCCAAACGACGCCGTTAGGCTGCCCATTTTCTCCGCCGCCGCCCTTCCTGCTCCGACCATCTTCGTCGCGATCGCACCGCGCGTGCCCGTGGGAAGTTCCGCCGCGCTCTGTCTTCTCTCTGCTGTGTGCACGCGGCGGCGCTGGTGGTGTGCGGGCGCAGCGGCGCTGGATGTCCACGGTGGTGGGTGCGGCAGCGCTGGTGGTGTGCGTGGCGGTGCAGGCACGTCGGTGTGGAGACGCGGCGGCGCTGGTGTGGCGGTGCGGGCGGGTGCGGCGGCGCCGCGTTGGTGGCGGTGCGTGGCGTGGCGGTGGCGCGTGCGGTGGCGCTGCTGGTCCTGGTGGCGGTGGCATGGCGGCGGTGGCGGTGCTCGGCCATGGTGGCGTGGCCGCGATGCAGTTGGGAAGGCCGACGCGGCTGACGCGTGGGACCACCACGTCAGCTAGGGAAGAGGAGGGTTCGGGTTGTCCGAACCCGTGGGGAGAGGGGGAAGGCCGAGCTGGGCCTTCGCGCTGTCCGAACAAGCGAGGAGAGGGGGGCAGGCCGAGTTGGGCCACGCGGTAGAGAGGGAAGGGAGAAGGGGAAGGCCGAGCTGGGCCTTCGGGCCGAAAGCAGAGAGGGGAGGGGCTTATATAAATGCTTTTCCAATACTTATATCCATAAATGGTTCTTTATATATATATATATATATAAATGCTTTTTCAATACTTATATCTATAAATGGTTCTTTATATATATAAATGCTTATATAAATGCTTTTCCAATACTTATATCTATAAATGGTTCTTTATATATATAAATGCTTATATAGATGCTTTTCCAATACTTATATCTATAAATGATTTTATATATATATATAAATGCTTTTCCAATACTTATATCCATAAATGATTCTTTATATATATAAAAATACTTATATAAATGCCTATCCTTTATTAGATTTCCGCGATGACCTCTCCAAGTGGAGACCAAGCACAAGGGCCCGTTCACACGGAACAGGCCCCAGGGTCCGACCCCACAGAGCAACTACAAGATACCCACCAAACGGGGCAAGGCGTGGGGTCGTCCGACCCCACGGAGCAAGTACAAGAAACCCATGAAACGGGGCAAGGCTTGGGGTCGTCCGACCCCATGGAGGAAGAAGAAGGGAACCAATCATCTTTGAGCGACGACTTCGATCATCCCGAAGTGAGGAAGGCTCAAGAACAAGTTGAGTGTGAATTACGCGATGACCCTGATTATGACCAAGAAGCCGAGGAAGTAATTATATCGTGTCTATTATTATATGATTTCATATTTCTAATTTAATTAGATGTCTGTATATAAACCATCACCATTAAACTCACAATGTCTATATTCAGAGGGCATTGACTCAGATGGGGGAGTTAATCTCGCAACATGCCGCAGAACGTGACGAAGAAGCACCCGAACCGACCGCATCGGTGACTACTGAGAGATCAAGGAAGAGGAAGCGGAGCGGTGCCAAATGAGGCGAGAGAGGATTGAATAAGTTTCCAGACGATGTATATGCCATATTAGAAGTAGAAGTAGACGTTGTTGAGATACCAAGCAGTGTCGCGTCTATAGGGAATAAGGTTCAATATTCGGTTGACAACATTGTTACTCCAGTGGCTTGCTCCCTTATCATAAAATATGGCATTAACAATCACCGTACAAGGGAAGTAGCCACGGGCAAAGCGATCCCAGGACACAAGTACCACGGTGCTGACATTCCTGAAGACTACTGCAGAGTAGAAGTATCGACCGTGGTCCAAGGATATGAGGATGAGATTTTAGACATCCCCGGTCCCGAGGATATTGAGAAACTCGGACAGGCTCTAAACAATTTCATTCTTTGGCCTCGGCGAGATGTCCAGCTGAGCAAGCCGCCACCGTCCTCGCAAGAGATACCAGTTGAGCGTGAATTACGCGATGACCCTGATTATGATCAAGAAGCCGAGGAAGTAATTATATCGTGTCTATTATTATATGATTTCATATTTCTAATTTAATTAGATGTCTGTATATAAATCATCACCATTAAACTCATAATGTCTATATTCAGAGGGCATTGACTCAGATGGGGGAGTTAATCTCGCAACATGCCGCGGAACGTGACGAAGAAGCACCCGAACCGACCACATCGGTGACTACTGAGAGATCAAGGAAGAGGAAGCGGAGCGGTGCCAAACGAGGTGAGAGAGGATTGAATAAGTTTCCAGACGATGTATATGCCATATTAGAAGTCAGCCTAATCGGACAACCCACGGCTCCTTTGGAGGCCCTAGCCAAGTACCGGAACGCAATTGGCTTCTGTGTTAGGGACTTTCTTGACATCACTATCAAGAAATGGTCCAGTGTGTCGGAGGATGACAAGACAAGAATTTGGGAAAAAATGAAGACGAGGTTCCAGTTTCCTCGAGCCATACTAGAGGCACTGGTAAAAGACTATACATTGAAGCAATGTGCGATCAGTTTCCGAAACTGGAGGTCCGATTTGAATAACAAGTTTGCCAAGAAAGGGTTGGACCCTACAACAATGTACAAGATTTCTAAAGGGCAGTGGGCGGTCTTTCTAGAGCAAAAGAAAGATGCAGACTTCGTATCTATGAGCGAAGCCAACTCCACTCTCGCTAAGAAGAATAAGTACCACCACCGTCTAGGCTCAGGTGGTTATCAGCGTCAGGCTCCCAAATGGCAACAAGAAGATGCTGCGCGGAAGGCGAAAGGGTTGCCGACGCTGTCCGAACAAGTTGGTGAAAGGTCCGCGAATTGGATTCGGGCTCGAAAACCAAAGGAAACTGAGAGCGGTTTGTCCTTTGATGACCCTCAGGTTGAAGAAGTAGCAAAGAACATCTTTGCGGTGGCAGCCATGCAACAGGAAGGTAAATTCAAAGAAGGATGGAAGGAGGGACATCCTTAGCGAGGGCCTGGGTAACCCTGAGCATCCTGGCAGTGTTCGAGGCGTGTCATCCAAAGAAGGATGGAAGGAGAGATTCGACCCTCAGTGGGAAGGTGAGTATTGGAAACATTATCGATACAAGGAAGAAATTGCTAGCTATTGGAAGGAGGAGGCTAAGAAAGAGTTCACAGAGTTTATGCAGAAATTGCTAGATGATCCTCCTGCTGATTTGATGCAGAAACTAGCCAGTGCGGTGTCAAATCAACAAATGAGCACTCAGGCACCCCAGATACAGCTAGTCCCAGTGGTGTCCCAGCAGGACGTTGTTGAGGTACCAAGCAGTGTCGCGTCTACAGGGAATAAGGTTCAATATTTGGTTGACGAAATTGTTACTCCAGTGGCTTGCTCCCTTGTCATAAGATATGGCATTAACAATCACCGTACAAGGGAAGTAGCCACGGGCAAAGCGATCCCAGGACACAAGTACCACGGTGCTGACATTCCTGAAGACTACTGCAGAGTAGAAGTATCGACCGTGGTCCAAGGATATGAGGATGAGATTTTAGACATCCCTGGTCCCGAGGACATTGAGAAACTCGGACAGGCTCTAAACAATTTCATTCTTTGGCCTCGGTGAGATGGCCAGCTGAGCAAGCCGCCACCGTCCTCGCATGAGATACCAGTTGAGGAGTCATCAGGACCTACTGATCCTCTTCCGAACCCACCACCATCACCATTTCATTCTCTTTGGAGCCCACCTCCGTCACCTCAGCCACAGTCATCACCTCCGCCACCTCCATCGCCTCCGCCACATTCATCACCTCCGCCACCTCCGTCACCTCCACCACAGTCATCACCTCCACCATAGTTAGCACCATCTGCACCACAAACATTACCTCCACCGCCTCCACAACAAAAATCCACACCTTCCCCACAACCCAAAGATCCTAAACAAACTACACCAGCACCGCCAAAGAAGAAGTTTCCAGTGCCCAAGTTGATTTCCCCCTTCAAGCCAAAGAAGAAAATAGCTGGCACGGCCAGATTTTTGAAAGGAATTGGGACAAAACGCAAAATTGAAGTCCGCGACTTGTCTGAGCTTAGTAAGTCAGCGCAGCCGGTGCCTAAGGTAATTCCATGCACATACAAGGTGCCCACTTTTGAAGAGTACAAGTCTGTGCCTAAAAACTATGTGTTGGGAAAGCCTCTACTGAGCTGGGAGAAACTCCAAAAGGTGTCAAACAATGTAAAAAGGCTGAATGATTGGTACATGAGAGCCTCTTCTGCTGGCATTCACACAATCAACGTGTGTATACCACATAAGACATTTCAAAGTGTTCATGATCTCTGCGTGATTAGCTTTGAAGACCTTTGGTTAATGATGAACTTCGAGAGGCTAGACGTACATATCATAACGATGTTTGCATTGTAAGTGTTATATAGTTACACAACCATTGTAGTTGCATCAATATTCAATATATGGCATGCATTGTAGTTGCAAATGTTCAATATATCTGACATGCATGTGCCTTGTAGAATGCTATATGATCAGGAGGAGCAGACTTACGGCCAGGATTTCGATTATTGTGCCGAGCAAAGGGTTGGCTATCTAAACCCAATTGATATATGCGAAGAAAGGCACACCTTCAGAATCGGGGAAAACAACAACGATTTAAGGGGCTTAGTAGGTGAAGCACGGGCCACGAAAAAGAAAAATTTAAAGTTTCAATTTGACACCAAGTACGCCTTCTACATTGCAAAGTATATGAAGAAGTATCAAGATAGGAAATATATAGTGGCACCGTACAACTTTGGGTAAGTATGAGTTTGGGCGGTGGCACCGTATAACTTTGGGTGATCAAACTACATAATTTCAATGTACAAATGTATCATGAATTTGATTCATGCATGGACCACTGGATCTGTGTCATCATTTATCCTAAAAAAGGAAGGGTGATGGTACTAGACTCCGCAAATTACCCGCCGGCAAACTATGGAGGTTTCATTGAGAACTTAGAGTTGTAAGTTGAGATATGCACGTATACATTTACATTATAAGATTTTAAGAATAATTAACATGGTGATTGTATTCGAGTTCGCAGGGCATGGCGGTTTTATAAAATCCACGGTGGAAAGCTTGAGTCGAAGGAAAAAGAAAAGGAGCCATTAGAAGTTATATATGACTGGCCGGTAAGTTGTATGAAAGCCTAGTCTTATAAAATTCACGTGTGCGAGCATCTATAAATAACCACTTTTCTATTTTATATATACTGCCACAAGCAACCACCAGGGTCTGTCCTCTGTGGATACTACGTGTACGAGCACATGAGAGGAGACACGACAGGGTACATGAAGAAACCTTCGAAGAAAGCCAAGGCGAGGACCATCAATGAAAAGACGTTGTACGATATAATTGAGGACGTGAGCCTTTTCCTAATCAAATAGGTCATCTCAACTTTCGGAAAATATCATGATCATGACAGTGAATTAGCCAAGCCAGAGTACCAAGCACTCACATAAGTTTATAGCCTAAATCTTACTCGGAGCGGTTTTTAGAGGACATGTGCAAACTATTGATGTATATAGTTTGTGATACACTTGTAACTTTATGTGTGTGAGCATGAGACTAATGTATATAGGGTGTCATACACTTGTAACTTGATTGCGACCATGAAACTTTAAAGTAATGATAGATGTATGTATGAAATATTTAAATTACATGTTACTATATTTGAACATCATCCAATAAGCTTTACTAGTTCCAATAACAATATATATATATATATATATTAAACAATAAAACATTATATAAATACCAAAAAATGAAAACTAGAAAATAATTTTTACTGGCGGTTCTCTTAGTGAACCGCGTGTGTAAATGAGCCATTTACACAGGCGGTTCACTAAGAGAACCGCCTATGAAAATGAGTTTCTACAGGCGGTTCTCAAGCAACCGCCTGTAGAAATGGCCCATTTCTACTGGCCCCCAACGCAGGCCGCGCTAGAAAACGCCTGTAGAAATGGGTTTAGAACCGCATGCATAGTAAACTTTTGTACTAGTGTCACCCGCCCGTCTCCGTCTATTGTCGCAAGTCACACATTTTTTCGCGTAAAATCACGAACTGCGCTCCAGCGGGGATTCGAACCCGCAACCTCGATCCCTCCTCCCTCCTCTACCACTCCACCCATGACTCACCTGTGTCTAGATTCGGTTTTAGTTCATCTCATTCTATATACTAAACCGAGTGTAAATTGATTGTTTGAGCCACTAAACAAGTTCAAATGAAAAAGTTATCAGCTACAAAGTTTCATAACTTTTCGAGATCTACAACTTTTATTTAGCAAGTTTTTCCATCCGAGGTCGTTTACAAAAACTTGAATTTCAAATTTGACAAATTCGAACGTAGTTTTCGATGACAAGATGATTTAAAATAAAAAAGTTATAGACTATAAAGTTTCATAACTTTTTGATATCTACAACTTCTATTTAGGAAGTTTTTCCATCCGAGATCGTTTAAAAAATAAAAAAAATTAGTGTACAAATACATCACATGCGGTTCCAGCCACGAACCGGCAGCGATGCTCATCATCACATGCGGTTCATGGCTGGAACCGGCAGTGAAAGTGTTCAGGTTATCACATGCGGTTTCAGCCACGAGCTAGCAGTGATGATGAGTTTCAGTGCCGGTTGCAGCCACGAACCGGCAGTGATGATAAGTTTTACTGCCGGTTCGGCATAGAACCGGCAATGAAGATTCATCACTGCCGGTTTTGACAGACCCGACAGTGATGGACCGACAGTGATGTTTGAATCTGTAGCAGTGATTGTAAGTTTCTATAACTTTTGTAAGTTTCTATAACTTTCATATACACGATGTGATCGAGAGAATTAGAGAATGCCACACGCAAACTTTTAATTTGAAATACTCAAAGCTAAGCTGCCCAATTTACAAAATGCAACGTACAGTGCAAATTCATTTTTTTCTATTTCCAGGAGTTATTCTCATCTTTAATAAACTAATTACTTATGGGTCCATACTCATTTATCAATTTCAGTATTTTTGTATACTCTTTTCATTTTGACACTACAAATCATACTACGTGTAATTTTTTTCGAAAGATGAGTAGCATAGCCATATACTCAATATTGTAGTCTAAAATAAGTATAGCCATATATACTCAATGTATACTTACATCATCTTAACATTCATACTATCTTAAATGGTCTAGCATGATCATATACTTAGTCAACATATACTTCGTCGAGCCATAGACACTCTAAATCTAAAGATATATATGGGAGTAACTACTCCTTAAGAGTGAAAATAATTTCCATCTATATAAACTGTTATTTAGCTCCCTCCGCTTTAAACATTCAAACTCATAACCGTAAAAGTTACTACTAACTCAACTGT